>OU426980.1:41044381-41443207 GCA_911387785.2 Aelia acuminata | reverse complement strand
ATTTACATTTAACTTAAAAAATGTATCTATTATATTTATAATAATGTATTCACCTGTGTCCCTTATATTTTTAGTAATGTATAAATTAATAAGTATTAGTTTCTGACTGTATTCATTGAAAATATTGCAATGGAGTATTGTCCTTGTGGAATGTGATTTCAATACTCCTCAATATTTCAATAGAACAAATGCTAGAAACGGTTTTTCTTTTTTTTTTTTCAAATATCTCTTCGTTTATTTTAACATTATTGCTCTCATATAATTATAATAATAATAACTATATACATAGGTGCATTATTAATCAAAAATATATAGTGCATATTAATAAATGTAAAAATATATGGTAAAAAGTTTTTATATTTCTTTATTTTTTTTATACTTTGATTAGTGGTAGATTTAGGATTTTTTTTTTTTATGCCAGACAAAATATTTTTATGTAACTTATATAAATATTTTTATATAAATTTCACTTTTATTTTCAAAAAATAAAAAATGATATTTTATGAAAAAAAATATCAATTATTTTAAAAAGATAAATGTTGTGATTAATGTGATGTATATGAGTATTGTTATGGCGCCAAATTCAAATTTGATATCGCTGTCTTGTTTTTCAAATTAAAATATTTCTAACAAAGAAAATAAATTTGGTAATAAAGTTCTATTAAAAAGCAGATAAATAAACCAGTAATAAATTTAAAAATTCCGAAATAAAAATCGGTACCTGTTACGAACTGCCTCGTCGAGAGCCTAGGCTTGAAAAGCAAACTGGTGTTGACGGCGTGGAGTCCGGGCCAAGACTGAAAGCAGGAGCCGATCTCTGCCGCACATGCCCTAGGTCAACTTCTCGGGGTAGGGTAGGGAGCAACTGGAGAACTATCGCTCTGGATTGCCTGGAGAGCGCTGCTGGTCAGCAATCCAGGTCTCGTCGATGCAGTCAGAGCTGGAGGCATGGAACTTCTACAGAGAATCCCATAAAGTTCCAGAAGAATTGCCGAACCAGTAAACTTGAGGAGTTCATTACAAACATCAGTTATGACAAAAACGTTCCTATAAAGGCATCGCTTATCTCGCTTTCATTCGTTTGATAGCGTTTTTTTTTCTTTTATTTTTTTTTCATTTTTATTTTACTACGAAAAATGTACAGTTATACGAAATAGAGTTCCAAAGATCATAAAATTCTCATGAAGACTGACTATTTAGTTAGTAAAAAGAATATCCAGCATTCCCAAGCCTATTTGAACCCTATCCAAGTCAACTGTTACCTTTTCCAAGTCAACTGTAACCCTATCCAAGTCACAAGAAATCCTTTCCGATTCGAATATAACCCCTTACAACTCAATCGTCACCTTTTTATTTAAATCGTAACCTTCCCATTTCAATTGTCCCCCTTATAACAATCTTTCAACTCTTGTTAGCATAAAAAGTCGATTTTTTCCATTTCAATTGTCACCCATATATTATCATAATATAATATATTTTAAAAATTATACATTTGCACGTAGCAGTAAACTAATGTAATTAATAAAAAGTTTTTAAAGCAATGATTTTCGTTATTCAACATAAAAAATTATTCCCCACTGAAAAAAACCATTAAAAGAATTGAATTTTTCGAAGAAAGTAAAAAATGTAAATTTTGTTTTAAATTAACACCCTTCTCTGCCCTTCGGCAGCATTAACTTATAAAGCAGGATATCGCAAAAATGTAAACCGGATTTATCAAAAGTACGTGTATCTTACTTAAGTTTTGCAAAAATATATAAAAACCCATAGCAAAATTGACACATCATACTAAATCCTTTGACCCTGAGGAGAAATGAGAGAAATTCTATTGGTTTGATTGGCTGATCTGAGGGTGTTTCATTTGTGAACAAATACGGCACTCTTTGGCACTTTTATCATAGCTCCAGTATATGAGGCATACTTTAATGTGATCAGTTCAGTACAATTCACCAAGCGATCGATTTTATACAAGCATTTTTAACTATTAAAAATTAATTGTTTATAAATTATTATCATTTTTAACTAATAGAAAGTTTATTTATAAAAAGATTAAAAATATATAAGCTGAATTTAACGTTTCTTCAAGGTTACAGTTGACTTGGACAACTCGAAAATGGCAAGTTTTGAGTTAGCGAAAGTACTGGAATAAAGAAGTTGCCTATTTCGTATGTAAAATAGAATTTTAACTCAAGTAGGCTCCCCATCAACTAAGCGATGGGGTTTCTTATAAAGGGTATCCAAAAATGTACAGAACAAGAACTTTACCAACGATTTCCCATTTTTTTTAAATTTTACCTTTATTCTACCAGCGATATATTTATCAAGTATACAATTATATTAGGCGTTATAAGCACAAAAATAAAGTAAAACTTTATAGTCAGCAAAAATCGCATTAATTAAAGTTAAATGGGGGTAATATAGCATCTTATTCATTATTCATACATTTTTACCATATGTTTTCTCCAAACATGAAAAAATTTAAATTAATATTTTTCATCAAGCCTTTGGCTTAGACTACCTCATCTTTCATTTTTTGGATAGAATTAAGAAGTCTTATAAGCGATCATCTTTGTTATTTTTTTCCACTGTTCTTTTACAAATTAAAACAAGTTGTCTTTTTTTGTAGGAGTAGATATAATAACAGCAATTTTTAATTTAGTCCATATGTGCGCAATCGGATTGAGGTCTGGGGACTGAGGAGTAGAGTTTGATGCTGTTTTTGTCGAACCATTCTTTGCTTTAGCGTGAAACGTGACAGCATGTAGCATTACCCCGTTGAAAAATAATGTTTTCTTTGTCATCGGGTTCAAATACGTTTTGAGTGAAAGCTTCAAAGTTTGATTTAGCATTGATATTTAGGAATCACACACACTCAAAGTCCACAATACAGCCCCAAATCATTAATTATATTTCTTCAGGCATGTTTTACAGTACGTAAAAGTCAATCTGCTTTCCTCATGGTGCCTTGCCTTTCCTATCTTAACAAAATCAGCACCAGGGAAGTAAAGGAGTTCGTATTTACAAGACTGAGAATAGGATACACCATACTGATCCACACGTTCTTAATCACTAAAGAATCACCACCGAAATGTCAAAATTGTAAAAACATTCTAACAGTACGTCACATTTTCCAAGAATGTCCCTTTTACACGCCGCATATCAATAATTTAGGGCTAAAATCCGATTTCACTCAAATCCTAAAAAACGGTACAAACGCGGTAGAATTGGTCCTGAAATTTTTAAAATCTAATTAATTAATATCAGAAATATAAAATGGAAAACTGGTAAGAATGTGTAAGAAATATAAAATGGTAAAATAAAAATAAAATTGTTATAATAAACAGTAAAATAAAATAGAAAACTGGCATGAATGAGTAAGAAATAAAGAAATATAATATAATATAGAATCGTATTTATGGAAATAGATGATTTATTTATATTGGAACTATAATGGCATTGATGGTCCTTGCAGTTTTAATATTAAGAAACAAACCTGTGAAGTAAAAAATCTGTACAAAGTTTGATATTTTAATGAAATTTTTTAAATGAATATCTTGGTGTACGTTATATTTATTTTTGGACATTTTTTTGCCATATTATAATTACCTCAAAGTTGGTTTATCAGACCAAACCACCATGTGGATGGTTGGCAGCTGTTGAGCAGGCCAAGGGCAGCTTCATGCGCCTGTTGAGCCGTTAGAAGAAGAAGAAACCACCTTGTCCTCATCTTGAGCACTTTGATGAAATTTCGCTCAGTCAAGACTCTACTTGCGATTCACTATGGATTCTTACTGCCCTTACAGCTTTGTAGACCTTTCTCTACAAGTTTTCTTTTTACTGTCTAGACAGCAATATCAACAGTTTTCATCTTATTAGCCAATTGTTGCGATGTTTTTCTGCGATTCTGTTGAAATGTTCTCACTAAAAACCTTTCCTTACGCGCTCCTGTTATTATTACTTTTTTTTCTGCTCTAGGTATCGAGGGAAATGTGTTAAACATCCGGTTAAACAGTGTTAATCAGATTTAGAATTGTCCACTTACTGTTATTATAAAGAGAAACTACCTATTCAAGATATACCTTTTAGTACGCTTGGCACTACTATTTATATATATTATAAAATACCGAGTATTACATATACCCGACACTCCATTTTGGAAAATGAAATTTTAACTGACAGACAAAACATTATAAGTTTAAAACTAACCAGAGTTTAACAAGCTAGAATTCTTTAATCCCAACATCAATGTTCAAGTTACTTGTGTCATAATAAATTAAAATGTTTGATAAGTTACATTGTGTTGGCCAACATACCTGCAGTGCGCCCTGGCAGTTTTTGTTGAGTATTTCATGGCATTCCTTGAGATAAAAATACCTAAAGAACCAAAACCTTGATATTCTATATTTACCGACTATTCCATAATATCCTCTCTCTCTCTCTCTCTCTCTCTCTATATATATATATATATATATATATATATATATATATATACATATATGTGTGTGTTTGTGTGTGTGTGGGAAAAAAATGTCTCTTCTGATAAGATGATTTTATATATTTTTTAAATTACCAGCAAGTATTCAAAACCTACCATCCGGGCGTCCTTCCATTATTTTCTTTGGGGTTCTTACTTGATCCATCCGTTATAATTGCCCCAACCATCTTATTCTTCCATTTTTGATACAGAAAACGAAGTGTGGATCCTCGTACAGGTCCCCTATTTGTCTTAAGAGGCAGTAATATAAGTTATAAGTTCCCTATTCCTAGAAAAAGAGGCAGACCGAGACTGCGATGGCAGGAAGATGTGGAGGAGTCTCTTCGACAGATGGCAGTGGTTGAATGGAGGAGCGCGGCTGAGGATAGAGCTAAATGGAGAAAGATTGTCGAGGGGGCCAAGCTTCTACAGGGACCATAGCGCCACCAGAGTTAGTTATTTATTCAAAACCTATATTTTAATTAATAATTCTGATCACATCTGTATTGGTGTGATATTCTTCAGTACGAGTACGTCTTGTCTCGTGTGAAAAACAAAAAAGTAATAGATAAATAAAGTATACCGTGTTTGAAAAAAAAAAACAAAAAAAAAAATAACGAAGAAATCCGTGCTTTAGATGGTAATCGATTTGGTATTTTGAAGTTACTATTACTTTTTTAGGTAATCCGACAACACTCAACTACAAGTTTTCCATTTTACTTACTGAAGGTTTAGAAACCCACTTTATAGACTATACTGCGTCTTCATGCTCCGGGTTTGATCCTGGGTTGATAGAAAAAAATCGGATAAGAATCACCAACAAGATTGTACAAATAGATATTTTTTAATTAACTTATTTTAAATGAAGGTAAATAAGATTTGTATCGACAGCGAGGCTCTTTCGCCCCCCACCCTTTTTTCGGGGGGATTAATGGTCACACTTGACAAGTTCTGAGATAAGGCCCTTTATAGGCCCGGGGGGGGGGGGGGTAGTATGCAGTACCTTATCAGCCAAGGGCAAAGGTAACGTTGTTTTTAAAGACCGACTTGGTAAAAGGGCTTATAAAGTCTTTAATACAAAATAAATAGGAAAGTACTGTATCTTATCTCATCGTATATATATATATATATATATATATATATAGTCTATTATTAAAAGTATCATAAACATTTGAAATACACAATTGAAAAAGATAAAATCATTGTTATTTTATTTAAGTGTTAAAAAATGCAAATACAAGATCCTCTTTTAGTAGATGTAGATATTTCAACATCATGGATTATAGTCTTGACGAATTTGATTAAATAAATGTTTGACATCTCAATTCGCTTTTTAAAAAAATCATGGCAAGAATTATAAACAGTATTAATACTACCAAATTTCAATTTTTTAACATAGTAAAAACTTGACTCGTAAGATAATTTACAATGTCAAAAATTAAGTATTAGGTTCAGAATCCAAATAAAGCATATTAAATGATAAGATATCATTTTATTGAAATATATTGTATTCAAGAAAATACTATAGGCAATAAAGATATACATGCACGGTATGTGTGTTATCATTATGTTGGAATTAAAAAATAAAGTAAAATATTTCTCCTTGTCTGTAGGATCTGTAAAGAGGTTTGGTTTCTTTTTCCAAATTATTCTTTTGAAACTTCCTCCTCAAACAGTAAAGGAGATTTATAAATAGTTTTCTAGAGGAAATATCTTCTTCCTCTCTTGTGGGAAGACAGGGAGAAAGAGGGGGAGAAAGAGAGAGTGTGTGTGTGAGAGAGAGAGAGAGAGAGAGAGAGAGAGAGAGAGAGAGAGAGAGAGAGAGAGAGAGAGAGGAGTCAATACACAGCTGATTTATGAGACTAATATCCAGAAGGCATCGATAAAAGGGAAAATCTAGCAATGGAAATCCTGCAAGAAAAGCGACCTGAGGAAATTCGGTCTTTTATTTAGATCTTCCATCGTGTCTAGGTCTTGTTTAGCATCCAACGACCGATCCCTCACATCATCTCTTTCCGATACTATCAATAAAGACAACCAGAATTTTGCTCTTATGTGCTACGTTTTTGGCTGACCCCTTTTATAAGGCGGGGGGAAGTTTCCAAAAATCTGCAAATATGAAATTAATTGTAGGAAAAATGTTACTTTTATCAGTTCCAGAAGGGAACCTGACTGATAAAACTATATTATTATGTATTTAATTAGTATCAATCAATATTGGATTCCTTTCCAGAGGTGACGTGTTTACATTTTTACTTATTCTATGAAATCTGTGGCATGGAGGCGAATGAGAATTAGAAACACATCTGGATCATGACCATATGTGATTTTATTTAACAAGTATTAATTATATATGCCCTTTTTTCAATAACCTTTATAGATATATTTAAATGACACAAATCGATGCTGACTGGCATGAGGGCCTATATTAATCTAATTTACTGACTGATTGCATTACCACAGAATATTACAATAAGTACTGGATACCTACTTAATTACAACTTATCTCGTGAAACTGGTACAACGCTGATGGGCCCTCTGTGTATCATTCTGCTCAAACTTCAGCCCCTGCCATCCTGCCAGATCTACTTCTGCTCTCCTCTCTCCGAAACTGTACGCCTCCTCTCTCAGGACTCTCCGGACCCCCTGGACTATTCGCACTTCCTCGCCCACTCGGCCTCTTCGGAACTCTCTTCTAAAACTTCTGGCCCTTTTAGATTTTCCTTTTTTCCCCCATATATCCGTCTATACATCTTTCTCCCCACTCTATTCAGTCTTCTGATTGGCTTAGCTATCTTCCAATCATAAGATCCATCCTTCCCTTCTACACTCTTCTACCTTAAACTTCTCGCGGTACTTTTACCCAGGTTTATGGCCCCCAATTGCTCCAAAGGAGATAACAGTCTTTCCACCTATTTCCCTCGGTGTGTGTCGGCAGGGTTATTAGTCTTCAGCACTTTACTTATTTTCATTTCCAACAATTCCTTCTAAGAGACATTTACTCACTTATTACCAGGACCTTGCCACATTTACAGGCAAAACCAACCATCGGGTTTGAGCATATCCAGTGCATGATATAATATTATTTTAAATTATTAATAAAATTTAAAGCATCCACGATACACAATATATGTCACGAATACTGGTTTTTCATGCCATTTATAAACAGTAAATAAAAACCTTATACAAAAATTATATAAACAATATACATTTACAGAATGTTCCATATAAAATAGACGAAAAAAATCATCAAATCTAAAACTCGTACCAAAATATTCTTGTAAAGGATCGGTATATTACTTCTCTTTTCATGAAACAGTGCTTAGACATGCTTCAACTAAATTATATTAATTTCTTATATGGAAATTTATTGCCTGAAATGCCTTTAAGTGATTATTTTACGATACAAGAAAGTGAAGTTTTACATTATGAAAATGCATCATAATCGTTTGTAGAATGACGTTCACTTTTAATATTGACTATATTTTTAAAATAATTGTTTTCATCCCTTTTTCCCTATAAATATAGTCAAATATATAAATATAGTCAAATATCCCGGCGCGCCTAACGAGGGTTTAATAAGTAGATGCTTATTTATTGAAAATCTTGGGGGAAAAATTCCTATTTTCCTCTATTCAAAAGAGCATTGAATTTAAATTAGGTCTAGCGAAAATTGTATCAAATACTTAATACTTATGGTCTTAGGGACGGTTCGTTGCTTCCGATACTTTTTATCCAATATATCGAATGTAATGGTACTCTCCATTCGATTTATCGGAAGTATCGATAGTTTTATCTAGCCAAGCGACATTGGCGGATCCAGGGGGGGGGGGGCTGTGGGGGCCGCAGCTCCTACCTTTGGAAATTTTTTCATTTAAAGATAGAATTTGACTTTCCTAAATGTCAGGAAGCAAGTAAAAGAACAAATAGTGTGCAGAACAAGTAGAATTTTAGTTGTGAGAAAGGAACATGAAGGTAAAAAAGCTGATTGGCAGATCCAAATGAAGGGCTATGGGGCTGCAGCCCTCCCCCACCCCCACCCCTCTTTAGGACTGCAGCCCCCCTTTACAATCGGCTGGATCCGCCCATGTCAAGCGATACTTCCTTTGTTTGATTAACTGGTGGGTAAAACGTATTAGTAGATGTTGGCTCTCATTATTTTTAAATATATCAACTTTGTTTAGTTTTTTTTGTTTTTTAGCAGCATTAAAATTATTTGTATTATATCACCTCTATGTCGAATATTTGTCAGTTGATGACTTAGCTGGAGGCACGAACTTCTTGTTATTTCCCTCTTTTGTTAATATTACCTCGATTCAACCTTTCCGTTGGAATCTCTTTATATCATTACACAGTTCCCGAGCAATTTATACTCTACACCCACTCCGGCTTATTTCAGAACTCTCGTGTAACTTCATCTTGTGATTCACATAACTTGAGAAATGATACGTTGTTCCTTTTTGGAAATCCTTGGTCTGCGTTAGTACTTTTTGTCGTACACTGTAACACACTCCATGGAAGTATAAAGTTATTTATTTTCGCAATTCACGGAATACTGACAAAAATGGATATGGCAACCAATATTCTAAAAATATCTATGGGTCTATTTCGGAAGAGGGATGCCGGTGACTTTTTTTAAAATAACTGTTATATATTAAAGAAAATACATTTTAGAAAACATAGGTATTTTTACAAATAACCTCGAAACATAAACACACATAATAAATACAAGTTAAACCTTATGGACGAAAATCGGCTATGTCCTCTGAATTCTTTTCAAACAACCACTCTTTCTCATACCTCCACCTCTGTATAAATTCGTATAGTTTGCTCTTCCTAGTGCACATTCTCTTTAGTTTGACCGAAGCCCAAAGCGTTTCGATCCTCTAGATGTGAGCACTGGGTTTTTGAAATGCCACTTCGTATGTGTATGGGAATAGTTTCAATAGTCCTGACGAAGACCTGCATTGTTAGGTCGAAACGTTGACTGCAATTAAAATTGTTTAATACTATTTTGTAGTTTTTTGACCGCCACCCCGGCCTATTCACATACATATTGAGTATCCGGTCAACCATCATTTATCCAATATGAAACTTCGTATACCTTCATGGGACGTTTTTCGTTGAGCCGTAACTTCATGGGATGCCCTTTGCCGGATACCTTTATACTAGGTTTGATCCTTTTACTCTGTATGGATCTTCGAGCATTCTTTTCAGTCCTGATACGCTCACTTTACTAAAATATATTCATAACGTTTGAGTCAAGATCACAAATGGAACAATATCAAAATTAGGAAATGTGGTTAGCTTTACATATTTTATTAGAGTCAGAGTTATTTTATTTCATTGAAATAATCAGATTGAATGATAAAATCACATATTAAAAAATATTCTTAAATATTTTTAATCATATATTTAAAAAAAAAATTATTGCTATATATTTCTTTATTCCTTTGGTCTTCTTCATCTCAGTCTATCTCGGCGAACTCCTTTTCCAGGAATTTTCCAGTTTGATGCATGCAAATTCTTTTTTGATTATATTTATCACATCTTTCGTGTCTCATTCAACTGGGCACCACTGATTTTTAAGTAGTTACTTTACAACTTATCGGATCGCCTATATTACTTAATCACATGGCTTTGTTTATTTCGTTTCACAATTATGTTACTTAAACTACGAATATTTGTAACTATATTTCAGTGTCTATTAAGATGGGAATTTTACAGCTCATTGAAGATACTCGTACACTAAAGAAGATCTACTTGATAAGATTTGGAAAGACATGATAGATTTTCTGTCTTCAATTTAATTTTTTCTTCTCATTGTTAAAACAAACGGGTAGTCACAAGTTAACAACTCTTGGACCAGGTTATTGGTAAGTAGTAACTTGCAATTTAACTACATCGCATTCAATATTTGTCTCTAGAGACTTCTTGATGTTTTTCTATCAAATTAACGTCTTCTCTTGCCTTCACATGAGATATGCAAATACTGTAAGTTCTGTAATATTCTGTAAGTAGTCCTTTGTTGGTACTGCTTAATTGTTTGGAATTTTTTTAGGATACTAGAAAAAGGATTTTTTGAAATAATCCAGTACATTCTCTTTGAAAAAAAGTAATATTTTTAAAATCGACCCTTCTTCTTGTTTTTGTTAGTTTCTCGTCCGTCATACGAATAAACCTTGAACAAAAAAAAAAAAAAAAAGTTATTAATGTTACACTCCTCTTGAGACTCTTCATTTGATTTAAAATGGGGATCAGGGCGACCATTAATTGGGTCTCAACACTTTTTTTAAAGCTTTATTTCAGCAGATGCTTCGGCCATTCATCAAACCTTGAACAAAAAATCTTTTATCATTTTAAACTCTTCCTGAATTATTTCTGGGTCCCAGTTGATACATGAAAATAACTGGATACACAAGGCACAGAGCGCAGTTAAATACCTCTAGGCAGGTTGTATCATGTTCCTGGAGGGTTCACTGAGAAATCTAAACCTTGGTTTCATAGAGCATGTTGAGGTACCGTTTGAGCTTCATTTGTGAAACCCGATTCGCTTTAACAGAGAGAACACTGTTGTCTTGAAATTTAATTGAAGAAAAATATTAACAAAAAGTCCAAAAAATGAATAAACAATGTCATATGCCAAATTGTGTGACGTTTCGAAAAAAAATTAAATATAAAGCTATGGTTAAAGGATATAAACGATAATTCCCTCGCTCATGTTCTATAACATGATTTGATTTTCAAAGGTTTAAATTTTAAGCAGAGGAAGGAATTAAAATAAAAGTATTGTCCAGTAGCAGAGAGTGAACACTGCATTATAAAAGGGTCGCTGGTCAACAATATTGGATCGCTAAATCTACAGCTACTATAAAACTTGAGCGGAAAATTTGAAAGAACTTATAGCAGACAAGTAATCAGTATTAACTTACATTTATAATTTTTCAAACTAATTAATTTATGTATATATATATATATATATATATATATATATATATATATATATATGAAAAATTAATGTTGAAATAAAACTATATTGAGTTTCTCTGTGAATAAAGTTTATTCTTATTACCTACAGATCCTTCTAGATTTTACATTACAGGTTTATTTAAATACAAATTCTTAATAGTAAACAAAGAAACAAAACAACAAGCAATTATTTCACACAATAGTGATTATAGTATACTATACTATAGTAAATTTACCTGAGTTTTTTATTATAAATAATAATAAAGATTGGAGTAATTTACATCTGTTATGATATGCTATCTCACCTGTTCCTTCTCCGTTGTATGAGAATGGCCTATAGATGCTCGGTGAATTAAAAGAATTGTTTGTTAAATTTTTTTTTTTTTTATAATTTTATTATTATCTAAAGATAAAATTATCTCAATTAATAAAATATATGTTTATTATCGTGTTCAAATTTTATTTCATTTCCTTTTCAACTTTTTTTTGTTTAAGCTTAATGCATCCTTTTTATTATCTCTTAAAAACCGATTCAAGCTTTAAGTTGGTCAAAACATATATATATATATATATATATATATATATATATATATATATATATATATATATATAGGTGACAAATTTATGCGGTTACTAAAATTAACTAATGATACATTAATTAAAGTAAAAAAATAGTTTGCGATGCTCACGTAAAAATAACCGTGATGTTAATTAGTTGGTTTGGGGGGTCTTTATGCAATAAGTAAAGTATCAGTTCACAATCTTTTTGAGTTGATCTGATTTATTTAGAAAAAATAAATTAAACTTTGACCTAATTACAACTTAAGTTGAAATTAAAATTTGTTGTTTCAGTAAATTAAATAAGTGAATACTTAATTCTATCAAAGCAAAAAATTGCACTGTGATTAATTTTTTAGTTCAATTGATTTACTTTAATTTACTCAGTTTTTAACAACAATAATAATACTTAATGATAATGAAATGCTTAGCGAACCCGAAGGTTCGCTGCCGACACCAAAACTCGCACCCTACACCAATGACCACCGTCCAAACCAAATTTTGATAGATCTGTCTGAACGCTATCCTCCCACCTTCTTTGACTACCCCTCGGACGTTTTCCAATCGGCACCACCCCTATTATTCTTTTTGGAATTCGTTCACTACTAAGTTTCGTAATTTTACATGCCCATTTTATTCGTATCGCTACTAACACGTCAATTATATTCATCGCGTACAGTTCGGCGTTGTGTAAGCGTCTAAATTCTCCGGTTAGCTCATCCCTCTTCGGTCCAAATATTCTACGCAGTACTTTCTTTTAAAAACCCTAAGCTGTTGCTCATTCTTCAATGTGAGTAGCCACATTTCTTATCCGTAAAGGATCGTTGGAAGAAGAATAAAACGAATTTTTAAGTTCCGGGAAAGAATGCATGAGCTTAGTAATTTTGCTACCGAAAGGTAGCATTTCCAGTATTTAATCTAGCCATGATTTCCTATTCGATTTCGTTTTTTCTAGTTATCATACACCATAAATATCTAAATTTCTGTACATGTTCGAACGTATTCCCCGCTACATCAATATTACTGTAATCTTCCCTATTTCTGCTGCTAATCATGTATTTCGTTTTATCCGTATTTATTTGTAGACCAAGTTCTTTACCGGTTTCATCAACGGTGACGTATTTCGTTTCATATTTTCCGCGTCTTCACCGAGCAGCACTATATCATCGGCATAACCTAGTAACGGTATATTTTCACTTAAAAATACACCTATTTCCAATTTTTAATAAAAACTAAATATTTCTTAAGACACGTTATGGCAGCTATATTTTACTATATAATAAAATAAAACTCTTCCTTGCAGCATCATTAGTTTATTATCTTATGAACGTTTCGGACTTACAGGTCCATATTCATCATCAAATTGAGATATATTTTTAATACTTGGACGTCTTTCTAGATGGAAAAGAATTTAACAGTTGGATAATGGAATATGGACCTATAGGTCCGAAACCTTCATAAGGTAATAAACTATTGAGACTGCAAAGAAGGGTATTATTTTATTAAATAGTAAAAACTAAATATTTCCATTTTATGAAATTAAAAATTTAATCAACATTTTTAGTTGACTGAAAAAGTTTATTTATGCCCATCTCTGACGACCAGAGACTGCATCAGTCCTAAAGGAAGTCTCCCATTGTCGTTTATTTTATTGTTTTCTATGAGAATTGTTTCCTTGTTTCTCGCAGTTTTCCGCACCACTTCAGACCCCCCCCTAACCCCCCTACCACTCTCCTCACTAAATCATAACAGTTCATGAGGGTTTGTTCTCCCAATTCCTCTACAGCTCTCCTTTTATCGAATCCTCCAATATTTCTTTTTATATTATCTTCCGTTTTATTTCCTATACTTTTGTTTAGAAAAAATAAAACATATATGTATATGTTTGGAATTAATAAGCATTAATACTATTTTCCAGGGTGTGAAATAGATAATTCCCTCCCCCCTCCAAAAAAAAAAAAAAAATCATATAATAATTAATTTAAAATTTAAAAAAAATTAACATGTTTAAAATAAATTAACCAAGCAAATAAAAATTTATACCGAAATTTGATATTTATTTATTCGATTAAAAATAATGGTCAATGAGTTATACGGTTATTATTACATAAATAATAAGGATTAAAAAAAATGTTTATTAGAAAGTTATTATCACCTTTTATGCTTACATAAATAATTATTTTTATCAAGAGCGATGTTTATTGTTGATCATAAGGCGAAAAAATTCATATCCGGTTTGAATAATATATTTTTTTTAAATATTCTGCATGATATGTTAGGTTAGGTTTTATTGCTTATGGACACTCTCACAAGTGCTCAGGCTTCGACTAGTAGGGTGGAAATATCTCATAAGTCTTTTTACTTTCACTTACCTATATATAAAATATATAGTAAGAGAAATTATTGCGATCGTGAAAAATTTCGACTTCCGGTTTTCAACTGAAATGCACGTTTCGGGGTCCCCTGAGTCCAAATAACCAAGTTCCGCGAAATGGTCTGTGTGTGTGAACAGACTAGTTACTTTCACTTACCTATATATGAAATATATAGTAAGAGAAAGTATTGCGATCGTGAAAAATTTCGACTTCCGGTTTTCAACAGAAATACACGTTTTGGGGTCCCCTGAGTCCAAATAACCAAGTACCGCGAAATGGTCTGTGTGTGTGGGAACAGACTAGTTCAAAATCCATAAACCGTGCGAACCTGAAATTGGGTATTTAGTATATGTGACAGCAAAAATTTCTTCAAAATTGGTCAAACAGAGGGGGTACTTTATTTAATAACTTCTTATGTTTTTTCGATTTCCTCAAAAACGGCACTAACAATTTTGATTAAACTGAGTATTTGATGTATTAATATGCCCTAGATATGACTGTAATATTTTTATGAAAATTGATCCACCGGAGGGGGAACTTTACTTGGTTTAAATGGGGAAGGGGCCTTTTTTGTTTTCCTGTAAAGTACCCTTGTTTTTGTTTATATGGAAAAATTAACTGTCTCTCATTACGCCTAAAAATAAGAAATGGCTAAATATGAAATATGAAAAAAATCAAGTAAACATATAGAGAAGAAAAAAAGAAAAATATTCCATCAACTCATAAAACACGTTGAGCCCACGCGTTCGGAGTACACCTTTATTGACAGACCATTGTTCATAATTAAAGCCGTTCTGTTCATTTAATGGAAATTATTTGTTTCATGGTAACTAAATGAAGTTTTCAACAAGTACATTGAGAATTATAAAATCAGACAACAGGCATGGAGTATTACGTTTGCATTGCTGAATTATCGCAAGTAAAAACTTTTATTTAATAATAAAAAAAAAAAAATAGTGTTTTTTATAGAGCTAATAAAAACAAAAATAAGAAATGAATGTGGGAAAATGTGTAATTTGAGAAGTGGCAATTAACAAAACACATCAATTTCTAATTTAAGTAAGTTGGTAAGTGAAAGTTGTGTGTTGCGCGCAAGCACCAGATTTTTGTATATTAGTTTTTGAGATAGCAGCGACATCAAAAGCCACCTAACAGTAAGCTGGCAAAATGCGGTTCGTAAAATAAAAATAAAAAATTACTGATAACATTTTGCCATCTTCGGACAGATTTCAGTGGAGCAGGGCAGCTCAATGGTAAGGCATTGAACTCCTGTGCGCAAGATTCGAGTTCGAATCTGGCTTGGCAAGACATCTTTAATAATCTGTCACAGATCGTCTCTGTGACAGAGAGACCCTTCTGGGGGCAAAGCCAGGAACTATAACGTGGGTACACTTAATTGAAAAATTAAAGAGGAAATACCTGGCGGTTGAGCGTTACCATGATGAAATCAGGTCCTTGCGCAATTCACTGACCAAGATACATTACTTACAGTTCATAGGACTGCACCCAAGACATTTCATGGGTTGTAGTTGTAGAGGTTCACAAAATTCTTCACTTTAAAAAAAAATTCACCAGACACAAATAAAATCTCTATTCGACAAACTTGAGCAAGAGGTTTGTCACTCACAATTATTAGTTTTCTTACAACATTTCTTGGATTTACTTGGAAATGCGTTTAAACAAGGCTAAGGAAGAAGCTTGATACTCGAATGGATTTGGGTTAGGGATTCCAGATCTGGGTTGCAGGAGCTATAAAGGATTTTTCAAAAGAGGTGGTTCTATGGGAAAGGGTATACAAATCAGTGAGCTTAGATCGGTGGGGGGGAGGAGGTAAGGAGGTCGAAAATATATATATAAATATATATTTATACATACATATATATATATATATATATATATATATATATATATATATATATATAATTATTAGCCTTTCAGTTGACAGAATGACTAAATCAAATTTCAAAACTTTTTCTCATATAAAGGTAAGTGGCGATCCTTAAGTAAAAAAGAAAAAATTACTTTAGATGAAACTAAGGTTAAATTTTTAATTCTAGTTTAAGTGATAATTGAAATTAACCAATTAATACAATTCTAATAAAACCAACAGCTAAAGTAAAAAATTAATTACAATCGTAGAACTAAATTTATAGTGATTAAATTTTTAGTTTTGTTCATGATTATAACTTAATATTCTTCAATTTTAATCTCGATTTAGTTGACTATTAATTTTGCCCAACACTGGTCTGGTATTTTGGGAAGATGCATTTGAAATGAAGGAGAAAGAATTATGTCTGGTTTTTAATTAAATGAACAATCATTTTAAATGTTGCTTTTGCGAGTTTTCTCAAATCTCATAATCAATTTTAGCTATAAAGCTGGAACAGGTGTCATATTTTTAAGTATTCTGTGTGTTTTCTTTGAACGAATGAATGAATGAATGAATAATATTTATTTACACATTAATATAAAATACAATTAAAAATTGAAAAATATCAATGACAATGGCAATAGCCGTCTGTCAGAGTTAGCTGCCTTTGTTTTACAGATAAATATTTTACAGACATAAGATGCAATATTTTACAATTTAGGGGATTCATATTTTACAGAAATCAGGGAGTAAAGGAAAAAAATACATACATTAAATAAAATAAACAATAAAAATAAATAACAAGAAAATTAAAACTGTTTATATATCAGACAACCAGTTGTACCTTGATTTCCAAGCATGGCGAGCATAGCGTAATAAAGGGCGGGGGTCTTGTTGACCAGTTAGGTACAAAATAATTTCTCCCCTTGAGAGGGAAGGCTTCCCAAAATAAATAAGCCTGAATTCGAATAATATGCTACATCCCCCTAGAAAGTGATAAGTGTCTTCTCGGCAGTTGGAATTACAGAGTGAGCAAGTTATAGAATCTCGATTTTTTTCTAACCATGGCCTGAAGTTCAAATATAAAAGTTCGCCCCTAAGCTTAAACAACCATCTTGCCTCTGAATAACTCAAATTATCAACGAAGTTTGCTGTTACAAATTCCCTGTAATAATTTACCAACACTCTGTATAGCTGAAACCGATCTGAAGAAATCGCTCGATTAAATGCTTTATCTTGGTAGTGAGCTGCTCTTTTTGAAATCAGCTCGGCTAGCTGGTCCCGCCATGCAGGGAATTCATTCAAGCGCCCATTAACATCACAAGAATGTGATTGAGCTAAAGCGATCCAGTGGTTAAACCAGTACGTCCTTTTATCTATAACTCTGAGTGCCAGTTTCTTTGTAAGCCTATGGTTTGGTAAAGAGAGAACTTTGAGACAATATTTTATTTGAAGAGACGGTGTGAATATTTCGAAGGGTGTTAATCGAGTCTCTTGGGCTAAAACATAATTAGGTGTTGCAGTTGGGAGTGAAAATATTTTTTTTATGAAAAAACGTTGAAATTTTTCCAGAATATCATATTGTTGGAAGCCACACACCTGAGCCGCATAACAGACTATATGACGGGATACACTATTAAAAACTGTGAGTTTTGCAGAAATTGGTATGTGGTTGCTAACCATTAACTCAGACCATACTCTGTATAAACCATTTTTAGCCATTGAAATTCTCTCTTGTAAATGAGGTATAAAGGACAACCGAGGAGTCAAAATAACTCCTAAATACCTATAGTTGTTAACAACTTCAAGCCTCTGACCCATATAAAACCACTTTTCAGATGAATTCAGTCTGCCACCCTCTCTAAAGACCACTACCTTTGACTTGGACAAATTTACTTTTAGATTCCATTCAAGACAATATTTTTCAAGAATATTGATGTTACGTTGGAGAGAAATTGGGTTATCTGCTATGAGCACGATGTCAGCATAGAGTAATATTTTAATTTTGACATCACCTACAAGCACACCACCCTCTAGCCTAAATGGGAGATCATCTAAAAGAGACAATGAGAGACAATCTAAAAATAATGAAAAAAGGATGGGACTCAAAATGCATCCCTGCCTCACTCCTGAACCTATTCCAAAATATTCAGAGCGACCTTCGCGACCACCAATACAAGAGGCTGCAAAGCTATTCAATTTTTTTATGATATTAATAAATTTAGATGAAACCCCTAAGTTAAATAATTTAAGAAATAGGCGGGGATGGTCTATGGAGTCAAAGGCCGATTTTAGGTCTACAACAAAGCAGTATATCTTTCTACCTCTCTCAGAAAAAGTGAGATTTATTAAGATTAAAAGATTATCTAGCACTGAATACCCACGCCTGAAGCCAGCCTAAAATTCGCTCAGCAAATCCTTTTCAGTAACAAAAGCCTCTAAACGGCTTAGAAGCATAGACGCAAATATTTTTCCCATTAAATCCAAACAAGAAATGCCTCTGTAATTCGTAACTTCGTTGGGATCACCATGTTTGTACAGGGGGAAGATAATGGATCTACCAAAAGATGCAGGTACTTCACCGATTTCATAGATGTAATTGAAAAATGCTAATAATCTATCAACGAATTTGAAGAAGTAAATTTATAAAACTCATAACTTATTCTATCAGGGCCAGGAGCTTTATTATTACTGAGTTTAGGAAATGTAAGGAGTAACTCATCAAGGGAAAATGAAGAATCCAGAATCGGAGAGGAGTTAAAAGGTTCTGCATAAAGAAAAGGGGATGGCGCAGGAAGGTTGAAAAGGTTTTTAAAATGGGACACAAGAGACAGCATTGATAAATTACTACCCAAAATTGAAGATTTGCGACGGAAGTTATTAACTAATTTCCAGAAATGCTTGGAATTGGATGTATTTTTGAATTGTTCACAAATAGATGAATAATAAATTGACTTCTGTGAATTACAAAGTGAGACATACTCTTTTCTTAATTGGCTGTAAGTTGCTCTTACAATATCTGAATTTGTTTTGCGAAATAGATTTAAAAGTTTAAACGATTTCTTTCTTAATCGCAGACAATTATAATTAAACCAAGGATTCTTTTGGTAATTACTTATAAAAGAGGCTCCACAATGGAATACAGAAACAACAAACAAGGTTTCTCAAAATAAAAAATATTGACATATAATATTTTTAGAAATAGTTTTTGGGCTACATCTCATAAACTATACATGCTAGAAAGCTGGAAGAGGCGTTCGTTTTTTTTTTTTTAGTTTTCTCTGCTCTTTCTTCTGATATACCACATGCCCATGTTACAGAAATATATTTTTTTTTTTTTAATCTAAAATCTTCTATTTTTTATTTTGAAAAAGCATCCTTATTGATTTTTATATATTTTCTACCATATAATGGCTACAGGTATTCTAAATTTCGAAGTGGAGAAGCTATTGGTTCACAAGTTAAAAAATAGTGACTTATAATGACCTAAAGGTATTTTTCTGACGTAATCCTACCATTTTTTTTATTTTTTTTTGTACAATGGAAAAAAAATTCAAACATGACAAATCGTGCAAAAATTCATAATGGAGTAACTAACAGAACAAACTCACCTTAGCGCCCAGCATCCTATTTGGAACATCTCAAAAGTTATTTGAGGATTTAAGGAAAATAATATTTCATAATCTTTATTTACTTAACATAGCTGCTAACAAATATCATAAATAATAATTAAATAATCATTTAAAAATATTCACCCGAAATGCGTTTCTTTGTTCCTACTAAGAAAGCGATATCAATGTTTAAATAAGTTTGGACATTAACAGGTTAATGTTTAAAAAAGGGACATTAAAAAACATCTATGTTTCGCTGTCGATGTCGCATCCCTAACACGAAGCACAATGCATCAATAAAAACATTCTCTAAACTAAGATTATCATATGTGTCTTAAATATTTTTTTTAAATTGCAAGCAACGGAACCGTAGACTTATTTTTTTTTAAAAAAAGCAGTCATGTTCCCTAAAGCTCCGCAATAGAAACCGAATTAGTTAAAAAGTTCGTTAACCATATGATTTGAATTAGTAGGTAATGCTAAAGTTTCGAAGCGAGGATTCAGACGGTAAATTATGGAAACAGAGGATTTAGAAGTTCCCCGAGGACCAGTAAGAAGCGAAAGTTAGCCACGGAGACCGCAGACTTACCCTGGAAGAAATATCCAAGCTGTGTAGCCCTCCCTAGCTCAAACCCTACCATCAAATATTTATTTAGTTTCTTTTTGCTTCACTGCACTCTTAAGGAGCTGACTTTGGGATAGTGTTCGTCTAAAAAAGGGGCTAATACTAATAGGAATATCTCGAATAAGAAAATAGGTAATCAATCTTTATAAAAACATACTGCATGCATACTAAAAAAGAATACATGTAAATTCAAGGGGGAACAATTGAGTTTGATTTTTTTTTTTTTTCCATTCTTTAGATCACGTTCACACAAGATTTGTAAGGTGTTATCTGCTCGGATATCGAAGACACATTTTTTTTATCTAATCTCTTATGAGGTTCACATCGAAGCGCTGAACATGATCCAACGATTAGACAAGATGAAACCTTAAAGGATCAAAAGTGAAAAAATAAATCAGACCCATTTATTTGTATTTTTTAAATTCCTTTAATGAAGATTCGATAAAATTACTCATCTACCAAACTATTTTGAAAACCTATCTGGAACTACGGATTCGAACTAGTGATGGACAAAACAGTTAATTTTGAATAGCAGTTGCAGATGTTTCTACTAACTTCATTAAACAGTTTTAAAAAAAAAGATACAAATGTTTAAAATAAAACTGTAGGGGGCTTTTTTCTAAAATGTGTGGACTGTATTAGATGCAATAATTAGCAGAACAAGCAAGAACAAGAATAGAAATCTACTTACCAAATTTCGTCCGGACCTCGTTTGGTTCGAGTTTTCTTTCTTCTTAACTGCTAAGTGGAAATCTGTAAATTCTGTACTGTCTTGGACCGCATTTTCATGAAATTTGACGACTGACGTCCAACCAATTTCGAAAGTTCAAACCACTATAGAAAACCAGGAGAAAATAAAATGTAAACGTAGACACACGTGACTGATTGGAGACTTGCACTTAACATTGATGTTAACTCACGGACGCCAAAAACAGAACAGGCTTATAGAATGATGAGGTTGGCAGAACTATGAATTGTGAAGAGCATCGCTGCGCGATCTAGAGGGAGCACTAATAAAATAAGAGTTAATATTGAGAATCAGATATGGAGCCAAGAGGTCTAAATAATTAAATTTAACATAACAGCGGAGACGAATTGAAGAAATAAACAGATTAGCAAAGTCTTTGCATTTTTAACAAAAATACGCAATTATTAGAAAACAAAAGAAAAACACTTTTAATTGATTTAACAAAAACTATATGGGAAGTAAGATAAAACTGGTCCCTCTTCGCATTCGAGCATTCTTTTAAATTATAGAAATGTCTCAGAACGAATTTGAATGACAATTTCTCATAAAACATTTAATATAATAATTAAGCTTTAAGTAAAATAATTAAACAGTACAAAAAATGACTAATAAATAAAAACTTACAATAATACAATTTGCTTTAATTGATGTTTTCTTTATAAAATTTATGGTTCAATTGAATAAACAATATAGAGAAAGCATAATTCAATAATTAAAATATTCAAGAGCCAAATTACACAGAGTAGCATATTTGCGAATGAATTAAATTGATACAGTACGGGCGCAAGCTGTTTAACACGTTCACGCCGACGTGTACAACCGGTGGCCCGCGCTAGACTGCTAGACTCAATCACAAAACTTTCCACAACGATTTAGGGTTGTATTGTTTACTTTATTATTGTTGGATTGTCAATACTGCATAATGCCCTTGAATATCTCCCGTCCGATTGAGCGAAAATCATTAAGTTCAGCCGCCAATGGGCGAGGAGCATAACAGTGCCGGCGTGAACGTGTTAATAAACAGTTTCGAGAAGCAGGCTTTTTATTTTTCAAGGTCACTGTTTCAACTGGTTCAAGTATCTGTTTTGGGTAGCTGACTGTTTCATTAAACAGACTGCTAACCGAAACAGAAACATGAAACAGGTTAGCAGATTGTTTCTTTTTCAAGGCCACTGTTTCAACTTCTGCTCGTACTTGTTATGTTCGAATTATTGAAGTATCTCACAACAAATTCGAATGACGATTTTTCATTAAAAATTTAATAAAAAAAATTAAGCTTCAAGTAAAATAATTGAACAAAGCAAAAAATAACTAATAAATCAAAATTTACAATAATAGAGTATACTTTAATTGATTTTTTGTTTATGAAAATTATGGTTTAATTGAATAAACAGTATAGAAAAAACATATTCTAATATTAATTAAAATATTTAAGAGCCACATCACACAGAGTAGCAGATTCGCGAATGAATTTAACAGATACAGTAATGACGCAAGCTGTTTAATAACAGCCTGCTTCTCGAAACTGTTTCAGTGAAGCTGTTCATTAAACAGGTCGCGCCCGTACTATTGCAAACTATTTTTTTCTGTTTAATGTTTAAGCATTTTCACCTTTTATTATTATTTACCATTATTTCCCCCACTATACTGTTATATCTGTTTATTTTTTTCTCCTACAGTTAACTGTTTCTGTTTAATGACAGAAACTTTCAAAAAGACAGATTGCTAATAAACACCACACCACTAATTTGAACTGTGTGGAACAGATAAACCTTGTCAGAACATGGAACGCATCAAATCCTTCCAGTCCAAAATTTTCACAATAGTCAATGCTCCTTTTTATGTAACCAACAAAACCCTACACCATGACCTCACTATCCTGTTCGTTCAACAACTAATCCCATCAAAATTCTCCAAAGTTTACAATCACCTTACCCATCATCCTAATCCAACTGCGCAATCCCTATCTAGCTCCACTCATTTCTACAACCTCTTTGAAGGTTAGAAAAGCAGCGGCCACGCGATCTTTTTTAACATGTTTATATCGGAGTTATTGCAATGGCCAGATTCTTCGCTCAAATCAGATGTGCTCCAGGCTATAGCTTAGCCTCCACTGGCATTAGTACCAGTGGGCTAGTAATGCGGCTGAGTTGCATACAACAATAGCTGATAAGTCAACATGTCCCAAAATCCCAGTTTCTCCCCTATATATATGGACTCTATATATATCCCCATCATGATTAGTTATAATCCAGTGACCATAGTTGTATAACCTTATTAGGTTATTGTTAGTGTGTATTATTAGTATATTGTATAATCATTTCTTGATTTTATTAAATAAATTTTTTTTAAAAAGTGTTTCTCCAAAGTCTATTATATAACTCGGGAACCTCTTGTCCTGATTTTCCGTCTTCCCGTGGTGGGACAAGCCTGGGTTTTTCCATCCAGATTGTAAATAGTGTTTGCCTGTGCTTAAAATGTTTATTTTTATTTACTCCAGTTGATTATATGTCTTTTCCTTTCTGATATTTATATTTTTTGTAAGTAGATTGTGAATGTGTTCTGTCTTAAAAATTACCATTTTCTCGACTGCAACGAAATATAATATTATCAAATATTTTTATAATTTTATTCTAAAAAAAGGCAAATCCCATAATTTTGTTTCTTTGCAAGTAACAGAGAGACACTTTCATGAAATTTTGTATGAAAGTTACTTTGGATATAAAAATGGAGAATTCGAAGTGCAAGAAGAATACCAAAATTCGTTCGAATAAATTGTGGAAGGGGAATCTAATTAAATTGCGAATATTCAAATTTTCTAAACGAGGGCAAAAAACTGTGTACGGCTATGGACTCGCATAGTTGTATCCCTAATTGATTCAATTTTGGGCAGCAACACCTATTATTCCCAATTAACTGTTTAAATGATATAAATTTTCCGAATAAATACATCAACTATCAACTATATCAAACAAAAAACGCTGTATATGAGTTATTTTTTTTAAATGAACTCACCCTTCAGAGGGTAGGGGGCGCACGTTCCCTGGATCCACTGGTGATCACCCCTCAACCACAATTTCCATTCAGAAACATATCGAGATTTTTTCACAACCTCAACAATTATATAATTTTATATTATTTTTTTTCGATTCCGGTCTGGTGAAGCCCAAGATTGCCTTGACTGAATATTAATTAATTAACAAACATGGCAGGTCTTGCAAGGTAGGATTTCTAACAATATCTCAAACCCCATGTATTTTCCCCACAGAGTGCGAGGCGCCATGCAATAATAGCGTAGATATATATTTTGATATTCCCATTTAATTTTTAGTAAAATAAAATTCTAAAATGATAATTCTGAATCATTTTATGACTTTAGGAAATTCATAAATAGTAACAATTAAATGCCATTTAAATAGATCAAAAAATAATTTTTTATCCCAAAGAGTTTCAGTGTAACTTCAGTTTTAAGCCGAAAAATCCACTCCAACGACAAAATCTGGGTTGAAGGAAAATCTTTCCCAAGGAATGTAAGAATATTCTTCCACAAGAGTAGACCGATTTCAATTCCTCCGCAATAACCTAAGTAAATGACGGAAAAAGACCTTACCTATATGAGAAAATACTACGAGCGTTAAAAATTCTAATTTGATTTTTCAACGGAAATAAACTTTTGTACGTCCGTTGAGTGCAAACAACCAAACCTCACAAATTGATATCTGTGTAAACATGTGAACAGCATAGCTCAAAAACGAAAAGTTTTACGAAATTGAAATAACTTATAGAAGGGAGAGGATTTGTTTGCTGAAGTTGACTAACAGAAATTGGCATTTTGTATCACCGATTTTTTAACATTTCCTCAGAACCCACTTTAATTATTTTGATTAAATTTGTCCTATCAATGTGCGATAAAACGTTTTATTAAATATCAGGTAGATTTTACCTTCATCATATCAGTTAAACAGGGCTTGGGTGCCAAATTTTTCAAAATTTATATTTATATGGGTAATATAAATAAATAATTTATATTTATTTATATGGGTGCCAAATAATCCAATAGGTTTCTCCTAAAATTCTTATATTTTTGTTTATTTGAAATAATTAACTTCCTCCCACTGTTGATACTTAAACATAATCAATACATATAAACTATGAAAGAATATTTTCTCCTACAATTGTGTGCAAGAGTTTCTAGTTCTACCACCTTAAGCCTTAAGTCACTCAGTATTCAGTTTTCTATCTAACTTGATTGAATAGATCAATCTTAAAAAATCCAAAGCCATTTTAAAGTACGAAGCCTTTTGAAAGAAAGAAAGAAAATAATTTTTATTATTTATTTATTCTTAGGGGACATCTAGTCCCCTAAGAATAACAGAATATGGTCAAATCCAGAGCCATTTGTCTGGTTAGTTTAAAATACCGTTTTATTACTTTACTGAAGATTCCAAATGAATGTCATAATTGTATTTATACAAATTTATTTTAATCTTAACTCACTAGCCAAAGTAATAAATGTTCAATAATTTTAGGAACATTAGGTGCAAATTTTTATGAACAATTTTTTTTTTTTTTTTGCCATACAGTTCATAAAATTTGATCTCTTTTTTTTTTTTTTTTTTTTTCAAAATCGCTTTTATTTTTAGTGCTTATTCTACATAGAAAATCAAACATTTTTGTATTATCAGGTTTTTTGTTTAGTGCTGCTTTTATTTTAAAGAAAAGACAAATTGTCAGCTAATCCATATTTTTTTTAAATTTATCTAATCCTTAAAAATTTAAGATGTTTTATTGCAGAGAAAAATATTGACATAAAAACCTTTTAGTTTTTTATTGTAAAAACGTCATTCTCCACTATTTTTTAAAATTGTCAACTGTACTTTTTTTTTCGTACAAGGAATACGGGTGGTAGTAAAATTAATTTAAAAGGCATTTTTTAAATTCAAATCAGTTTCTGTTGTTCCTGATGATATACTTTATCTGAAGGTCTGGTGCTGCCTAGAATTTGAAAACTACTATTCCGTATGTTTCTCCATCTGAATAAGTTGATCCATTTCAAAGGTTCAAAATGAATACAATAATGACATTAGAAATTTACAATTGCTAAAAACTCTCCCTGTGGTAGTCAAAAATGAGGGGTGGAAAGTCAAAATAATAGATCTAAGAAAACTCAAAGAATTTTTAGCATCAAACCAAAAAGATAGTATATTTTCCAAAACTTGTAATAAAAAAATTGTGAAAGATAAAGATGCTACTTAAGACAGATAAAAATATGACACTGGATTTTTATTTAAAAATTAATACTTCCAGCTATAGGAATAATCTGAATATTAGGTGGTGACAAAACCTTCTTATCAATTAGCAATTAAACCTCTTACTCCCTCAACTGTCTTCCAAGAGCCAGCCAGAGTGATCTGTGTCACTATTCTTAATCATCTCAGTCCTAAAAACCTTATTCAAGACTTTGCAATAAACAAACTTTGTGTTTCCTAATCATTATAAAAGCAAATATGGACAACTATTTTATGATTTTAGGAAGGATAAAAATGAGGCAAAAAGAAAAGGAAAAAGGAAGGGATTAAAAACAAAATTGAGTTATGGAAGAATTTGAGTAACTAAGGCCCAATTTATATTCGACTATAGCACAGATTTTATTCCTTTTCCTAGAAAGAAACCATGAATAATTAAATGAAAACCAAGCATAAAGGTCACTGAAAGAAATTAACATTATTAAGCAGTTCAAATATATAATTTAAAAAGAAATTTTGATTTTCAAATTAAACAACTGTTGCCATGAAAGAAATTTATTAGTATTTACAATTTTTTTCATAAATTTGAATACCAAAATTTAATTCATGTTCGTCAAAATACATAATCTACTAAAACCTTTCGAATTCATATGAAATTCTTTTTAAAAATTAAATATGTAATAAACTTAATGATGTGTCAAATCACTTCGAAAGAAAGATTTACAAATATAAATTCAAACACAAATACAAATTTATAATAATATCATATTGTAATATTACATTAAAATAATATTAATATATAATAATATTATATGAAAATATTTTATAAATAATAATAATGAATATCAGTTTATTAGTAAACACATTCTTATTGCTAATGTTTGAACCAAAATTTAATATATAGTTATCAAAATAGATGGTCTACTAAAACATTTCCAATTCATACAAAATTAAATTAAAAAATAAATAAGTAACGAGTAACTTAATGAGGTGTCAAATTGCTTCAAAAGAATGATTTACTAATAGAAATTCGAATATGAACACAAATTTATAATACTATTATATTATAATAATACATACAATAATATTACATTAACATAATATTTATATAAATAACAATATTATTTCATAATATTCTATTTATCATAATGATAATTAATATCAATTTATTAGTATTTTAAATTTTTGAACAAAAATTCAATATGTATTTATCAAAATGTGTTGAGTACTAAATGAAGTAATTAAAATTCATGCGAAATTTTATAATTAAATAAAATAATTAATTATAATTAATAGAATGAGTAATCACACTGATGAATTTAAATATAAGGTTACAATATATTTTGTAATATTATGTATAATAATATTATAAATATTATATATTATGGTAATGATACAAATTTATTAGTATTTAAAATTTGCATGTAAACTTGCAAAACAACATTTAATATTTTTCAGTCAAAATACATGATCATTAAATAATTTCAATTCATTTGAAATATTAGATTGTAAAATAAATAAAGAATAATAATAAACTGAATGGGATATTAGACTATTTCTAAAAAAAGATTCAAATAGATAACTTCATATCCTGACAATAGACAATCAAAATTTTAAAAACATTTGGTAAACCAAATAAAAATATTGAACATTAGCAAGTAAATAAATCATGTATAATTATCAACAACGTTTTCACGGAATGTTAAGATCCATATGAGGCAAATCATAAATTAATGAAATTTAATACCATATTCTATAACAATAACAGTTGAAAACACAGATTTAACATATTGAATAAACTGTTCTAAAAATCATAACATAATTATAAATATATATGAATTAGAATTAGAAATCCTAAAAAATTGAATTGAATTCATGAAATATCATAATAAATTCAATTTTTTGGGATAAAATTTTACAGTTGAAAACATGGTATGGCTATGCATTTAATCAACTGTATCCTAAAAACTAATTAAATTATTATCATTTTTTATTTTTTACAGTTCATCTAATAAATTACAGCTCAATAAACTTCATATTAATGTACATTTCCAATAAAAAAGTTTAAAAAATTAGACATTCTTACATTTTGTTACATGCAGGCAGACTTATAACATTAAAAACAGGAATAATGGATTATAGTGGTCTATACATGGGGTTACAGGCTTGCGATTTATGTACATGCATTTTTTTTTATATATATTTTTCAAACAGTCTTATTATTTCCTTCACTTGTTTAAAAGACAAACTTGAGGGCAGTTTTGTCTAATGATGGTTCTCGCAATGTCATAATCACCTAAAAAATGAATTAAATAAATTTACTTTTTAAAATCCTTAAGTAATCAGAATATTGACCATTCATATTACCAAAAGTAGCTACAAAATTAATTAATTAAGTAAATACAAGTCTAAGCTTGCTTAAGATAATATAGCAAATAGCAAAGAAGCGCTAAGTTGTAGCTAAAATTCCCGTCTTCGTACCTTTGAAAGGTAGATAAATTTATATAATTGTTTCTCCTACTAACACATTTCGTTTTGTCCAACTTTATATTGAGATATAATTCATTACTTGCTTTCATCAACATTGTTATATTCAATGAATATTTTCCGTCAGCACCTTCATCAAGCATCAATACAAACATCACCTAAACAAAAACTGGGTGTTCTGACAAATGAACAATTCCTTCAGAATAAAAAGTTTGATAGTTGTAATTAATTGGTGTTCTATGAACGATATATTATGCTGGGATAAATTTTCCCTATGAATTATTATAATTAATTAATTGGTGTTCTATGAACGATATATTATGCTGGGATAAATTTTCCTTAAGAATTATTATAATGTCCTGCTTCAAGAAAATTTATGTGGCTTAATATTTCGTCTCAAATATTTAATGGAATTGTTGTTATTAAAATTCTATTATTCCTTTAGTAATTTAATTATGGAGTAAAAAAGGAATAAATTTTATTGGAAGGAATAGGAGGAGGATTTGCTGAAGGCAGTAGTTTTGTAAGAGGAATATACAAATCAATAGTTCAGGATCTTGTAGAATGTAAAATGAGAATTTCTGGGATACATGGAAGTATTTTTTTTGTTTTTAGGACCAGAAAAGAGAAAATCTTAAGTCAACCGCCAGAAAGCAGAATAAAGTCACTTGAGTTTGGTATAACAGAAAACATGAGGTCTCATGAGAAACCTGAAGATGTATCAAATGCAAGAATCACAAGTCCCAGATTCATTTGTGAGCCAATGGATCCATTCATCCATCAACTAAGGTTGAAATGGGGGTAAACAAGAAAGGACACTAGGAGCTGCCAAATATTTTGAGGAATGGATTTAGGGATTTTTGTGTGATCTTGGAAATATGGTTTTAATATATAATAAAGAATAGCAAATTACTCTTGGACCATGAAATTCTTTTTCTGTTTGCTTTACTAATTTTTTGTGCTATATATTTTTTGGTTAATTAATGTCCATACATGGTTTATTTACTTAATATATAACTACTTGTTTATTTTTTTTAATTGGAATGAAAGATGGTTAAAAAGGGTTATTCTTGAAAGGAGGTTTCAGAAAATACTTTTGTTTACCTGATGCGGCAGACTATTCATTGTCATTGGTCTGGGTATGTAATTGAAATACCAAATAATTGAATGAAAGAAAAAATGTAAAACACTTTTTTTATATTCTGAAAGCAGATCAGTTTTTCCTATGGGTTTTAGGTTCAATATCAGGATAGCCGGTGAAACAAGCTAATGTTGTTTATCTAACTCCACCCACCCCTCCCTATATATTTTTGTTTACTTATTGATTTTGATTAAATGATTGCATACATAGATATCTATGAGAAGAAAATGTAGGGTATCATATGTAATTCTATTGAGTATATATACTTTTTTGTCATATCCTTTAACAAAAAAATCTTTCAACTCAACAAAGTATAGGAGAATAAAGAAAGTTGGAAGGTTTGAAAAGACACATTTGACCATATTATCAATGGAGGAAAGAGAATAAATGCATCCTGAAGAGAGAGGCAGTAAATCAAGAGAAGGGCTATTTGGCTATTTCTATTTCAGAGAAATTGGTGATAAATAGAGCAAGCCCAGCATAATGAGGAGAGAGTATGATGGGTGATATTTTAATGTTTAGAATTACATCATATCTGGTAAGAATTATCTTACTTATAACATATTTCATAAACATTATTGATTGATTGATAAACATTATCAATTCAGATATGCTTTCCTAACTAGATCAAGATTTTTCTTTAATATTACACTATGCATTTATTAGAAATACAAGCTTTTCAACTGACAAACACTTTTTTATTCTAACACTACCAGTAATAGATGCAGAAGGGAAAATTTTTAGTCACTAGCAGAGTGGTTCCATTTAAAATAAAATTTATTGGTTCCTATATAAATGACTTATACCAATTTCCAACTGATTAAAATTAAATTTCATGTTAACCCTTCAGAGATTAATTTACTGTCACCCCTCTTCTTAAATCTACTTATTCATTGTGACACAGGGATCTTTGGGCAAGGGTTGTGTGGTAATCAATTAAACTAAAGACTATTTCCTTCATTTATTATTTACAATAAACCATCTACAGGTCCCAACTACCAAAGGGGGGGGGTCTCATAACTACATAAATACTAGGGGTCACTCATATACTTGATACTTGGGGCTATGATACTACTCGAATCCCACTCCTGGCCTGTCGGCCTCAGACTCAGACTGCCTGTCTCTGCCAGACCTAGACTGCCCCTCTGAGACTGCCTCAGACTCAGACTCCCTCTCAGATTGCCTGATTGTGTCTGCCACTCCCGGACTCCCTCAGACTGCCCCTCTACTCGCCTGGGCCAACCTCTACTAGGAGTTCCCCCTCTCTCTCAGGATCTCCTAGGTTCAATGGCCTGTTTAGCTTTTCAGCTATGATTTTCCACGTGACAATAACATTTTGGCCAGTAGCTGGTTTCAAATTAGTTTGTAATAGCATATTATGCTTACATATACCTCAGCACTGATTTTATTTATTTATTTTTTAAATCTGCGACGAGACTTTTGGTAAGGAGTAGAGAGTATTTTTCTTTATCTTCGCCTCTACCCTAGAGGGCCATAGGTTTGCTTGTGAATTATTCTTGAGCTAGTGGCCCATTTTTTACACTCCAGTTTTTTTCCATTAGTTAGGACCATTTATTTTCCCACCTCGATTCCCAACTTTTGTACAATATTGCAACCAGTCCTCTATAGTGACTTCTTTTAGTATTGTCATATTTTCTGTTTCTTTCAGCATAGCTAAATTTGCTGCCTGGTCGTCTTTTTCGTTTCTCTTGATTCCTCCGTGGGATGGGTTTAATATTACTTTTTTGGCTATCAATTCCAGTTCCATATGTTGATTATTTCTCTAATAAGAGAGCTACTGTGGTTTTGATTATTGATAGAAATTGTAACTTTTAATTATATTCTAATGTGATTATAATCAGTAAAGTTATTTTTTGGATATTTTTTTCCGGATATACTTTTCTAAAAAAAAATTAAATTTCAACTTTTCTACAAAATCACTTGAGCTAGCCGAGTTTACTTGGAAAATTTTCAATTCTGAATGCTTAATAAAATTTAAATTTTTCATTTTTTTTTTTTTTTAATTTCCTCCAAAACTGCATTTGGCATTAGTATGGTTATATACTCTTATGCACAAAGTATTAATTTTCATTAATTGAAATCTAATTAAAGTTTTTGAAATATAATCTAATTGAAGTTTTTTTAAACAATGTAACTCAGCATGTCTACTAGACACACCAGGCTATTGTAATTTCATCTTTAATAGCAATTAATAGACATTCACAACCTCAATGCCATCTATAAGTGCCCTCTTCCTACTGTACATTGATTTCAATATTCTTGTCCTTCCATGCAACTGATTTTAATCCAACTGCTTATTATTAGGGGTCATCTGTGGTAGGCTATCTGTAATAGCCTCTAACTTCTACATAGAAGGTAGAGGGTTTGTAGCCAAGTAGGTGACCTTAGGATTTGTTAAAAGGAGTAAATTTGTTATTTTATATTTTTTTTAAGATATGGATTAAAAAATAATACATACCTAAAACAAGTTCAATATATAATGCCAAAGCAATTATGTGCACTGGAACCTCATTTCTTGAGCCTTTTAGAACCCAGATCTGGAAAAAAACAAAATCTAATTTTACATTCAAATCAAGCTATAATAATATAATATAACTTTATTAATAGTTGATTAATTAAGTTATCTTAATTATTATTAATTAATTAATAGTTAATTAATTATAATAACTTATAAAAGTTAAAGCACCCCCAAAAAATAATTCAGTCTTCCTTCCGCAATAGCTAGAGCTAATACCATTGAAAAATTCAGGGGTTATAGGAATATTCTCTGTGTATTTTGTAGCTAATTCATCTACCTTTTCATTTCAATGTATAGCTAATGAACTTGTACCCCTTCCATAATTTCTTTGGTAATACAATCCTTGGTGAAGGAAGAAGGGTCGCCACAACAGCCTGAATGGATGTAGTGGATCGGGGACTTTACACTGATCCATGTTATTAAGAAGTATAAATGAAAAGGCTCATAACTCTAACTCCTGAGACATAACAACCATTGATAAGTTAAACAAGAAATAGAGCCAATCAGACTTGTGGAACAGTACAGCACGGAAAATGGGTTACAGGAATTGGCACATGGAATACTAAATGCTTCAATGAGAAAGAAGTGGAACTAGTTAAAGATAAGAAAAAAAATGAGGATAGCCATCCAACAGATCACAGAGACTGAGAGGAAGGGCAAATAAAGGACTGGAAGACAATTACAGACAGACTAAAGGGAGTAGAAGTATAGAGTGGAGATGTCTTGAGTGTATTATTCATTTTCTACAGATCAAACAACAATGTAACTATAGTCGAGTCAAAGTAAGAAGCGACACGAGTAGTGGGGAGCTAGGCCCGCCTACTCCAACCCCACCCCACGAGTACCTGTTCTAATAGCATATCTATTTCACGTTGAAGATCTGATGACATGTATTAGTTGTGTTTTTTTTTTACTTTAATTTTTTGGAATTAATATTTTATGCACTTTCTGAGTCTCAGCAAACCTACTCTGCCTACGACAGGGAACTTCTGGCCATATATTTATCAGTCAAACATTTCAGACCAGTGATTAAGGGCAAACTTTTTATTTGCTAACCCCATGGCTTGTAAGTTACCCCAAAGAGGTAACATATGTATAGAAATGTCATCAGGATTGCCAATCAAAAGGCGAATAACCAAGTGAGCAAGGAATCAGGCAGTACTGTGTGTGGCCTTAGCTCTCTCTTGTTTATCCTAGTGCTGGATTCTAAGCTTAAGCGAGCAAACAGAAAATGAGGCCATACCATCTCAGATAGAGGTGGTATATCTCTTTATTTGTTCTTATATGCCACCTTCCTGACTCATGTATTGTTCCAAAGATCCGTCTTAAGACTTTTCTTTCAAATTTATCAATTTTATCAGCAACAGATTTATTTAACGTCCATGTCTCTCCTGCATTTGTTATTATCGGTCTAATTAGTGCCTTATCTTTGTCCAGCTCAAAAGCCAGCTTCTTAATAGAAGTATCAGTGCTAAGTAAGCCTTGTTTCCTGACACTAATCTTGCTCTTATATCCTCATCTTCATTCGGTTCTTCGTTGATAAGAGACCCGAGATAACTGAAACTGATCACCACCTCAAAGCTGTAATCACTAATTACACATATCCGCTGAGGATTTTTTTTTTTCTTAGTGCCAGGCCTTGGTTAACCCTTCATTGACTGTGAGACCCACACGACGAGCTTCAGTATCGAGCTTGATAAATTACCCTTTCACGCTGGATAAGAATCTATCAATGACCACCACATCCTCAGCATATGCCTTTATCTGTGTCCTCTTGCTGTAGATGGTTCCTACTGGGTCTAACTCTGCTCACTTTATAATATTATGTAGCAAAATATTGAATAATGTGGGAGCTTATGAGTCTCCCTGCCTCAGCCTATTCTTTACTTCAAACAGGTCCAAAGGTACACTCGGAGTTTTCACGAGGCATTCGTTTTGAAGCATGATGCATATAGTTAATCTGATTAGCTTCTTTGGTACCCCTGTTTCTCTCATGGCTCGATATAGGGCATCCCTTTCAACAGTGTCGTATGCAGCTTCGAAATCGATGAACAGCATCCAAACTAACTTTCCGAATTCTCTCATTTTCTCGGAAATCCACCTAAGAGAAAAGATATGGTTTATCATGGATCTATTATGTCTAAAACCTGCATGGTAATCTCTGGTTTAATTTTCTATGTAAGACATAATTCTTCAATAAAGAAAGACCAAGAAGAATTTGACCCTTAGCCCAATCTTTAGGGATCACCTCTTCTTGCAAGATTTTACAAATTAGAGCATGGAGTAGCGAAGAATGATTTTTTTTTTTAAACTTTGAGTGAAATGCCCATGTTTATGTTAACAAACAATAGTCCATCAAAACTTTTTATCGAAATTCATGTTTTTAATTGCAAATTTTTTCACGACCTTACATCTTCAACACTGATAGAAACGACACTAAAACAAAGCAAAATCACAGGTCTGCAAATCCACTTAATTTGGCTGTTTGGGATGTAGCCTCACAAGGGCAAACAAGAGTGAAAAGAATCCGACCACAAAAAATGGCATTTAACAACCTTTCTCTCCTCGTAATATTTTGTATTCTAATAAAAATTCAAGATTTTTGTTTTGTTGATAAGTTGCCTCGACATACTATAGTCACACTACTTAGTTGTATTCTTATAATTTTTTCCCTTGTACTGCAGAATCACCTGATACATAAACCAATCAAAGAAAAAAAAAAAAAAAATCAAAGAATTTTTCACTTGTTAATGATCATTTTTCACACATCCCTCCAAAATATTTTCCACAGAAGTCTTGCACACCTTTATAACACAATATCCACATACAAATTTTAATAAATAAAAAAACTTTAAAATATGTTTACATGTTTTAGTAGATCCGATGCTTTTTCGATTTCCCCATTCATAGTAAGAACAGCAGCAAGATTATAATAAAGAACAGCTTGAGCGCTAAGCTGAGATTTTGGGAACCAATCATGCTTCTGAACTTCTTGTGAAGGATCACATTCATTGAACTGGGATGGATTCAAAACATCAATAGCTTCTTGAAATTTATTAAGAAGCACTAGAGATTCAGCTAAATACAATTTACCCAAATACCTAAAAATCAAAAATAAAAAATGTAATAAATAGCCATCAGATAAATAAATTTACTAATGTTGTCAGGGCTGCACAGTGGGACGAATCGCCAATCGAGGTGGAAATAATTCTGGCAGCGATTTATTTCATTTTAATTTTTCGAAACGATTAAATTTAAGTATGAATTAATAAATAAAAGCCAGCAAAATGTTTCAGACGAAGGATTTATTAAAATAAAATATAATGTATAAATAAAATAGAAAAAAATAAAATATAATTATTTAAGTAAATTGTATATAATGGAATAATTATTTTTAAATTGTTGTATTATTCTAAAATTATAAATTAAAATACACAAAATAAATGTAAAAATTAAATATGTATCAAATTCTCAAAAACAAATAACCTGATCATGAACATGAATCATCGTTCTGATTCATTCAAATCTGAAAAATCCTAATCCAGGCTACATTCTTCTTCACAAATCACCAAGGTAACGCCGGCAGTCTCTTTTGAAAAAAGTAAAAAAGTAACTAAAGGTCTACAATATTGACTAGACAAAGTTACAGGGTTGAACCATGCTAAATCTTTATTGTTCCCTAACTCGTGTAAGGCTCACTAATAACAAATTTACGCCTAATAAACAAATAAAGCACACACCCCTTAAAAAGGTAATAGCAAATCGTATAGAAACATTTCTTTTTTTATTTAGTGTTGATTATACTCTATGAAAACATCTAGGTGTAGGTTAGTGTAAATTTTTGGTGATCCCATTTTTTTAAATAATAAAATAAGTAGCTTACCGACTACTGGAAATAAATGAGTTTACTCCTCATTTTAAAAGCCAAACACAGTTATTAACTTCCTTGCCGAATTGCTTTTCGTAGCCTGGTATAAATTAGTTTCCAAAACCACTTATCTATTTTGGCACACTTGCAATAAGATGTGGTATTTAACTGACTTATCATCACGACAGATTTTTGGTGTTAAAACTTTTTTTTTATTCTTTTGGCATTTGTTTCAGGAATTTATAGTTTTTGAATGACTCGGGTAGACTGATGATTTCATGAAACCGGCATGATTTTTTTCATTATCATCTATTCATTGTTCCTAAAAATAGAGGAAATCTCATTCGGAAAAAAAATTGCTATTTGCTTTTAATTCTTGTACTTATGGCCGACGAATCTCGTTTTACTATACCTTTGGAGATTTCCATACTGTATTCTAATGAATTTGGATCAATATATTATTATAAATTTCATTTGCACTTCTGTACTGTCTCCGAATAAGAAAAATATAGGCTCTCAACAAAGAGAGATTTACACCTTTAAAAAAACCGTACACCTTTATTAGCAGGTATTAGCAATTCATAATGAATAATTTATTTCTATATAGTGTGGACTATATTCTGTTACAATATCTGGGTGTAGATCGGTGTAGATTTTTAGTAATCCCATTTTTTATAATAAAGAAAAATAGCTTACCGGCTATTGAAAATAAAAGAGGGTACTCTATACTATATCTACATGTAAAGAACCAAGAACTTATATAATCTTAATTTCTAAATCGTCTTCTATTGCCTAGTATAAATTTTTTTCAAAAAAACACAATCCACTCTTCGATTTTATTTATTTTGTAATATAACTTGGAAATAAACTGACTGAGCATTATGAGGGAACTACCGTGTTCAACTCCCCATAATTCTGTTAATATTTGCTTCAATCAATTAATAATTTGGAAATGACCTAGCTAGATTGTTGTTTTCATGATACTGACATGATTTTTTCATTTAGTTGATGTTAACTATTTCCACCTAGATTGGCGAATCGTCCCACTGTGGGGTGGTTCGGATAATCAAAACTCACTCGAATATATACATGTGCATGTAATTGGATACACAATTCTTAGTAAAAAAAGCACATGTGCATTGAAACATGCATTTACAGTATATATATACCAATTAACCCAGATACAGTTAACAAAGTAGTTTCTGAGAAATCATTATGGCCCCTTCATAGGCTTTTAAGGAAAAAATCATTTTATTTTTTGTTTTAATTTATTTAAAATAACACACTGCCAGTCAAAAGTTTGAAACCACTTATTGTTTACATTAATTAATCTACTTTAATAATGCAAAACTTCAAGTTTACCTAGTTATCAATGCAGTTACAAAATATAGGTACCTTCTTCTTATTATTAGTATTTATAAAAAAATTTGCTGATAGATACTCCGCACTCGTGGGCTCAACGTGTTTTATGAGTTGATGGAATATTTTTCTTTTTTTCTTCTCTATATGTTTACTTGATTTTTATCATATCTCATATTTAGCTTTTTCTTACTTTTAGGCGTAACGAGAGACAGTTTCTCCATATAAACGAAAACAAAGGTACTTTATAGGAAACAAAAAACAAACAAACAAAAAAGGCCGCTTCCCCATTTAAGCCCCCTCAGAACATTTTAATAATGATAAAGCTTACCTGACATTAAAGAACACCTAATTTTCATTAAACATGACGAATTTGATGAAAATCATTAAAGCCGTTTTTGAGTAAATAAAAAAACACGTGAAAAAGACACAAAATTTACCAAGTAAAGTGCCCCCTCCGGTTGATCAATTTTGATAAAAATTTTAGACATATCTCGGACATATTAATAAATGAAATACTCAGTTTAATCAAAATCGTTAGAGCCGTTTTTGAGAAAAGCAAAAAAAAAACATAAGAAGTTATTAAATAAAGTAACCCCTCTGTTTGACCAATTTTGATGAAATTTTTGCTCTCTCATTGCAGGCATATACATATACTAAATACCCAATTTCAGGTTCGCATGGTTTATAGTTTTTGAGCAATTCTGTTCACACACACACACACACACAGGCACGCACGCACGCACACACTGACCATTTTGCGGGACTTTGTTTTTTGGACTTAGGGGACTCCAAAACCTGTATTTCTGTTGAAAACCTGAAGTCAAAATTTCACACACACACACGCACACGCACACGCACACGCACACACACACACACACACACACGCATGCGCACAAACACAGACCATTTTGCAGGATTTCGTTATTTGGACTCAGGGGACCCCAAATGGGTATTTCCGTTGAAAACCGGAAGTCAAAATTTTTCATGATCGCAATACGTTTCCTTACTATATATTTCATATAATCATAAGTGAAAGTAAAAAATTTGAATTGCATAATAGATGTAGAATGCAAGGCCTCAAAGTCTCGTATTATTTCAATAATTCACTTTATCATGCAGATTACCTGCCAAATTTTCGCCTTTTCAGGCAACTTCAGGGGGCTACAAGGGTAGTCCGAGTCGAGTCTGTTTCTCGCTTGCTTGCGATACCCTTGTAGCCCTGAAGATGCCTGAATAGGCGAAAATTTGGCATGTAATCTGCATGATAAAGTGAATTATTGAAATAATACGAGACTTTGAGGCCTTGAATTCTACATCTATAATTCAATAGTCTCTTCCTAAAAACTTGTTTACTAAACTGCATAATGCAATTCACACACTACAAAAAGAGAAAAAATCCTAGCCCCAAATTACTGCACAACTAAAAATGTCGATGACCGGGTTGCATAAAAAATCGCCCGCTATAAGGTACTTGGGATAGACTAATACCAGGAGAGTAATTTCAACGATTTAAAATAGTAATTAGATTTTGAAAAAATACATTTAAAAAAATTATTTTATTATTAAATATTATATGTATTTTATTGTAATTTTTTATCATTCCAATAATTGATCATTCAGATAAACAATGCTCTACTGTATAACAATGGAGCAATTTTTAGCTAATTTCCGAATCAGATTCAAATACTACTACTACTAATAATAACAATAACTAATCCAAAAAGGGACAGGGCTTCATTAATATTTTATCAAAAAATAGATGAATAAGTAGATGACAATTAAAATAAATTATTTAACAATCATTTTTAGCAAATTAACATACTTATAGACATGACAAGTAGCATCTGCATACAGCATCGCAGCATATTTATGAGCTTTTACTGGGTCACCGATCGTCAAATGTACATAAGAACAAGCAGCTAATACAGCTTGTTTTAACTTGCTGTTACTTCCAGGTGAGAGAAGAACATATGAATTCCTAAGGCATATAGTAGCAAATTCTAAAGTAGGTACAGGTACAGCAAAGGACTGAGGATCAGAGCTGCAAAAAAAAGAAATAATTAAAATAAACTTAAAAAAATAATCATATAAACTAAAACATTGTTCCAAAAAGTAAAATAATTAATAGTAATTATCTGAGATCTCAAGAAATAAATAAACAAGGTAACAGGAAATGGCATCAAGACAAAAATGCAACTAAACTCCTGTTGGATACTGACATCTTGGAGAACCACTGTCTTATTTTTTTAAGTAAAGTTCTCTAAGCCATAAAACAGACTGAAGGCTATAATAGACAATATATAATAAACTCAAGTAGCAAAATAAAATTAAAGAATATGAGGAACTGTAATACTGTAAAAACTCATTTCTATGTCTCTAGTGGCAAAAAAAGGTCTTAGAACTTGTCCTGGGGACCACTAGATGGAGCTAGGGACAGAACTGAATCATAAGTTTAAAGTCTTGTAACGCTAAATAAGCACTGATAAATCAAAATACAAGCCACAGAAGGCCACTTCATTTAGTGTACAGGTCACAGGGATCGTCACGCTCTCCACTGATAAATCATTCTACAGGTCCGAAAGGGTATAAACACACATGATAAAGTGTTTTGATGATGATTGTTTTTTCTTCATAAATACATTTAGCCTATTCCTTCACCTCATTTTATTTAGGGGTACAGAAAAAAATAAAATGAAGAGAAAGTATGCTTCAGTGTAATTCAAAAGCATATAGCATGGGATGGAAATGGTAAATTTATCCAGGAGTGTATATATGTATATATAAACTTATATATAAGAGCATTGCCAACCTATAGGCATAATTTCCATTGGCAATTTATACATAAACAAAATACAGGTAAAATGGCTACACTTTACATACCTCCAAAAGGAAATGTTTTAGCAAAAAATGTAAGAGAATCAAACTTCTTAGGCCAGCTGAGTTATAAATATACCAACCAAGTTTTTAAGAAAAATACCCTTCAAGGTCAAATCTAAATACTATAATGAAAAATGTCTTTTTGTAAGTTACTTTCAGAAAAACCTGGCTAAATAATTTTTCAATTTTTTTTTTTTACTGTCCTTAAATCAAGACACATACTTTAAAGTAGGTTCTCACGGTAAAAGGCTTCAAAGGATAGAAACAAACCAATTTTCATCTGAGTTAAATAATAAGAAAATACCTTCATTTTATTTCAATATCTAACCTGATTAAATAATTTATTCTCTTTTGAGAGAATCCTCCTCTTGATAAATTAAAATTACCCTTTTTAAATCTATAGACTAGAATTCCTTCAGTCAGGAAATTTCTGATTGTATCTCAGAGCAGTTCTCCTGAAATTTTCATTGCACTCTCTTAAAATGAGCACTGTGTCAACCATATCACTGGGGGTACATATACCTCTTGGTCAAGAATCACATACTGAATGGGGGGTCCTTATTCCAATGAATGGATAAGCTATAGCCAGCATAACTTTTCTTTAAGAATTACTCAAATAAGCCACGGGGATATTAACAACAAAAGAACACTTCTAATTTCTACTGACTGTTAGTCAGACATACAATACCTGCACTTTTTTTGGAGCACAAGGAGATAAAAAAGAAGGACTGTGTTTGAAGCGATAATAGTTATTGTAAATTACTATTGAGCTATACATCTTGAATAGTAAGGGGATGTTTGAATAAAGGTAAAGAGAAACTATGTAAATAGATAAGATATTAAAATAAATGAAAATGTTTTCTTATTATATACCTGATTTTTTTTTTTTTAAATTCAAAATACAAAATATTACCTAAAAGCTGAGTCTTTATATAATTTACTATTTAACACAATCTTCTTGTGTAAACCACTTCCAACACTTTCATTAACTAACAGCTTCCTATTCTGAATAAAGTTGAATAATCCTTCATTATCCTAAAACCAAAAACAAAATTAAAATTAAAAATTTCATTGTTTGGTGATAAAGAGCTGTATTATAGAAAATTAATTATCATATATTATTTTAAAAAATCATTTTCATCTAAATGGTATACATAAACATTACATTAACCCTCAGTTAAAACTTTCATAAAAAGTGAAAAGAAATACTTCGGAATTCTGTAATAATCTCTATGAATTTTATATAATGGCTCCATTTATGTTTTAGAATATGGATCATTACACCTATCTCTGCTCTTCTGTAAGTTGTGGAAATAGGATATCCTTCAAAACTGGCCGGCAAACCTTGAAGAAAAATGGGTTTTGGTCTAAGCAGTCTAAACATCAGAAACAAGTCCTTAATTACGAATCAGAGCACAAAAGAGAAAAACTATTCGTCTTTGAAAGAAAAATTCTTTGTTAAATATTTTTACAAGTAAGGTGTAAGAAAACTGGAAATGGTATGTGGTATGCTTATCACCTCCTGAGCATCTGCAACTGGGAAGCAGCCACACAAGATAGAGTTACCTTATGAAGGCTAATTGAGTAGCAGGCAGTAAAGAGTTGGAAATATTAATTCTTTCAAAGAAATTGACAGTGAATAAATTGACTAAGTAAAACTAACCGCAGAAAAAAAATTTAAAGTTATGGAAAGCATCACCCATCCATTACAGACTTTCATTAACTGAAGCCTTTATGTGTATGTAACCTGTATGAGTATGTAGCCTATATGTAACTGTAACCTGGTATTTGGTATGCTTATGTGGTATGCGGTATGCTTATCATCTCCTGAGCATCTGCAACTGGGAATCAGCCACACCAGATAGAGTTACCTTATGAAGGCTAATTGAGTAGCAGTAAAAAGTTGGAAATATTAATTCTTTCAAAGAAATTGACAATGAATAAATTGACAAAATAAAACTAACCGCAGAAAAAAAAATTTAAAGGTATGGAAAGCATCACCCATCCATTAAAGACTTTCATTAACTGAAGCCTTCCAAGCACACTGGGAATCAGGTGGCTGAAGTATATAACTTACGTAAGAAATGGAAAACCATAAACCAGCTTCCAATTTGTTTCAAAATAAATGGGACAGACCCAGAGAGAAATGGTGCAGGTCTGCAGATAAAAAATTAGACCAGGTATGCAAATCATGGCCAGAAATAAGGAGCATTGCTGCATGCCAAGATGAGTCGAGATCAGTCATCGACACCCTGTACTCCAATGGGAAATGACAGAACTATATACATACACAATTACAATATATCTCTTTATGTAAATGATAAAAGCATACAGATTCCATGATACATATGTTCTTTATAGGCATTATAGCTATAGTAACAAAGAAAAACTGGAATGCACTGTGGACATATTCTGCTATCTTGCTAGTGTTAATGCAGCAAGTGTAGAGAATTTATAAATTTTTAATTTTATTATTTTAATAAAATAAATTTATAAACTCAGAACATAAAATAAAAAATAAAAATTTTAAAATAGAACATAAAATTTATAAAATAGAAGATAAAATAATAATAATTAAAACATAACATAAAATAATAATAATGTACTTTTGTTTTTGAAATTGGAACACAAATCAGGTTTTTTTTTTTTTTTTTCATTTAAACTGTACCATAATACATACTTTTTTATAGGCCATTATACAGCATTCAGCTAGCCGAAGCCATATCAGTGGATTTTTATGCATGCCTTGCACTGCTTCAGTAAAACAATCAAAAGCTTCAATAGGTTTCATGGTGAACAACAGGGCTGTACCCTTGTTATACATTACTTGCAAAAATGTTGCTGGTTGAAAAACAACTGGCTTGCCAAAATTAACTTCCTCTGAAAATAACAAAAAATAAAATTAATGATTGATTCAAAATTAAAATGACCTCTAAACAAAGTTATTTCCAAAATTAGATACATTCTGTTGGTCCGAGGTAAGTATTGCACTGATCATAGCAGATTAATAATAATAAGTTTAATTGACAAAATATACAAAGTCACAGCTGATTACACTATCATGTTTCAAGAAGAAATGTGAGCAGTTCACAAAAGCAATACATTATGTGAATAAGAGAATAGTACAGTAAATGCTCAATTGTTTTGTATAGACTCTTGAAATGAGACTACAATCTCTAGTCTGCATTGGTTCAACAATTTTGTTTTAAGTTTTTATGATAATCTATGTAATAGGCATAACATTGACTATTAGCTATTAACTGTTATGTGAGAGATAAAAAGATAAGTATCATAATATATTTTATTTCTTTTTGGTCCTTCATACTTGCTTTGAAGCCAATTTCTCTCAAAAATGTTAATATTACAATTACAGTTTTAAATTAAAAAACTCCTGAAGTAATAAATAGGTACTTACTGGGCATTTTCTTAAACTTTGGAAAAGAATAAACTCCATAGGCCTTATTAAAGAAGAACGAACTTAAATGCGGTTTCCTCATATAATAATAAATAGTGGCAATATTGTTGAAATAAATTAAGATCTTTTCATCACCAAGTTTCCTAAAGACAAAAATAAAAATAAATAAAATAATATAAACATGAAAAAAAAAAAAGATGCAAACTAATGTTTATTATTGGGCTATTTTTAGACTGCTAATTTTTTTAATTATTCAAGTAATGTACCATAAGTTACTATCTATGAAAGGCATAAGGAGCAAGAAAAAAAAAAAGGTATGCAAGACAGTCTCAGTTCATTTAGTATAATTATACAACATATTATGAGCTTTCAGCACTATATTTATCTATATAACTTTAAAAACACTGAAATACAACATAAATGTTTTTATAAAACTTAGAATGTAATTTATTTTTTATTTGTTTTATTATTTATATTTACAGAATAAGCATAGTGGCATCTGAGATTCTTAAACTGAAGTGCTAATAGGTATTAAGCAGTCTTATACAGTTCACACTTACTGATGATAACTAAAATTACTCAATTAATAATGATTATACCAGATAATGACAAGGAGTGAGGGGCATGGATAATCAAATTTGTTCCATATTTACTAATAGTTTATAAGGATGCAAGAAAAATCATAATGTATGAAAATAATACATTTATAATTAGGATAAAAACGATGTCTCCATAATATACAAAACATTAAAGAAAATCATGGTGCGGGTCTCATTGCTGTGTATGAGGAGCGCCCCACAGGTGGTGGATGAGGGGATGGTCAGTGGAAATTTCTAAAAAGTTCCACCCAGCTAAGACTGTAAGAGGACTCGTTGACCAACAATGAGAGCGGCCCCTCAGGCAGGAGAGTGTGAAGAAGGTTTGAACGCCCTCCTCACATATTTTTTAGTTCACTCAAACATCACTAACAATCATGGATCTCCTAAGATATATCACTGATTATTCATAAGTAAACTAGTCCCCCATTCAGGTCTCCAAATAGGGAATACTTTAGGGAATTCATGTTCCTATACTTGAATCCATATTCAAAAATATAGATTTAAGTACAGGGATGTGGAACATGAGAATTTTGAATACAGCGGGCGGGTTAAAGTTGGCCACGAATGAGGTTATGGGATATAGTTTAGATAGTGCTGCAAGAGGTCCGCTGAGGAGAGGGTTTGTTAAAGGAAGGTAAGTACACTTTGTAGTAAGGAGGGAACAGAAAGTAATGTTTAGACACCGGAAAATAATCTATTTCTGATTAGAAATAATTACTTTCCACATTGAGGTACATTCAATTTTACAGAGATAGGTTATCGGTGGCTATATTTCAGGGACGGGAGGATTAAAATCGCATTGATAAACATACATGCACACACCGAAGATAGTGAGCATGAAGTTAATGCGAATTTTATGAAAAACTATAATCAGTTTATGATAAAATACCGTGAAGCTACATGAATATTCTTGGAGGTGCAAATGCAATTATAGGGAGGGGACAAGTATATTATCCTACGATCAGTAAAGAAAGTTTACATTACTGTAGCAATGATAACGGAATATGACTAATAAATTTTGCCATCTCGAAAAACTTAATAATCAAAAGTACTATTTTTAAACATAAACATACTTGGACATCACTGGATTTGCAAACCCGTAATTAAATCGATCACGTCTTGATTCGACATAGGTGGTAAAATAGCGTAATTAATGTTAGGGGATCATGAACTAGTAATTGCGAAAATTCGTCAGAGAAATAAAATAAAAAATAAAAATGAGGTTGGTTTCTATTGTAATAATTTTAATTTGGAGAATTTAAAAATTCCGACAATTAGAAAACAATTCGAGCTAGAAGTTAAAAGTAGGTTTGAGGCTTTAGAATCTTTGGAAGAGGATAACAAAGACATTGACAAGTTATGGGAAGGTGTCAGCGATAATATTAAAGATTTCGGTAACTTGTGTCTTGGAAAAAGGCAAAATAAAAGGAACAAACCATGTTTGATGAAGATTGTGTTAACATGTGCGGAAAAAAAAAAATAATCCTAACAAAACCAATCTCTCTTACTTTTGAGTATTAAGAAAGGAAACTACTAAATTGCAAAAATTTAAAAAACGAGAATATCTCAAAAATAAAATAAGAGCAAGTAATAGCAAATTCGAGAATAACGTTAGAGCCATGTACGAAAGCATCAACAGTATCTGTGAATGTAGGGACCGGTTACAACTGTAATTAGGGATGAAAATAACAATATCTTGGCTGATCTCATAGACATATTGAGTCGGTTCAAGGATTATTTCAATAGTATTTTAAATACAGAAAATAAAAGTTTATCTTCTCCTTCGGAATATCAGCGTGATTAACCATTAATAATAGAACCGAGTAAAGGGAAAGTTGAAAATTATAATCACTTAAAGAAACGGTAACAGATAATATTCCTAGTGAACTAACCAAGGTATGCGGAAAAGCTGGGATCTCTAAAATACATCTGTTGGTTAAAAAGGTCTGGGAACAGGAAAAAATACCCGAAGAGTGGTAAAGAATTAATTCTTATTTTGATTCACAAAAAGGGATCAAAGACCGATCGCAATAACTATCGCAGAATCTCACTCCTTCCAGTTTGTTAAAAAATGTTTACATTAATCATGACTAGTCGAATCACTGAATGCGCTTAGGATATTGTAGGAGACTATCAATGTGGTTTCAGACCAAATATTCTCCCTACTAAATACCAAAACATTGATGAAAGCCAGCCAAGAACTTGGGCTCGAAATAAATACGGATAAGACAAAATATATGTTCACCATTATGCTGATATTAATGTAGAAGGAAATATGTTTGAACAAGTAGAGAAATTAAGATATTTATGGGTGATGTTAAAGAGAAAAAAACGAAATCGGTGAGGAAATTAAGGCTAGATTAAATGCCGGAAATGCTTGCAACTTTTCAGTAGCAAAGTTGCTTAGCTCGCACCTTCTGAAACCTAAAAAGATTAATAAGCAAGGTGACTGGGAAATGTCCGAGGGGTAGGCCAGATGGAGGTGAAAGGATGGCCTGAAGGCAGGTCTGTCAAAGTTGGGTCTGGATGGGGGTCGGTGGATGGAGGTGTACAAGGAGCAAGTTGTGGTATCGGCATCAAACCTTCGGGTTCGTTAAGCCTTCATTATTGTAATTATTATTAAAGGAAATATCCGTATGCATATATCTTATGTGAAAACTGATACAAATGTAATACAAATAAAGAGATAATTAAATCTTCTTGTCACTAGAACAAAAATAATCTGATATTTTGGTGTGTTCTTTCATGATTTTATTTCTTAACTCTAGTCTTATTTCTCATAATTCTAATAGTTTTGTGTAGTGAGCATTTTCCTATTGACAGTAACAGTTTATTCACCAATTTTATATTCTATGGGAATTTTTTAAACACTTTCACCTATATCAACAACACAATTTATGATTTCAACATTTTACTCAAGAGATAAAACAGAACGCATTTGTTTTGTCAACATTTTTAATATGAACGGTTCAAATTATTGAACAAACTGAAATAAGATTTTAAGACATAAAAAATTAAAAAACACAAGGGGAACTTTTTTCTAGAACATAAACATTAGATAGAGGATTCTTTTTAATAGTGCCAACTCTGAAAATTTTTAATTAATTTTTTTAAAAGATGCCGATTCATTTCTCAAATAAATTTATACCATTATTCTTCCAAATACTTTTAAATTTTATTGTAATATTAAAACACAGCCCTCAGAATTAAAGAAAAAATAATTACAAAAAAAAAATTCCCGATTAACAAGGACCCAATGATCAAACCCTGGATAATCAAGGTTATACTCTATACCGATTTTAATACCTTTTACGTAGCTGGAAAGTTTGGTTTATTAATGTTTTGATTTTTTTTGTTTAAACTATTTCATGTCAGATATATTACTGATAATAATAAAATATGACAAACTGAGGATATCTTATAGCTCCTAATCTGATTAATTAGAAATACTGTTATTTTTAACACCAATATATAAACTGCATAAAATAAAGGACATTGAACGAAACGCAAAAAAAAGGCAATGAAGCAGCGAAGAGCTCGGATTTTCCTTATTTAAGATCCACTTTTCTTAACAAATGGGGGACAGAGGATTATAAGCATTGTGAAGAAAAGCTGGAGTAAAGAGTGGGAAAGAACACAATTTAGCTACCTTCGCCAGATCAAAGAACACAAACATTTTTGGCAACCCCTAAAAACTTAAAGCAAAAACAACACTCCATAATAAACAGGTTCAGAATCAGTCACACCAAATTAACCCATCTCCACCTGCTTCTTGAGCTGTAGGGACCAACCTGCCAAACATGTGACAATGCTTACAGTAGAACATATATTTCAGAGTCAAAAGTATAAAAAGGAATGAATCAACCTCGAGTTCACCTTTTTGACCCCCTACAAAGAGAACCGAGACATTGAAAAAACACTAAAGTATTTCACAATCACAAAATTAAAGTAACGCATCTATGATGACCAGTCATCACTAATGGCCATGGATGTCAAAGTTACGTGAAATAAAAGAAAATAATAAATAAATTAAAATTAAAATACTCACACAAAATTATCAACATCCTCCTGAATTAAAATTATTTCATTTAATGCATCCTCATACTGCATATTTAACAGTGATAACTGTGCTTTCATCATGATAGTAGAGAAAGTCTGTAAAAGTAATAAAACTAATTAATAAGAAAACATTTATACAAATAAACAACATAAAGTAGTCGTCAAGCTAATTGGGAGAGAGGAAATCGGTCACAGATAATTACAAATTTTCATCAGGTAAACATCATGTTTGTTTAAAAGTGACTTTAAAAATGTATTAAAAGTACAAATCAAAACTTTTGAACCGGATGGGAAAAACTTTAATTAACTAAACGTTTCTTTTTCTCAAATGCATTCTCACTAAGAACCTTTTTCTCTTCCATCGTATTAACACAGGCAACAATATCATAGTCATTCAATATTTTACATTGAAATACAACACTCTATTTGGGGTTCCACAGTAATGAAAGCAGTATACAATAACGAAGGTTAATTAAAGTACTGTATTCATAAATATCAGTCATGATAGCCATTAATATAAATGTCAGTCTACTCCATATCATGAGGGCATATTTTTATAACAAAATATGAAAATTTGCAATACAATTTCATAAGCTAAATCTTAAATAAAAACCAATACTGTACCTGACTACCTAAACTAAAAATATAGTCAAGAATTTTACGACAACTCTCATATGAACGAGTGTGTAATAAGCAGCGAGCTTTATAGTGTAGCAAGTGCAGTTTAAAGGATGGACTATTCCTCTTCACTCCCTAAAAAAAAAAAAAAAATCACACAAATTAATTGCCAAAATTTTAGAATTTATTTTAATTGTTACAAAATTTTACTATTGTTAATAGTAATTTTGTAAACATGAGATAAGAAATATGAAAAATATATTGTTTTAATACCTTATATATTATGAACGACAACTTTTTTTTTCTTATTTAATATTGATAAAAAAAAATAGCATAGTTTTTTTTTCTTGGACAGTATAATAATATATTAAAATTGAACAAAATAATTAAAACAAAGATCATACAGAATTATTCGTTGTAATTCCCAATAACCCAATTAACTTATTAAAAGGGCCGATTTAAACACTTGAGAGGGAAATAGGACCCTACAAAGGTGATCAGCTCAAGAAGCCTAAAATACCTCTCTGCCCCATTCCAACTTAATGAGTTTCTCTATAGGGCTGTGGTGGTTGAGTATTGCCCACTTTGACATTCTCGAGCCCAGGGTGGGGTAATCCTCCATAAGGACAATTTTTAAAAGGTACTGAAGTAAAATCATAGCGATTTCGACCTCCTTTCAACAGACAGCCTTATAACGGACATGAACAACAAAATTTTAGTTATCAAGAAAAATATTAATTTATCTTAATGGATACAAATGTGAAAATGAAGATAACACATTTAATAGTTTACAGTTTTAATATAGAACACGTAAGTAATTTAAAAAATAAGGAAGAAAAGGTAATATAATGGAACGAATTTTCTTTGATAATCATTCTCTGTAATATTCCTGGTCTAATTAATTATATAATATGAATTTTAAAATGCTAAAGCTGTTTTGAATAGGATTAAGTTTTTTTCCACAAAGTATTACGTTTTATGCTCTTTTCCCATCAGGATCTTTCTTAGAAATCCCCTCTTCACCATATCTTACTTAAAATCTATTTTGGTTGTTTTTGTTCTTTTAACCATTAAGAACTGCACAGCATAAATTCCTCAGAATTAAAGGAAAGTAGAGATATTATTAGGAACTTAAATAAATTCTCCCTGTTACGCAATATGAGGCAAGGCATCACCAGTATGTGCATATCATTTCATAGTACTGCAAGTTAATGGTAATATACTTTCAGTAAGCTTCGACTAAGGCATGTCAGTTCACCCCAGTTTTCTTCGCAGTTTACAAATGTCTTGTTTTGTGAGTAACAGTATTTGCATGAAATTTCATTACATTATTTTATTTTGAGGCTAGTTGACTTTATTGCATTATTTTATGACTACAGAGAGGGAGTTTTGGCCCTTCAATAATGATTTTAATTTTGGTACCAAAGAATACTTTGGCGCACCAATTTGAATACTTTGAATTGGAGGAATTACTTAATGAAGGCCCGTTTCAGAGGAATTACTTAGTGAAGACCTAATGGAATATTGGAGGAATTATTTAATGAAAACCCATTTCAGAGGCTAGTTTTAGTAGGAAAATCATTACTAATATATGACATGATGGTTTCAAACTGTTCGAAAGCATTAGGAATTGGGATCCAGAAGCAAGGATATTGGGTGCCATAGGAGTTAAAGCTGAACGATGTTTTCCTGACATGAGCTACTGCTGCACTGGCCTTTTGCATCTTATTGTGACGCAATGAAAAATGGATACTATACCTAAGCCAAAAAAAAAAAGTCATGATGTTAGTACGTCAAAACCAAGTATCCATAGTTCAAAGCTTATCTGCATTTGATTGGTGTGGAGCTGCTCAAACCAAATGCAATCAATGCATTTGAGCTGAGCACTAAAAAAAAAAGTCGTTAGACAAGCTGAAATACAAGGTGATTTTAGAGTTCAACCACATGTACAAAAACTATCTGGAAGCACTTACATAGCGATTCTTGCCCCGCCTCTTATATTCACCAGATATAGCCCTTTTTGATTATCACTTATTTCGTTCAATTGACTTATTCATGAAAATTAATAACACAGTCAAGGATAAAAAAAAAAAAAAAAAACAAATGGAAATTACATTTATTTAAAAATATCTAATTTATCTTATTTATACTTATTCATGTAAATATTTATAGCACTTTTTAATATGTTTTCTTACTTCATCTATTTTCAATTGTTTTTTTTAAATATTTTTTGTTAAATTGATTGCATCCTGTTGCAGTCTCAGAATATATATATATATCTACATTTCTTCATTTAGGTGGACATTTCGGACCACAGTAAATATTTTTATATTTATTTAGGATTAATATTTTTTTTTTTTTTTTTTTCTGTTATCTTCACCTCTACCCTGTAGGGTCATTGGTGGTATGTTCACTCATATTTTGTTGTAATACTTGATTTCTTTTAAGTATTTTAACAAAGTTTCAATATTTTCCTCGTCGTCCTTTAACAATTCGTTTAGTGTTTTTCCTATTTTTAGTTTTTTCCGGACATGTTTGTATTTTGCACAGTTTATTAGAAGGTGTTTCACCGTTTGGGGCACGTTATCACATTCCTGGCATGTGGGTGCCTCAAGTCCTTGGAGAAGATATTCGTGCGTGAATTGGCAATGCCCAATTCTGACTCGACATATTATGACTTCTTCCCTTCTTGAGATTCTCGTGCTTGTGGCCCACTTTTTGCAATCTACTTTAACTTCCGATAGTTTGGACTGCTCGTTCCTCCACCTTGACTCCCAAATTTTGCTTTGGTTTTTCTTCAATTGGTGTAGCCAATCCTCTTTTGTGACTTCTTTCAATGTTATAACATTCTCTGATTCTCCCAGTCTAGCTATATTTGCTGCTTGATCGGCTGCCTCATTCCCCTTTATTCCTCTGTGGGATGGCACCCAAATGAAAATATTTGTATATATTTGTATATATATGTATATATTTGTATACGATATATATATTTGTATATATTTGTATATATATCAATATTGTATATATTGAAAGGATTAATATTTGTATATATAATTTTTGTTATATATATTTATTGTTTATAATAGTTAGTATAAATTACTATGATAAAATTAATTATGTACATGTAGGTGATGAATATGGACACATTGATCCGAAATGTCCACCAAAATGTAGAAATGTAGATGTATATATTCTGAGACTGCAACAGGATGCAACCAATTTAATAACGTTAAATAAGTAATAATCTAAAATAACTAGCTATAATAAATACTTACAATACTTTCTGACGTGTTACTAGTTTCATCCATAAGCTTAAATGGCAAAAATTGATTTTCAATGTATGAAATGTGTGAGAGGCCTTTATCAGCTTGTTTGCAAAGCAAACACAACTCGATCAACAAGTAACAAACCTTTTGAGCTAGCCATTCTTCTATTTGAGCAAACAAAGAAAACAATTAGTATGAATCACAAAGAATAAAAAAGGATGTTCAATTATATAAATATAAAATAGAATTTAATCTAATAAAACCCAAAAGAGTTTTTTTATTTGATTTCCTTTTCAGAGTCAAAATTCTATGCAGATGGTATCTGACTTTCGAAAGAAGTAAAATTTATTACAATTATAATCAAAGAATAAAATGATAGGACTAAAAATAAAATAATTAATTAACGAACAAGGGATGAAGTACTAAATTGACTGAATACATGATAAAATATAGAAATTTTGTTGAAGATTCTATACTACAAACAAATGAAGCAAAAACTCAAATTATAATTCAGTTCATATTAATTTTAGTATAATTAAGTAAAAGTAACGAGTTAGTTAACTACAATAACATACCCATGGGCTGAATAAGGGAAAAAATTTTGCTTAATAAATTAAGAGCCTTTTCATATTGCTTTTGGTTGAAATAGATAACAGCCTGATTATAGTAAATAATGCAATGGTCAACATCATCTGGAGTTTCATTTTCAAACAAATCAATCCTCCCCTGAAAAAAAAAAAAAATTCAAAACGTCTGTTATGAAAAACGATATACAAAATCGTAAAATAAATTTTAGCCCTATGCTTTAAGCAATCATATATTATGGTATAATATATACAGAACAGAATAATAGTGGACGAATTGGTCGAATGTATAAGTAAATTATATGTATTAGTAAATGAATTTAAAAAGCTCAGCTGAGACAAATAGTAAAAACTGACAGAGGTAAACCAGCGAAACAAGAACCAAAGATATTGATTATGTTTCAGCTCTGTTCTCCTCTTTTATTAATTATTTGATTTCGAGAAGCTTTGATAAGTGGTATCTATCAGCGGTTGCAAGCGATGGTGCTGCTGCTTGACTGGGACTAATGGAACAGGGATAGTTTCTGGGCGAGTGCATGGGAATCAATGGTTTTTTAGTGTTTTAATTAAATTATTCAAAATTAAAAGACAAATGGAGCAAAAAACCGATAAAAAGAAATTGTAATAGGTATTGCTGGGTACCTCATTGTTCTGTGCGATCTTCAAAAGACATGTCATTACATTTGTTTTTAAAAAAATCAGAAGCTACTTACAGAATGGATTATAAACTTAAAAATTGATAAGACTGTTTCAAAATAAATGAATGTAGGCAGTATTCATTTTAAAGGAAGAAGCTATTTTTATCCAGGTAAATATTATTATTTGACATTTTATAATTAAAAATGCTAGGTTTATGTTGATAACATTAATAAAAACTTGATTTTTGTTTCGAGGTGTTGGAGCATCAAAGAAATAGTTAAAAAGGATAGTATACCATCAACTACTCCACTAGATTTTTTTTTCAATTTTCCCCATTGTTGTCTTACGAAGGCACAAAGCTTTTGTAACAACTATTTTTTCACTTTTAGACACTATTGCAAACGTAATTATATAGTTAGTATCAAGGCTAGCATGTCCATCAATCAAAGGTCTTTTCAAATGTCCAATTATGTCCATCACATCAATAAAGACTACACCTGTTCTTTCAGCCATTTTTAAAAACTATTTGCGCACCCTATAGTCGATTGCGACCATGGATACAGTTCATATTATATTAAATTTTGATGTCATTATTTACCCATCTGTTATACCCTAATTACTATTTACCTTTCTATATTTAATTTATTTTGATGTAAAAGATACAAACTCTCAGTTTTGACTCTTAACATACAATATAATACCTATTATTCATGATTCAAACATCAAGCATTTACTTTTATATAACTTCTATATTTTTATACATTCAGAAAATAAGTTTAACACGAAAACACTTAGGACGAAATATCACTTAGCACCAAATAATAAAATGGTACCAACAAAGTACAGTAAAATCTGTCTAAAACGGAATGCCAAGGGTCCGTCCTTATTTTTCCGTTTTGACAGGTTTCCGTTTTAGACACGTTATGCTGGAAATTATGAAATAAAAAGCATCTGTAACTATTTTTTTGTTTAAGCAATTTAATAAAACTCCAGTAGAAAAATAATCATTTTTAAATTAGAAAATACATAAATAAATTAAAAAAGAATAATAAAAAAATAACATTTTTAAGGTAAGCGTTTATTAAAAATAGAAAATAGGTAATTACGTAGTGATTTTATTATACATATTAGGATAACGTCATATTAGGATTTTTTGAAAAATTAGTTATAGTTGTTTGGTGAGCAGATTTATAAAAATGTTTATATATAATTTCATTAGCATCCTTCATTAGGTCCAACAATTGCAGGCAGTTTTTACTTGCTGCAAACTCTTCGAGGTCATTTACAGCGTTTAGCGCTTCATTAAAAGTTTTTATGTTCAATGGTCTTTCATTTTCTGGAACAGACTCAGCTTCGTCATTGGAATCGGATCCTGCACTGACATTATTAACAGCTTTGATAACGTCTTCAAACACTGGGAGGTTATCGTCGAAGTGTAACATGTCTTCACTATCCACACTGAGGTTAGCTCTGTGGCATAGTTCAGACATCTCCTCATCACGGTCGATTGCATCAGGCACGTCCATTTGAATATCCCCGCTTGGAAACCATGCCTTGATAAAACAATTTGTGACAGTAGCGGGAAGTATGCTCTTCACAGCTTTGCTAATAAAATAGACTGCGTCAAGAACATTAATTGTCCTACATAACTCTGCAACGTTCGAGCAATCGTTCAATTTTAAGATTATTGATTTTAAAAGTAATTTTCTGTAAAAGCATTGAAAGTTTTGAATAACCCCTTGATCTAACGGTTGAGTAATTGATGTGGTATTAGCAGGAAACCAAACTAAGTTTATGTTTGATAAAGAAATATGCGGAGGACAAGTAGCATTGTCTAACAATATGTTTCTCTTCTGAATTTTCATTTTTTCATTGGACGTATGTAACCACTCTTCCATAATTGTACTTGTCATCCAGGCTTTTTTGTTAAATCTCCAATGAACTGGTAATATATTCCTATCTAGGTGTCTAAAAAGTCTAGGACGGCCAGACTTACCAATGACGAGAGGTTTTTCAAATTCTCCTTTCCTTCGAGTTCTTCCCACCACTAAACATATCACCTTTTATGACTAGGGACTTAGTTGGAAGCATTCTGTAAAAAAGCCCGGTTTCATCACCATTAAATATATTTTTTTTTATCATAACCTTCTATGATTCTGTAAATCTTATCTCTCCATTCTTGGACAGTTTGAGTATCTACATCTATTGATTCTCCAGAAATTTTATTTAACACTATATTGTGCCTTTTTCTGAAGCTGTCAAGCCATCCAGATGTTGCTTTAAAATCCACATTACCTATTTTTTGGGCTACTTCTAAAGCTTCTGCTCAAGCAATTTCTGGACCCATGATTTGAATCATGGGTCCAGAAATTGACATTCCTCTCGCTCAGGCACTTACGAACCATTCCCAAACAGCTTCATTAATTTCTTCATTTGAGCCAACTTTTTTGGCCCGTTTTGACAGGCCTGCTGTTCCACTTAACCACTGAGCTTTAATTCTATTCTTATTTTTAATAGCTTCATAAACTTGTGTTTTCCTGATTTGATATTTTTCAGCTAAAAGTTTAACAGATGTTTTTTTCATTTCGTGCTCCTCAATCAGTTTCACTTTTTCATTCAGAGATAAAGTTTTGTTTTTACGAGAAAAATTAATTTTAATAAAGGCACTACTCACAAGTATATTGTTCAAAAGCTTTAACCCTTTAACCGGGGAGTTCCCTTTTGAATAACGCATCCTACAACGGGCGCGAGCTCTTTCACTAGGACGTGTATATACGTCACGCCCGGTGCAATGTAACTTCATATTATTATTTTTTTTATTTATGCTTAAAATAAATTGAAAAGCTATGAAATATATTCGTTTTCGTTTATTTATATATAAAGCACAAAGGAAAACACAAAAAGACAAATAAAAAGAAAAGAATACCAACAAAAATATAGAAGTATCGAATTAAGAAATTATAAATTTTACAGTCTTAACCAGTTATAAAGAGTACAAAAAACATATATATGAATATAAATTAAATATATTATTATTATAAATGTTATAAATTATATATATACGTATATATATATATATATATATATATATATATATATATGTATATATATATATATATATATATATATATATATATATATATATTAAAATTCACGTCGATACACCTATTGATGACTAATACATCTGTTGTAGGAAAATATAAGTCCCACCCGTTCCAGGGCACAACATATATTTCAAGGACGTATTTATACGTCCTGCCCGTTGACCCTTTGTTTAGGTTGGACGCCTATATACGTCCCGCCCGGTTAAAGGGTTAAAAGGACTACATAGAAAAGCAAAGAAATAGAAGGAAGATTACTTTTAGAGCCATAGTAAGGAGGATTACAGGACGCGGTTCTTCGAAAATTCGATTTCCTGATTTTCAAGCTAAAGCGCTCCTAAGAGCAGAGTATATATTGGATTAAACAGAGAATGATTCTTTGAAATCTGTCTCCTACCGGATAGTTTATTAATGCGACTAACAACTATTTCCGAAAAAAGCCTTCCGTATCCGGGTTAGACAAATTTCCGGCTTATGCAAGGTGGTTTCAAGTATAAATTCGATCCTTTGCATCCGTTTTGACAGAATTCCGTTTTATACAGGTTCCGTTTTAGACAGATTTCACTGTACTATGTATTTTGATACATTTTTTCAATTAACATAAAACAAAAATCGAATAGCACGAAAATATTTTGCTTCTCGAAATAAACTAAATACAGAAAAAACCGGCTGTGTCGGCCACAGTTATGAGGGGTTTGTAATGAAACAGACATGGTGACTCATGTACCAAATGAAAGAATGCTAACAATGACACCATTGGTATAGTAGGTGAGACAAAGAAATGTTCTTAATCTAACACCAATCCTCCCAACATATATATATATATATATATATATATATATATATATATATATATATATATATATATATATATATATATTTTTTTTTTTTTGTTTTTAATTAAATACTAGCATTCATACATATCAATGTAAACAAAAATTAATCTAATATACATTATTTTGTTGAGTATATATACTGTTATGAAATATGCTTTAACACGAAAAAGTATTCTCCTCATTTTCATGTTAAACGGTATTCACAGTATAATAATAATAATAATAAATGAATTATTCTTGTCTCTTGTTTTCTAAGATTTGATAAAGGTCTTCAAAACATAGTCTGAGATTCTCACACAGAAAATATTAACAAGTTATTTACTAAATATTTTATTGCTGACATAATCCTATCCTTCATTTAAGTTTTTTTTTCTCCCGCCTCTTCAGGTATACATACATTTTAAAAATATGTAACCTTCATCAACTGGTCTCTTTTTATTTTTTATGGGTTACTGTTTTACAGTTGGCTGCATGCAGCTCAATAGTTTTACATTTTATTAATCTGCCTATCTATTTGCTTGTAACTCTGATACTCTAAAAACCACTGTTTTTAGAGTATCAGAGTATATTGTACTTGGTCCCAATACTTCATTGGTATTGAGGCCTATCAAAATGAACGATAAAACATTGATGGATTTTTATAAATATTTTATGTAAAATACAAAAATACAAACTAATTTTATAGATAAAATAATAAATACTAATTTTAACTTTAAAACAAATTATTAAAACATAGGATATAAATTCTAAACCCCAACAGATTTCAATAATAGAACATACCAGTTTAATTGACTTGAAAATACTTCATTTGCAGTAGAGCAGCACTATTATATAAGGTTGTTACTCAGCATAAAATTGAGATTACTGAGCCCATTTAAGAAATCCAGAGAAATTTTAAAACATGGGGAACAAAATAATGTGAAAAATACTCTTAAACCATCATCCAACCAATAATGCTCTAGGTATGAATAAATAAAACACCATTTACCTGATTACATAAATTAGTTAACGATTTTTGAAATAGGTCTAGATTTTTGTTAACATATAATTCAGCAACTATTCGGTTGTGTAGAATTTTTAAATTGTTTGGTTTTATCGATACCAATAAAGTGAGATGTTGAAGACATAGAGAATACTTCTTGTTGATAAAATCAGAAAATGCCAGGGAAGCCAACTTCTGCTCTTCCGGATTCATCTGAAAACATAAAGGTAAAAGTTTCTTCAAAAACATTGGGAAGGCAAAGTATTTCAGAAATTTTATGAAAAAAAGAATAAATATTTCCTATATTTTTGAAAAAGAATGAATAACATCAAATAAATTCAAAATTATTTTATTTTAAAGTTTATATTCATTTAATTATTTATAAATTTTTCAGCACTTTATTTTTTACAATTAAAAGGATACTGACCCTAATTTCACAATTCACACAGTCTGAAACATTGACTGAAAAGTAAAATAGTTGGAAAATAAGGGTTGGCATCTCCGAAAAAAAGTAAATAAAGTATAAGCAGAGTTCTAAATAATAAGTAAATAAAATTTCTTAATATTAGATTCTAAGGGCTCAATTTAAAACTGATGATTTCCAATTATTACCCTCTAATCCAACAGCACATGGAAATCAAAATAAGAACAAACTGCTACATCTCAACTGGTAACACAATTATTCCCATAAATCTAAAAATGGCAGGATCTAACCCAAGTAAAATCTGGGATTTATTCAGATGAAAGACACTCATTTTTTTTTTACAAGTAATGGTGATTTTTAATGACCCAACAAAATGCTCAAAATGAACATATGTAACCACTTAATAAACATTGACACATAATTATATACATTTAAGTTTGTATGTATCATAGTACTATCCAAAAAATGGTTTTAAACTATTAGCATTTGAAATCGATTACAAAAATAATGCTGTTCAATTTCTAGATAAAAATGTATACTCCGCTGGATCAAGAATACTTCAAGGGACACAGAACACAAAATGGCTTTCTGTTTAACAGATATGAGGAAATTATAGGAAATCCTGCCACCGAAGATATCATATTAAAAAGGATACATGGTTAGTATTTGGCTAAAGAAATTTAAGCTAATTATCAAGTTAAACGTTTAACATTTCGTCGCACACTTAAAACCTATCTTACAGTTCAATTGATAGGGATTAGTATCATAATTTAAAAATTATATATTGATATGATAAAGGAGCAGACAGCACATGTTTAGTGAGTACAAATAAATAAAGTTCAAGATAAATGGGAAAGGGATCACTGTTTTAGAAATTATTTCCAATAAAAAGATGGAATGAATTTCATCACAACCACTGTTGATGGATGATACAGTCTAACTGGACGATAGTTAGTTTATTGAATTATGAATCCAACTAAACAAAAAATCAATTATTTATTTTAATTTGAAATCACTATAGGTAGAAATAATAATGGGTAAACAAAGTATTATAGTTTTATGAATATGGAATAGTTTGTGTTGAAGAATTCTACCATCACCTACGAGGTTAATTCAGATATCTTTAAATGTGGGTTTAATGAATAACGTTAACTTAAAAAATAAAGATACTGAAAAATCATGCTTAGTAATATCACAGAAATTTAAAAAAAAAAAAAAGTTATTTTTAAAAAAGGTATAATCAAAAAAACGAATCAATGGATTAGTTACATGTAAAACTTTTTTGATTGGCAAGAAAGAATAATTTAGTATAAAACAAAATAAATTAAACAAAATACAGTTAATAAAACACATTATAAATATAAATGTTAATAAAACAAAAAGAATATTTAAACAAAGAAAGATAAGTTATAGATACAAATTAAATTACTAGAAAAATAAAAAAGCCAATGATTTTAGGAAACATAAAACTATAGCTTATTTTATTTTGAAGTAGAAATTGTGAAATACTCTTACAAATGAAACATACCCTTATTTTTATTTAAATCTTCCAATATGTATGCAGTATTTTTATGTTTAAACTATCGCGCAAAGTTTTTTTTTCACTGTTACTTAATTTACCCCCAATAATTATCAGAAACATGTTCGTACGACGAAAGTTGAACTAAAATATATTGTTTTAACTAGTCCATCAAAAGAGCGGTTTGTTTATAAAATAACAGCACTCGGAGGTTAATGCAATGTGCATGGTAACCAAAGAAGTACTTAAGAACATCTAAACTTTTGATAAAGTACTTCGTCTATTAAACAACAATCAACATTATTTAATAAAAATAAGTTATTGGATTGAGAACAGAAGGTTTAGTTAGAGTAGAGTTAGTATTTTAGTCCCAACTAATCGGCAAAAGAGGAATTCAAATCCACATGAAGATATTTCTCTTAAGGTATGGTCACACAACCGCACCGCCGCACGGGCGTGTATCGGATCTGATTCAAATACGAAGGATAGATAGTAACGGGTCGGTTGACCCGGTGTTGGGCATGTGTGACCGGTTACTATCTATCCTTCGTAAATGAATCAGATCCGATACACGCCCGTGCTGCTGTGCGGTTATGTATGACCAGACCTTTAATAGTAAAAATAGCGATCTTTGTCAAGATAGTCTGGCAAGCTCGCTTCGATCCGCTAAACTCTAAGAAATGTGCAACTACAGGCATTCAATAAAAAAGGTAACGCTAACGTCTTCACACTGTGTAGTATGATGTTTAGTTTTCCGGGAGCTGAAGGCCAAAACATTGTCTGATTTTAAAATTTTTTGATCTTACCGGCTAAAAGTACCCATTTCATAAAAAACAATTATAAACGACCGCCACCTCAGTTTTTTCCTTATAACTGGGCAAAATAATCAGTGAACAGAAAATTACATTACTTTCAAAATAAGTGAAAATAAAATTGATTTAGTCAAAGTAAAAATTGGTTAAGTCGTTTAATTAAAACCTATTATCATGTTTAGGATTTTTTTTTTCATTTTAGAGGAAAAAGTAATACGCTCATGTTCCAACGCCTGATGTCTGGAAAGAGCTCCTCCAAATGAAAGATGTATAATAGTTGTAGAACTTCTAATTCTACGTTAATTGTGTTCCTTGATTTTAAAATTATTCCTTTCCAGTCGAGAAAAACTAATTAAAACGTTAAAAGTATTCCTAGCGCCTAGTTGCCTAAAATCCGCGAACAGTTTGGGAGTATTTTTAGTTTCTTTTATATATCTTGCCAGCTATTGATCATACAGTATTGCTTTCTCATTACTATAAAAAGGGTATACTATTTTAAATAGATTGACGCATTTTAAAATGAAATTAGTTGAAACTGACTGAAGTTGAGTGGTTTAGCTGAATTCGAACATCAAAGATCGGCAATTTTTAACATTTAAATGGAAATTCATGTTCTAACGCCTATAACTGGACGTCTACTCTAAATGAAAAATGATGCTGCTCATTAATTATTAACCTTTCGGCGGGCGCGCGGGCGGCCTTTTTAAAAAATTAAATTTGGCCGCCTTTTTAAAAAATATTCAATTACGTATCAATAAGCCAGCGCAGCCTAACGAGACCCACCGGTATTCCTAAATTAACACTTTAGACAAGAGATAGCGCGTCAGTATTAAATTTTGTTTGTGAAATGTCTGTATGAGTCAGTTCCAAAGAAGAGCACGTCTAGTCAGGCGTGTAAGGGCGGCCAGATTGCCGCCGCGCGCCTCTTCGTGAACTATTTTTTCCTGTCATCCCACCTATGTATATATCTTTTTCAATTACATCGCATATTTACTGTAATATTATGAATGACCATTGTTAATTTCATATACCTAGTTTTTTGTTTATAAATTTTTTCCTCAAAAATCAAACAAAAATTCTAATAAATTACTAAAATTGTTTTGTTTTTATATTAGTTGTGTGAATACTATTGTATTATTTCCTATGTTTACTTTTTTTTTTTTTATACTAGTTGTATAAATTCTATTGTATTCTTTCCTATGTTTACATCACTGTTACATTATGTATTATGATATGTTATATCACATGTTATATCCTTTCCTATACTTCCCTTGTTTATGTACTATATATGATAATAAATAGATTAATAAGACCGATGTAAGTTGGCTGAAATACTGTCTATCGATGATCAAGATTTTTATCCTCTTTAAATTGTATAAATAAAGAATTTAAAAATATAAAATAATTTAATGGCGTATTCCTAATTTATCTGTTGAAAAAACAGCGACAAACACACATTCATACACATGAAAAGTGAACGAACTCGGAGGCGGCCAAATAGGCTTGTGAGTATCAACCGCGCGCCCGCCGGAAGGTTAAATTAAACGCTACAATACTATATCCTTCTTAATTATGCCCTCGTTTACCGCTGAGCAGTTGGAGAGGCTAGCTTGCAGAGCCTGGTCCATCAATCCTATTCCTGATAGTTGCGTATCTTTCAACCTATTACTCCTGTAAAGGATCGCGAGTGAACGACTAACTTTAATTAGATATTCCATTGATAACAGTTTTATATATTCTTTCATTATTTAATTTTATTATTTTATTTAAGCATAATTATTTTTGTTATTCTTGTTTTTATCAAAAAGACTTTTATTTATAATCAGTGATAAATACGTCTTAGCAAACATATGAAGTTTTAAAGTTTTTGGTTAAAAAAATTAGTTGCTTGAGGATCAGCGGCTCGAAGACTGGCGTCTATCACATTTTTTGCGATCGCTTCAGCAGTTGGGTGGTTCGATCATAACGGAAGACCTACTGCGAACCATTTGGTTCAAGGGAATTCCGATCCGCATGCAATCAGCTATGAGAGCGACCGAGCAAACGGATCCTACGAAGCTCAGCGTCATCGCGGACCGCATGGCTGAAGTGCACGAGCCCGGAATTGTGGAAGTAGCAGCAATGAGGCCGGGAATGTCAACTGATAGAGAGAATAGACTGCTTGCGGCGTTAGAGGAGCTTACAGAGCGGGCAGTGGCCCAGGAGAGATGAAGTGATTCCACCAGGATGATGGAGATCATTCGCAGTCGGAGCAGAAGCAAAGATCGACGACCGTATTTCTACCATGAGCGGTTTCGCTCAAAGGCTACCAAATGTCGATCACCGCGGGTCTGGAAACCTATTCAGCGAACGCAATCCCCTTCCCCACTTATGGCACCGTCGTCATGAATCTGGACCTAGGCCTTTGCTGCAGACTTTTATGGCGCTTTATTAGGCGAGGGTCAGTTACTCCATCATCGGCGCTGACCTTCTTTTCCACTATAGCATTGTGGTTTTAGTGTTTGTAGGAAAAATAAAAAGAATAAAAACAAATTGAAAAGAAAACACTATATTGAAACTTCAAAGTAACTAAAGAAAAAATAATGCTGAAACAAAAATAAAAGTATCTTCTTGCTTGTAACAATAAATAAATAAAAAGTCACTTTAAAAAGAAATAAAAGGTTTTTAGCTTGTCCACACAACTGAATTGAATCACGGCACAAAAAAAAAAACAACATTCACCACCAGCATAAAATACTAATACCAGTACCAGCATACTATAACAAGGTAATGTTAGGTTACCCTAATTACTGCCATGCATATCGTTATGTAATGTTCAATTAACATATCTGGGCAACATTGGTTAACCTCCTATGGCCGGGCAACACTGCTTGGTGTAACCTCCTCTTTGTTGACATGAGGTTGAAGTGCTGTTACATGGTTAGCATCGCCAGATGCCAGCTTGTAGACAGCATCAACGGGCTAACGTCGCAGAGAAGAAATGCCCATGTCGTGGAGCCTACTGTTTATTCAGTACCAGCTGGAGAATGGTACACAGATCTTCAAAGGCGTTATCCTAAACTGACTTAGCCCACCTCTTTCGTAAAATAGCCCAAGCACTTTCGGATCGTCTGCACCATATTGGGACGAAGAGTGCACCTGTCACGGCCAAAGCCCGCCGTTTACCGCCAGAGAGATACAACGTGGCTAAGCGGGAATTAACCCATTTCATCCCAACTTTTCAAAAATTAATATTTCAGGTTTAAACTCAGTACGCAATGAAATTAGCCCATTAATAGTGTACGTGCTAAGTATCAACCCAAAAACATCGCCTGGGGGGGGGTTTGCCCCCCGCCCCAAAAATGGGGCAGTGGGAACGGAAGGGTACATGTCCATTATAAATTAATAATCATTTTTAAAAATTACTTTTATTCACAAACTACCAAAAGAACTTTATAATTTACATAATAAAACACATTTGCATGACATGAAGTATTATCTAAGAGATAAAACTAGGAATGAAAAATTTCAAAGCAATTTGCATGACAACCAACATTACATTTTTTTGTTGTACATTTTTTACTTCTGATTTGTTACACAATACCTGATTTGGGTTGGACTTGAAATTAATATATGACCATGTCCCTCGAGCCTAACATCATTAGGAACTCTCTTCGAAACGCTGGGGTGAAGCCTTGGTCGTCTGGTTGGTGCTGGTTTTCTGCATTACATTTTTTTGATTGGATGTTGACTCGGAATTTTGAAATATTTTCATCCAGCATCATTACTGGACCACAAAAAAAGGTTGGTCAATTAGTATCTTCTTTTTTTTCGCAGCAATTCACCTATTGGCCTGCTGGACGGGTTCGAAGCCATGCTGAGTGGAAGATGTAGTCACCACATTGTCATCTTTTACTGGTATTTCTGACACCATGTCAAGAATTACAGGCCCTCCAATTATGGTTCATACTGAACTTCCTGGTATGGTTCGCACTGTACCATATGCATTACACCTTGTACCCAAATCTAATGGGTTTTCCATGGATGTGTTACTTTGTCCAATGCCGACCGCCGAAATAATGCATCATTGCCTCATCGATGGCTAAATCAGGATCATATTTATAAAAGTTCAGACATATACAATATATATATCAGTATGTTCAACTTTTACAGACATTGTATACCCAGGCCAACAGAACTTCATACCCCCCCCCCCCTCAACAGATATCAAGCTGGAGCGCGGAGGAACGACAAGACTCCCATACAATGGACAGAGGAGAGTATAAAAGCTTTTGAAGACTGCAAGGCAGCGACCCAAAACGCAGCAGTCATTGGTCATCCCAAGCCCTACGCAGAGCTCATTTTCACAAAGATCGCGAAACTGCAGAGTAATACCCGCATTCAACTTTGTCGATTCAAGCTCCCAGGATCTTTTGTGGCCATCTTTAGCGAAACATCCACACCTCATGCACGACCATGCGTCCCCGAATCGATGAGTCAAGAAATCTTTAACCGTCTTCATGGATTCTGCCACCCTGGAATTCGAGCCTCGACACGCTTATTCGCCCAGCGATTCTTTTGGCCAAACATGAACGTTTTGAAGTGGGTTCCTTCCTGCATTCCATGCCAGCGTGCTAAAGTAGTACATCATACTATCTCTCTACCAGGAAGTTTTGCTCCCATTTCACGATTTGAACATAACCATGTGGACATAGTTGGGACTTTGCAACCATCAAACGGCAAGAGATACTGCCTCACGATGATTGACCGGTTTACTTGATGGCCATAGACATGTCCACTGGAGGACATTACGAGCAACACCGTTGCAGAAGCTATAGTTGGCACTTGGATTTCGAGATACGGTACACCAGACAGAATCACTACGGACCAAGGACGCCAATTCGAATCAGACCTATTCATGAGCCTTACTCATGTCCTCGGTATCCATGTCGATGTCACACAACTGCTTACCATCCTCAATCTGATGGTTGCATTGAGAGATGGCACAGAAACCTGAAGGCATCCACCATGGCGGCGCTCAACACGGAAGGATGGACGACAGTGTTGCCAACAGTTCTTCTCGGTCTCAGGACCCCAGTCAGAGAGGATATTGGTGCTAGTGCTGCTAAGATGACTTTTGGACAGACGCTACGCTTGCCTGGTGAATACTTCGAGCCCTCTAGACGCCCAGAAGACTCCGAGACGACGCTCAGAGTACTCCGTCAGGCTATGAAGGATCTCCGCCCAGCGCCTCATCGCAGTAGTAACGCCAAGACCTTTGTCCACACACGTATTCGTAAGGGATACCCGTGGACAACTGATTGCTGCTTATTCTGGCAGTCTCAAGGTCGTCTCAAACGAGAAGACTTTCTTCGTTCTGCTACATTCAGGTCCGAAGACCATCTCTATAGACCGCTTGAAGCCAGCCAGCACATCTCTTGCAAACCAACGCAGACGGCACCGCCATTAGGGACCGACCCACTCCTACGCCTTCGGACAGCTGTCCATCGAATGACCTCGACGCAGAACCTCCAACAACGCAGTCACAGCCAGGCTAACGCACTCGCTTCGGCAAAGAAGTGGAGCCCAAGATGAAGTTCTGTGCCGATGTCATTGGGGGGGTGATTAACGGGTCGCGAGTGAACGACTAACTTTTTAATTATGTTAAAGGCCACTTTCTTTGGATTTGCGACTGATTACAGTTTTATATATATTTTTATTATTATTTAATTTAATTTTTTATTTACCTATAATTATTTTTGTTACTCTTTTTTTTTATCAAAAAGATTTTTATTTATAATCAGTAGCAAACGTTTGAATTGTTAAAGTTTTTGGTTAAAAAAATTAGTTGTGTGTGATTCATCCTTAGTAAAGTGTTTTTTATAGATCGTAATTAAAATTGTATTGACCTGGAATTTGTATATGGACTTACGTTTTGGATTTACTATCTGGTTCTGCTGCCAAGCATATTTAAATAAAGTGTTCTGCAATTTGTTTGTTTCTTGTTCCTCCTTCATCCTTTCTTCAGGTCATCCTTAATAAAACACTAAAATTGTGAGTACAATTACATATTTATCAGGGCTCACGCAATAGTTCACGATTTACTATCACTCGATGACCAAGAAGATGGCAAATCAGCGGTGCTTATTCCCTCCAGCCAGTAGAGGCGGCCTCAGCAGCTACTGTTATATCCCATCTTCCTCCTTTTTCGAAGAACGACCCTGAGGTTTTTTTTCTAAAATGTGAGACGATTTTGAACCTCTACCGTATCGTAAGTTCCGTAAATAGGTTTAAGTACGTCGTCACACAATACGTCGGCACATTTTCTAGACTCTGCAAGACGTAACCCCTCACTTTTGAAAATGTTATTACAGTTCATTATGATGATAGCCTACGATTTGACACAAGAAATGTTTAAATTAATTAAATACTCACTAATACCGGTATTGTCGATAGAAGATGCTATTTGATCCCACTAAGTCACATTTTTCGTGTTATCAGCTGCCTTGCTTCGCTTTCAAAAATGTATTGTTACTGATTGTTTTCCTGGATCTTAAAATCTTTATATCTATCATTCTATGGATGAAATATTCTCGCACTAAGAACATTAACTTTTCAATACTTACATTTCAATTTTTTTCTTACGTTTCATTACAATATTAACAACAACAAATTGAAAGGAGAAAGTCAACACTGGTGTGAAAATTTTGAGTAAAAGGCAAAATATTGATAACGTTCGAGCGATGAGCCGAATCCCCGATCGTGAAAGATTTCTGGTCCATATTGTTCCTTGGGCGCAGGTACAGGTTGGGTTTTTCATAATTTCAACATTTTTATCGAAATTAATTACCGAATAATATCCCCCCTTCGTTTTTATACACCCTTGCCCATCCTAATGTTAGTTGAGTCCAAAAAAATTACACTGGAATATTCTTTGTTGTAAAAGGCAATCAATCAGCCCATGCGATCATACATATGTTACATATGGTTGATTGATTTTTAAGTATTAGAGGTTATTTGTTATCATCAACAATATCTATCGTCACCGATTTAAATTGATGACGACTCTGATTAACTATTCTCCGTGAGTTCTACTCAATTTTACCAAGCCTGGTCGATGTCAGTGGGGATGGATTAGTTTCGTCATAGATTATCTAAAAGGGTCTGCGTTCTATTCTAAATGTATAATTTCGCAATATTTTTATTCTCAGTCATATTGTGCTCAATAATAGAAAAAATACAGAGCATTGCGACACAGAAAACGCCCACCATTGGTTCAAAAATATTGTGTTTTTATTTTATTTTGATTCTCATTAGCACTATACCAAACTAAAAGCGTAACGCCCAATGGCAGGTGGACATATTATGGGTAATGCATATTTATACAACCAACAATACTACTATTGATTCCGTTTAAAATATTTCGAAATGATTAGTCGCTTTCTTCTTAAGTACCTAAAACAGAGCTCTATTTAAAGAAAAAAATAATCCAAGAAGCACCGTGGTAATTTAAAAAAATATATGAATATTATGAAAAATCAAGGGAGGAGAAAAACTTTATTAAAACTATGTACATATTTTGTATTTCACAAAATGGTAGAATGTAAAATAAAATATTACACTAAACCAATTTTTTTATTTTTTTTTTATAAAGATATAAGTTCGTCGTATTTTTATTAAATTTAAAAATGAAAAGGGTATAGAACTTACAACACTGATAAGAAGTAAAAGGAAGAAAATCTGATTCCATGTCACCATGGAGCTCCATCTGTTTATAACCCGCAATGGACTCCATGGATTATCTCAGTCCTATTTCTTCAATAGAATCAATCAAGAGGTAAAGAAATAGTTTTATAAGAAAGAAAATGATTGCAATATTAAAGCCATTCATAAAATAATTGATATAAACTGAATTATTCCTGCGTAATATTTAGCAGTGAGAAAATCCCATGTTTATTTGAAGATCCACTTGGAAGTACTGATCTGATCAGATGCCTCGATGCTAATGATTTAAGAGAACTAAGACAATACTTTTTCCCTAGTGAAAATGTCAATTCTCAACAATATGATCATGTTGGCATATCTTTGACAAAAGAAAAGTTTGCAGATGTTATTCTACAAATATTTGGTAAAATAAAATTAATTATACATACATTAGAAGTTTTAATGTGAATTCAAAATGTATTATAAAATTTACTTAGAGTAGAGGTCTTATAAAATTTGTGCAGATGCTTATATATAAATATATCCATGTAAATGAAGGTGTAAATAGGGAGCCACTTAATTTAGTCAAACTAACTAGGATTTTGGAAGTATTTTATTTTTTGTATGGGTGTCCGTTTTTAAAAGATCTGATTATCAACAGAAAGTTCTTTCCTGAAATAGGAAGTAAGATTTGCTAGACATTTCTTTTTAATTGCTACAACAGTGATAATAGAGCAGTTATGACCGTAGACCGAGATCGGCGGTGCTATAGCTTTTTCGAGTCTAGCGGCACAGGTTCTATTCTGGCCTATGGGCCATATTTTTAATTTTAAAATTACATTTATGTTATACATTATGTACTCTATGAAATTAAAATAATGTTCAAATTAAGAAAAGAATCACACAACAATCCGTTTACTGGAGTAAAGTATTTAAGATTCTTGGTTGCGAAGTTACCAACAGTCATGTTTATAGAAATCACAACTTAATTGTGGCTATAACTAAAACATAGTAGAACTCCCAGCCACCTTTATACAATCAGAGGAAACAACCTAGTGAAAAAAAAGTTAGAGATCAGTTGCTTACCGGGAAGGGGGGTCAACTTATGTTTATCCTTCCAGTGAACTTTACACAAACCACCACTGGTTGACCATTTGTTCTCATTGAAACAATTTATTTTTATCCTTAAGAAGTTTTGATATAATAATATCACAAATATTACTTCAAAATCAATCAATCGAATTCCTGCTGCTTCATCAGCTCCTCCATCTACTGTCACAACCATCTGTTGTTCAATTCCAAGGTATTGAAGCCTCCACTTCTTCCAATATTTGGCCTTGGGTTGTGATTAGCTCGTTTCTTGTATTTACTCTCATGACCATTGTTTTGGTGAGATTGTCAGTCCATATTTATGTGAAGTTCAATGCATGTCTTCCATCTTTCCTTGGATATCAGAAAACCTATAGGACATTTCGCATATGTTGTCCGAATACTATGTAAGGTTATGCATAATTAATTTTAATATAGATATATAATATTCCTATGGAGTGTTTACTTGTTGCTATAAAAACATGACTTTAATTTAGTTTTATAATTACTAACTACGTATTTTAGGTAAGGAAAACCTAAAATTGTCAGCTTTGAAATTCTTTGAAGACCTACAAACCAATAATACTATCAGTGACACTATCTCATGGCACCATATTCTTGACACTATAATCGAACAATTCAAAAAGCAAAAGTCTGATGAATCTTCAACTGATAGTTATTCTGTCTTGGAACTGAAATCCAAATGTTCTGTCTCACACAGCAATGTAATTAAAAAAATTAAACGACAAAATATCTCACAAATTATATATATATTTTTTTTTAATTCCTAATATTTTCAGGACTCCATAGTTGAAATCGTTGCCCTTGAAACAATAAATTCATTTTGCTATATAGTCGTCTCAAAATGCGGTAAAATAGGGATATATGATGAAGATATGGTTTTGTCTGACACTTACGAATTACCATATACCAATTTAAGAAGAAAAAATAAATGGATAACGAGCGCTTCACACAGTTGCAGTGGACATACGATTTTCTTTTCAATGTTCGATAGGTCCCTTTATGTATACAACACATCACGGTTACAACATCGATTGAAGTTTATTATATCAGGTAATTCTTTTATTTTTTTTTTCGAAAAAATAATAAATCAAACCAGGATTTATATATCTTCGAATGATATTTTTAATCGATTCCCTTACAACTCTTCATTCCATTAAGTTCAGTTGATTTTCATAGGAAAAAAATGGAAAAAAAATCCACATTCATTTACAGTAATACTTAATCTAAGTTTTATGACAATATAAATTGATAAGATAATTCAAAAACATATGTATTTTATTTACATTTAACGATAAATTAGTTTTTAAACTGATGAATATTAACTAAGATTTCTTTAAGATATATTAAAGGAATTTACTAGTTAGAAAACCTATTCCATAACAGTTAGGTTAAGCATTACTATTTTTCATGTAAGATAGAACTATATATTTTTCTAATACAAAACACAAATTATTAATTACTATTTTTTAATTTTTTTGTCTAAAGGTTACGTCAATTTTAATTGAAAATGCTTGATTTATGCAATTCAGCTGAAGTCTATTCTTGCAAGATCTGATTAAAGAAACTCTTTAAAAAGTTTTAGCTCGATATTGAGAAGTCGACTTTGTATTTATGTCTCACAGATTAATAACTTAAGTTTGTTAAAAAACAGAAGAAATTCTCACAAATGAGAAAGAGGGAAGAATTTCTTTTTAATTTTTTATCTTTAATGATTTTTAATAACTCTTGTCCAATGAAAGATATTGATGTCGAATCCTAGAATTAGTGATTTATCATCTACGCATATAGGGACAATTGAAGGTAGAGATAAATAGATACAGAATGCTGGTGGAAAAAACACGGCAAACATGAAAGCAAGATCACGGCTGCTGAATGAGATTCCTCCGTAGAATAGTGGGTGAGAGCAAATGGCAGTACTGTAGTGGTCCTGGAAAGAAGAGTGTAAGTTGGAAAATTTCCTAGTATCAGCCTACGGTGTGTGTACTCTGACAATCGATATTGGAAGGCTGGAAGCGGCATCATAATACACCATCCAGAAGTTGAGGATATTTTTGCGGGACAGAGACCAGTGGATAAGGACTATATACATAAAAAAATACCAGCTACTTCTATTCAACTATCCTAGTATAACGTTTCTATAAAGGCATGGTACATTTACTCAATTTACTACATGTAAATTTCAGAAAAACGTGACAAAAAGATTTTAGTGACAGGCTAATATTTTATTTTACATAGTCGCATTTTGCGGTGGGGGGGGGGAGTAATAATTGAAATGCTGGAATAAGGACTTGATTTTTTTGCTTGCTAATTGAAGATAATAATTACAGTTATATAATTTGAGCAACGAGTAGTTAAATTAAATAAACAGTTGTAAAGTACCCCTTAGGTCTTATTAATGATATTATATAGTTACTGTATAATATCAATAATAAAACTTATGTAACTTAACTTAATTAATGTTAATATGTTCAACCGATGATCGAAAATCTTGAATTCCATACCGTTATTACTTTCACTTACCAACATATAAAATATATACCTAGTAAGGGAAATTATTGCGGGCCGGGATGGCCGAGTGGACAAAGGCTCTTGCAATAGGCTATCAATGTTAAGCAACGTCGAGCGTGGTTAGTACTTGGATGGGTGACCGCTCCATTCGAGTGATCGCCCGCCGAAGAAAGCCATGCAGTCCAAGTCTTCCCCCACCCCCGGGTATGTGGGGAACGTCAGCCTACTGGAGGTGACTCACACCTACCGGTCGTAGGAGTGATAAACCTTCCACGTGTATCTTATCAAGAATAGCGGTATGGTTTTCCAGGATGTCAGTAACCGCCTGGAGGTTTGGTACAAGAACGGTATGCTTCGGGGAAAGAAATATAGGTCCTCTGGGCCTGCTGACTCTGCGCTGCCATAATCTTTAAACCTAGACCAGTTTGCCACTGTCCTTGAACCCCAGAGAGCTGACGCCTTCGGTGGGAAGGGCACTGCCAAATTGACCCCAATGGTATTGTTTATGGAGCTATGGACGGTCTGTCGCTGCACCATGGTGACCATGGCTTGGAGCAACGTGAGATTTGGGCTACCCCCTCCGGGTTGTCTCCCGCAAGCAAGAAAACCACAGAGCGCGGCCACAGGTCTCATGGGTCTAATGCGCCAACCGAAAATTAAAAAAAATTGGTGCAATGCGCGCAACACACAACTTTAACGTACGAACTTACATAGATTAGAAATCGACGGGTTCCGATAATATGTAAACGCCACACTTTTCCACATTTGTATATCTCCATAAGTTATAATGTAATCAGTAATGCAAAACTTGAGAATTCTCAGTACTTTTCGATTCATTATTGCTTATTTCTTTTTAATTTCATCAACAGTCGAGTTTTTTTTACTGAAGGCTATTTTTAACAGCGATTTGCTTTCTGTAAATATATCGTTAAGATGAATCGATAGGAGGTGTATTTACGAAAGTTTGTCTCTTAAGCGTTTCTGGAAATCGAGAATGATTAGTGATCCTCTAAAATCACTTTATATTGTCTTCAGAAATTCATTATGTAACTAAAGTTTCTAAACTAAAATATAATTAATTAAAGATTATCTTATACCATATTTTTTCACATCTTAAATGCTTTAAATAATTTTAGAATCACGTAACTACTCTCTAGAGTAAAATAATTTTTTTTATTGTTAAGTAAAAGTTGAATACGGGATATGAAATTTTGGCTGTCACATCTTTGGCATATACATACATCAAATACCCAGTTTGATCAACATCGTTACAGCCTTTTTTGAGTAAAAAAAGAAAAAAACACCTGAAAATGAGACAAAATTTACTAAATAAATTGCCCTCTCTAATTGATCAATTTTGATGAAATTTAAACTGTCACATCGCGGGCATATACATACATAAAATACCGAGTTTAATCAAAATCTTTAGAGCCGTTTTTGAGAAAATCGAAAAAAAAAAAACGTTAAACTTTGACAAAATTCTTTAAATAAAGTACCCCCTCCGTTTGATCAATTTTGATGAAATTTTTGTTACCACATCGCGGGCACATACATACACCAAGTACCCTATTTCAGGTTCGTAAGGTTTATAGTCACACACACACACACACACACACACACACACACACACACGCGCGCGCGCGCGCACACGCACGCACACACACACACACACGCACACACACGCACACACACACACACACACACACGCACACACACACACGCACACACGCACACACACACACGCACACACGCACGCACGCACGCACAGGCACACTTCTGGTTTTCAATAGAAATATACGCTTTGGGGTTGGAACATAATGGAAATTGTTTCCATAGTTACTAAATGAAGTTATAAACAACTAGATAGAGAATTATAAAATCGGAGGCGATGGAGTATTATGCTCGCATTCTCGTATTATTACAAATAAAAAGTTGTATTTAACAATAAAAATTTTGTAGTGTACCTCAGAGAGTAAATACGTGATGCTCAAATTATTTCAAGCAGTTAAAAAATATGGCAAATGGGAGTAAAAAATCCATGGCTTTGCCGATCCTCGGATAGGACGTAAAATGGAGGTCCTGAGCCTGTACGATGTCAGGTAGTCGTTAAAGCCTATCCTAATTGTACCTGGATAGGCAAAATTTAGAATTAGCCTTAGTGGCATAAAGTGACGTTAATTAAACAAACAAAACAAAACTATAATATACTTATTTTATATATACAATAGGACTCATTTTAACCTGCTGTATTAACTACTAGTTCGCAACACTTTCCCAAGTTGAAATAATAAATCAAGGGACATCTAATCTGACTAAAGAAATAAAAACAAATATACATTAAAAAGAAAACATTGATCTTGTATTGCTCATGTTTAACCCCAATAAATGAGCCCATTGTTATAATAGGATTCTACCCCCTAATTACCCGTATAATGTTGTTGTTCTTATTTTTTTAGATATTGATAAAATATAATTTGAAGAAAAATATTATGTTTGTCTAAGTTAAAAATAATTGACTTGTAAATGGTTATTATGGTCTTTGCTAATCAAGTGTATTGTGAAAAGGAGGAAAACTTCTGAACATGAAGTGGATAAAGAAGCGCCCTTTTTAGAACAAATCAATGATCATTTTATTCATCTCTCATACCAACACCATAAAAGCCAATTACTTGTGTTTAGTAGAAAGTAATTATTTTTGTTTATTATGCATGAGTGTTGACATGTGTACCAATGTATATATAATTAGAGGATTATTCATCAATGTAAACTTGTTTCAGTTTTTTTTTTTTTTTTAAGATGAAATCAACTTATATTTATAAAAAAAATTCACAAAGCGACCAATGATTGGTTGGTGAACAACAAATTAACTAATTAACCTATTTTATCACAGATTTGCGTTTACCCATAATTTATAACAATATTTTTTTCAGTTATATTAAAATGAGATTTTAATTTTTTTTTATTTCTGTTTTTAATTATTGTATTAAGCTCAGAATTAGGTATTTTTTTAAAATATGGAAATTCACATTAAATTATTGGTGTTTCAAGAAAGTCATGAAAAATGAATGTTTAACTACTTTTAAAATGTCTAATCTTGATTATAGGAATGTAATTAATAATAATAATAATATAAATGGGGCTGATTTTCCGAAAAATAGGGTTTCCGAAAGGCAATCATTTTTAAATTTACCAAAATTATATCTTTGACATATATTATTCTAGCATTAGAAAGAGTCACCAAAAAATATTATTTCAACTCTTGAGACGAAATGGGTTAATTTTTTTTCCAAGAATAACATTTAATCATGTAATAAGATATGGTTTTTATTAAAGTAATGGAATACTGATCACTTTGTTATGATTAGAATGAGTTGGATCAGAAATAGGTACTTAAACTATTTGGAAGATAGTAATTTATATGTTGATTCAATGTTTTAATTAATTCATAATCTGAGTTAGGTAATTAATGTCTAAATAACTAAATTGAGATAGCAACAATTATTTAAAATGATATTACCGAAGTATGTTTGTGAGTGCTGACGATCTCGTCTGGTGGCACTTCCACTGGGGTCTCAGAGCTGGTCGGCTCGGCTGCTTTCTCGCTAGGCTTTTCCTGTTCTCCTACTTGTTCGCCAGTATTTCCCACATTTTTTTTTCCATGCTTCTTTTTCGATTTCGTATTCGAACCGCTGGGAGTAGCAGGGGGGTTCGTATGTTTACAACGGCCGCTTCGTTTGTTCATCTTGTAGACTATTAAGCGCGCCAAGCACTAAGTGTCAACTGGCTGTAGTGAGTGCCTCCTTGATATGGTCCGCTCACGCAAGCGCAGAGCTCAGACATTTTTTTGGTATTCAAGGCCTGTTGAGTCAAATTCAAAATTAATAGGGAAGGATTTTTAGTTTAAGTATAATTGAAAACTATTTAGAATTAATCTTTCATTTTTTATTCTTTTTTTTTTTCTAGAACTTCCCAACATAATCACCTGTATGAAATTCGGACATATGAGAACAAACAGAAAACTTTTAATGCTTTTAGGTGATGATTTAGGGAATATCTATTCTTTAATTTTCCACCAGCATTTAAAATGTTTTTTTAAAGAACAACCAAATACAGAAGTTGGGCGTTACTTCTGGTCGGTATGTTTTTAAATTATTATAATTAAGTTTTTTTTTTTTTTTTTTTTTTTTTATAAGAATCTTTGGCGATTAGTATAAAAAACTAAAAATAAAAAAAAAAGTACACACATTTTCGCTAGCTTGAAAGTCTTAGTTCTCTCAAGTACTAGTAAATAACTAAAAATATACAGTTTCGCTTTTTTCAGATGAATCTGATAATCATAAACGAATCTAAACAATTATTATTATTTTGAATATACCAGAAACATGTGTGTCCTACAAGTTCAGAAAAATATACTCTTACAGATATGTATGAACAATTATAATTTGTTTCTAATTTCTAATTGGTTTCGGAATAATAAAATACACACACTCAACAAATCTATTTATCTATGTTTCTTTTACAACGTATTGAATTCTATCGTCAATTTCAAAGAAAATAAATATTTTACAACTTTCTTATTCTAAATTATGAGAACACAAATATTTAAACAGGTAACAAAAATTATCGTACTTGGATCGGAGCACCTCCACGATGAGAGGCTCTGAGGAGGAAGAAGAAGAAAAACAAAAATTACCACTTTGTTACACAGAAATAACCATATGACTTGAGCTTCAGAACCAAGCCTAACTCTCCAGTCCATCGCTACTTATATATAGTCGTAAGGAGAAGTCTGCGTAGATGGTACTCGAACATCGGAGTCACAATGACAGTTTGTTTCGACTGTTAGTTCGTTATAACAATAATTCTAGATACATTCTAAACCATATGTTTTGTCTTTTATTTTTGTTTAACAAAACAAAAAAACTTTGTTACACAGCCCCCTCATTACAGACATTCCTCCTGAATGTCTTCTTTTCTACACGGGCCTGCTCTCTAAAACGGAAGGTCCCTCCCTTATTCCGCTGTGTCAGTTCTTCTTCACCGTGGTTCTCTGCATATGACGCTAAGCGACTATAATGGATGATCATAGGCTTTCCCTTGGGATACTTGGAAACCCTGTAAATCACATCATTGATTCGCTTATTTATCACGTAGCGTCCCTCCCAGTTCTTCTACAGCTTTGTGCAGAATCCCCGCCGGCGTAGAGCCAAACAAGTTCTCCTTCTCCGTTCCACAAGTTCCCCGTATCCACCCTGATTGGCCCTGCTTCCCTTTGGTCTCCTCATCCGATCGCTGATGAGGTGTCTCTTATAGATATCGATAGGGTGATAATGATTTTCCATCGATTCTCTTCTCGAGGCAGTGAAGGATCAACGCCTTCCAACACCCTTTCCTTTTTCTTTGATTTCCGCTCGCTTTTTGCAGTCGCCTGCCGAACCACCAAGGCAATCGGCGCTAAAGTCCCTACCTTAGTGCCTTTCGTATTGGTAGTTGAATGATTATACCTCGAAGGAAGCTCCACTGTCTTATCCATGGTAACCTCCAACCCAGCGGGTTTTCGACTACAGAAGAACAGCTCCTCTCCCCTTATTTTAACAACTATCCGCTTCAGGTCCAGCTGAAAACCTTACGTGTTCATGAGGTACATGCCGAGGATAACATCTTCTTCAGTATCAGCCACTAAGATCGAGTGTGTGACACAGTTGAAGCCTAACTGTATCTTTACCTCGGTTTCACCGAATACCAGGGCTGCTTCTCCTGTTGCAGTCCTCAGACGCCATATGGAGGGCGTCAGCCCTTTCTTGCCAATCGCACTCGAAGAGAAGATAGTCTTCGTAGATCCAGTGTCAATCAGCATCGTATTCCTCCTGCCATTCACGGTGCCATCTACATATGCGCTGTCGTCTCTGTGTCCCAAGGAGGTTATCATTGGGGAAGGATCTTGATGTCTGTCCCGGGATGCTCTCATCCTCCGGGTGTCGTCGCGTCTTACTTTTCCTGTGTCAGGAACCACCTTTCCTCCTTGCACTCCTGATGTGTCTGAGCTCCCCACAGATCCAGGACCGTACTGGTCGCTTTTCCGGGACCAAGTTTTCTAGGTCGTTAGGTATTGCCAGCTCCCTACAGTACATCGGAGTCGTCTTCCTCTACTAAAACGTCGTTTTCCAACACTAAGTCTAGAACCATCCTAAACCACATCTTTTATTTTTGTTTAACATTACAATATATTAAGATGAAAAAAATTAAGTTTTGAAAATAAAATACATAGTCTGAATCTTTGAAAACATTACCTGCAAAAATAGAGCTAATTTGTTGAAAGTCTGAAAGTTTTGTCAGAATTCTGAAACCATTATAAACAAGGAAATCTCGTAGATAAAGATATTTTTAAATTGTTAAGACATATTTAGTTCAAACTTGCAGGGACACACACATTATAATTGCTATTGTGTGTGTATGAAAATATCTCTCGGTACTAACATATTAGACGATTGCCATTAACTCTTATCGTCCTCCATTATTTGACTCTGCAAAAACCTAACTTTTTCTTCTTATTATTATTTTTAAGAAGAAGAAGAAAATTAATTTTTATTCTGGGATATTTAGTCCCCTAAGAATAACAGGCATGAACAAAATTAATGGCCATTTGTCTGGCTAGTTGGAAAAAATATAATAAAAACAATAAATAAATAATGCATTAAAATATTAAGTAGCCACAAAAAAGAAAAGCAATACAATAAAAATAACTGAGAAAAAATACTGAAAGAAAAAATGAAATTAACATTTGGATGTTGAGTATAAAACTTTGATCAGGTTTTGAGCTTAAAAAATATAACAAAAATCAAAAAGATATATCCTCAATATTGTTTTCACTATTTACATATTTACATAATCATCGGAGATTGGAGATTCAGGAGGTGATTCATCACTACTATTTCAATACTTGGGTTTTAAAGGATGTGAGGGATGAAGTTTTTACTTTCACTTACCTATATATGAAATATATAGTAAGTGGAAGTATTGCGATCGTGAAAAATTTCGACTTCCGGTTTTCAACGGAAATACACGTTTTGGGACCCCCTGAGTCGAAATAACCAAGTCCCGCGAAATGGTCTGTGTGTGTGTGTGTGTGTGTGTGTGTCTGTGTGTGTGTGTGTGTGTGTGAACAGACTAGCTCAAAAACTATAAACCGTACGAACCTGAAATTAGGTATTTAGTGTAGGTATATGCCCGCGATGTGACAGCGAAAATTTCATCAAAATTGCTCAAAGGGAGGGGGTACTTTATTTCATAACTTTTTAAGTTTTTTTCGATTTTCTCAAAAACGGCTCTAACGATTTTGATTAAACTACTGAGTATTTGATCTATTTATATGCTCGAAATATGACTGTAAAAATTTCATCAAAATTGATTAACCGGAGGGGGGACTTTACTTAATAAATTTTGTATCATTTTCACGTGTTTTATTTATTTACTCAAAAACAGCTTTAACGATTTTGATCAAACTGGGTATTTGGTGTATGTATATGCCCAAGATACGACTGTAAAAATTTCATCAAAATTGATTAACCGGAGGGGGGACTTTACTTAATAAATTTTGTATCATTTTCACGTGTTTTATTTATTTACTCAAAAACAGCTTTAACGATTTTGATCAAACTGGGTATTTGGTGTATGTATATGCCCAAGATACGACTGTAAAAATTTCATCAAAATTGATCAACTGGAGGGGGGACTTTACTTATTAAATTTTGTAACAATTTCACGTGTAAATATTTTTTATTTACTCAAAAACGGCTTTAACGATTTTGAAGAAACTGGTTATTAGATGTATGTATATAACAAATATGTAAAAGCCAACATTTCATCAAAATTGGTCCAACTGAGGGGACACTTTATTTCATGATTTTTTTCCCAATTTTTACATTTTTTTCGATTATCTCAAAAACGGCTTTAACGATTTTTATCAAATTCGTCATGTTTAATGAAAATTAGGTTTTCTTTAATATCAGGTAAGCTTTATCATTATTAAAATGTTCTGAGGGGGCTTTTTTTGGGGGGGGCCTTTTTTGTTTGTTTGTTTCTTTCTTATAAATCTTACCTTTTTTTTTGTTTACATGAAGAAATTAACTGTCTCTCGTTACGCCTAAAAATAAGAAATGGCTAAATATGAGATATGATAAAAATAAAGAAAACATAAAGAGGAGAAAAAAAGAAAAATATTCAGTCAACTCATAAAACTCGTTGAGCCCACGCATGCGGAGTACGCCTTTAATGACAGACCATTGTTCATAATTAAAGCCGTGCTGTTTATTTGAGAAGTGGCAATTAACAAAACGCATTAATTTCTATTCTAAGTAAGTTGGTAAGTGAAAGTTGTGTGTTGCGCGCACGCACCAGATTTTTTGGATAGAGATAGGTAATGAATTCCAGAAGGTGGCACGACGGTGATGATAAAGGATTTCGTAAAGGAGGCAGATCGGTAGAAAGGGATGTACAGGTAAGAGGTTTGGGATCTGGTATTTAGAGAATGTATGGAGGAGCAGGGTCTGAACAAACTGAGGATATACGGAGGTTTTCTTGGTTCTAAAGGTTCGGAAAAGATAAAGGCCTAGGAAGTATTGCCGTCGGAAAACTGGGTAGAGCCATTTCAATTCAGCATATCAACTGGAGACGTGGGAGGGCCTGGGGACACCGAAGATAAATCTAATGAAGCAATTCATTAGTCTCTTCAACCTCGCCTCATCCATACCAGACAGTCCACCATATACAAGGCAGCCATAATCGAAATGGGGGAATATAAGAGAGGAAACTAGAAGCTGACGGGTTTTGAGGGCATGCAGTCACGTGATCTTAGAAACTGTTTGAGGATAGCTATGGATTTTCTGGTGATTTCGGAAATATGATTATTCCACGACAAAGGCTGGTCAAAGATCACTCCGAGGTTTCTGACATGGGATTGGAAATGGGTGGTTTGGTCATTAAGGCGGAGTAAGGGGTAGAAAGGAAGGGAATTAAGAAGATGCTTGGAGCCAATTAGGATTGCCTTGGTTTTTTGTCCGTTCAGTTTTAACTCATTTTTCTCTGCCCAGGCGTTGATGCTGTCTATATTTTCGTCTATATCCTCAAGCATTTTGGAAGGATGAAAGGATAGGTAAATTTAGAGGTCGTCAGCGTGTAAATGGTATTGTGAATGGTTGATGGACTCCGGGAGATCGTTAATGTAAACAGAGAAGAGAGTTGGTGAGAGGGAGGATCACTGTGGTACACCTCGTGTTAGTAAAAGAGATGAGGAAGGGGGTTTATCAGAAATGTGAACTGTTTGTGAACGTTGAGATAGGAAGGAGAGGAACCACTTTAAGACGCTGTTTGACAAGGAAAGGTTTTGGAGTTTAGAAAGGAGGATCTCATGATTGACAGTATCGAACGCTTATGAGAAATCAAAGATAATTAGGATAGTGATTTTATGTTCGTCTATGGAGGAGTGGAGGTCCTGAGTGATCCTTAACAGAGCAGATTGTGTGGAATAATGAGAACGAAAGCCGGACTGAAGAGGGTTAAGGAGAGCATTCTGTTCAAGGAAGTCATTGAGTTGGGAGTGGACAATTCTTTCGAGCGGTTTGGATAGGTTAGAGAGGATGGAGATGGGTCTATAGTCGTAGGCTAAGTTGGGAATTGGTACTTTGTTCAGCGGACGAACTATCACTTTTTTCCAGGCTTCTGGAAATATAGAATTTTGTAGGGAAAAGTTATATATATATGTAAAAGAGCAGGGAAGATGACAGGAAGACAGAGTTTGATTATCTTTACAGGAATTTGGTCGGGACCGTAATCATTGGTTCTGGATTTAAGGTCGGAGGATAGCAAGTCTTCGGGTGTAATATTAAGGAAGTAAAAGTTATCAGGGTTCAAGGTTTGTGTGAATGAGTATGAGGAGGGGTGAGGGATAGTTGGATAGTTGGAGAGTTGGCTAAATAGGAATTTAATTCATCTGGATCGATAGGATAATGGGTACAGGATTTGGATTGGCGACTGATAGTTTTTTAAGGATTTTCTATTTGGACTTAGGATCTTGGGCTTGTGATATGGAGTTATGGAAAAACTGTGCCTTGGCACGCCGTAAGGATGATTGGGTGAGGTTGCGTAGGAATTTGAAGGATGAGTAATCTTCGGCGGTATGGGTGCGTCTGAAACGTCTCCTGGCGGCATCTCTTCTCCTCATTAGCTCTCTGATTTCAGGACTTATACAGGGAGCGGCAGGACGTCTAAAAGCGAAGGTTTTGAGAGGAGCATGTTGGTTTAGGAAAGTGGAAAGATTAGACGGGAGGCATTCCACCATTTCATCAATGGCGGATGACGAATAAATAGGATCAAGGGATTGGGAAAGTGAGTCAAAATAAGGAATTAGCTTTTCAGAGGTTAATGAATCAAGGTTCCGCCAGGGGATTTTGTTGAGACATAGTTTAGGTGTTGGAATATTGTAGGAGATTTTGATGAGGTCGTGATTTGATAGAAAAGGTACTGGATGTTGTGAGGAAGACAATAGCTTATGAGAGGAATCTATTATAAAGAGGTCTAACCAGGTGCTGGTATACTGAGTGTGGTGGGTTGGGTGGAAGGGTACTATGAAAAGGTCGAGTGAATGGATGAGGTCTGTAAGGTAAAATCTGTTAGGAGAATCGGAGAGCATGTTTATGTTAAAATCGCCGGCGATGATTACGTTACTGTATAACGGAATATAGGTGAAGAGGGAAGATTCAAAGGAAGGGTCGAATTGGGCATGCGGAGGGCGGTAAACAGTTATGTAGCGGAGGGAAAAGGCGTCAGAGGAAATTTCAACGAAGAGATATTCCGGATGAGGAAGTTCGGAGGAAGGAGATTCTAGAAGGATTTTTACCCTCAGACTATCGTGAACGTAAAGACCAACTCCTCCTCCAGTTCGGTCCTCACGATCACGACGAATGAGAGAGTAGTTAGGGATGGATATAGAAGAGGATGGGATATTCTGTTTCAGCCAGGTTTCCGAGACGACAATGATGTGATAAAAAAATTTTATCAATATTTTTATTATATTTTATTATATTATATTATAATAAAAATATTTTTATTACTATTATTACAGGTTTTAATCATGGAGTATAGAATAACATAGAGGAGTCACCACGTGGTTGGAAGTGTGCACCGCTTCCCCCACTCCGGGAGGTCCCGAAGCGCTCCCGCCTTTTACCACCCCGAAAGTGGTAAAAGGCGGGAGCGCTCTCTCGATTATTGATCATGTATTGTTTATTTTTATTTATCAGAGCTCTTTTGGAGTATTTTGTTTGTTTTTTTGTGATAGTTAAAGTTTATAAAATGTCCAAAATGGGATAGCATTTGGATGCAAAAGCAAGTTCTCACACATCTATATTTTTTCCCCAATTGATAGGATTATGTTTTACTCTTTGTTCAAATTTTAGTTCTTCTATTTTAAATTTCCGGTTAGTACTTAATTAAAAGACAAATAGGTAAAAGCAATAAGAAGAGAAAATTGGGAACTCACAAAAAATAGCATCATTTGTACTGAACATTTTAAGGAAGACGATTACGAAAGTATATCACTGTTTAGAACTTTGATATTTCTTTTCTGAATTTTCATGTAATACCATAATTTTTTATCATATATCCACGGTGGTGTTTGAAAAGAAAATCAACAAATCCTGAATTTGTGCCAGAAAAAATGCCAATATTAGAGGAAAATTTTGATTAATAAACAAATTGATTCAAACTAAAAACCCATTGCGAACACGAAATTGAAGAATAAAAGACTTAATCGAAAAATTGCCTACTTGAAAAATATACTAAAATCTCTAGAAAAGAATTTGATTCTCGCGGAATACAGTGATAAAATTATATAAGAAACTGAGAGCATGAATAGGTGGTTTCAACTGTCATTAGTGGTGCTAGGAAAACAGGATTCTTGGGCTTCCTTGTCTGGATTAATAGTTAAAAAGGATGTACTGCAGATTGTTCAAGAAAGAAAAACTTTTAAAGTATATTCCCTCAAACAATCCTAGGGCTCTTGAGTTTTATAAAAATTTTAGAAAAATCATTGTACACAAAGAGCTTCATCAAGTGGAGGAAATGCTATCCCGTTGGATAAAATCAATATTTTGGGAATAAATGTTTGCGAAGTGAACAACTTAGTTCAAATAAATCTCAAATCCTAAGGATATCGTGGTGGAAGAAAAGAAAACCGCTGATACTTAACTTTGTAATTTTTATTTTCCGAATTGCTTAATTTAAATTTCTTTTATTTTGTCTTCATTAATTATCTTCTCACTCAATCGTCGAGTTACGCAGTCATTTTTAAATATTAGGACCTTCGAAATCTGAAGACTTCAACATTGAAAGCAATGACGTACTACCGTAAAAAGAGGTGACATTGTGAATAATAGGGTGACTTTGTGACAAGCCTGTTTTTCTACAGTTTTTGAATTTCCCTCCTTGAAAAGAATCAGGTTAGGCAATTTAGTGTACTTGTCAGTTAGTCAGTAATGTGCTGCAACCTACTGGCCACATATAACTTCTTTCAATCCATTTACCATGGTGCTTTATTTCATAAATTTTTGATTGTTTTCATTTAGTTGAAACCATGAAATACAGCACCATGGTAAATGAAATGAAAGAAGTTAGATGTGGCCAGTAGGTTGCAGCACATTACTGACTAACTGACAAGTACACTAAATTGCCTAACCTGATTCTTACTAAGGAGAGAAATTCAAAAACTGTAGAAAAATAGGCTTGTCACAAAGTCACCCCATTAGTCACAATGTCACCCCGTTTTACGGTATCGAATTTATATATTAGGTATTAGTTGAAAAGATTGCTAGTAATTTTTATATCAAGTATTGTAAATATTTATTTCAAAATTATATTTAAATTAAAAGTTAGACAGTAACTTAATAAGATCAACCAAAAGTTAATAATAGTGTATTATTTCGGATTCATAGTAAAAAGACTCTTTACCGAAATATCATGCAAAGAGTGCTTGACGGCAATTAGTGATTCGCCACTAAATACAACAAAGTCTGCTGGTCATCAAAAATCATGGAGGATTATTTCAATCAACTTATGATGTTACAAGAATTTGTAAATTTTTTGAGCGAATTTTTAGGGAATTCATATCAGAAAATCGCTATGTAAACAAATTACTGGCTCAATGTTTAAACAAGAACTTTTTCATTTTTTCTGAAGATTGGATTCAGACTTATATAAGAACGTTGGATTTAAAATTATTAATCCAAATTATACGGTCATCTTATTTTTATATAAAAATTAAAAAACTGACTTCTGACAAGAATCAATCAATAGAAAAAAAATAAAATCCGTCATAAACTGACTAAATTAATCCATTTTAAAGGCCAGTAAGTCTTCAGACATAATCTTCCAAGATGGTTTTTTAATGTTATAAAAATGGATCTTATAATGGTAATAGATTAATTGTTAGTGTATTAATACCCCATTTTGTTTAAAAACAAAATAACGTACTAGACATCTGTAGGAAAACTAAATTGTACTGTTGGGATAGCAGGGAGCGTTTAAATAACTCAATTATCAACAGTAGTTTATCCTATGGTGCTGAAATATGGAGCTTGCGATTGACAAACCGTCGAGATAGCACATTTAAGCATTTATAAAAAATTATTTAATTTAAATAAAAATATCCCTCAATGGCTCATCAGAACGGAATATAATATAGAACATTCTTAAAACGAACCCTAAATTGGATAATAAATATAATCACTCTGGATAACAATAGAATAACAAAAATTTGCTTTGTGAAACTTCAACAAAAACATCAAATCCCTCCATCTATTAAATACAATTGGTTTACACAAATTTACAACATTTTAGATAAAATAACCAAAAGTCATATACTGTTTGAAAACAACCCGAATACTTTTAAACGAAAAATAAAAGAAACATTGGAACTATACAAACAAATGCTGATAAATATAGATAAAAATTCCTTCATAAATAGTAATTACAATGCCTATTACAAATCTATGTACAATCCCACCCTACAGTTACAGCAATATTTATCTTTACCTCACCTTTCTTTTAATATAATTCTTTTAATATATTTAATTAAAATAATAACCCAAGCTCGCCTATCAGGCAAGTATCAGATAAAATTTACCCTGAAAAATAATGTATATATAATCAATCCACAGGAAGTATGCACTATATGTAACATGAAAACATCTGAAACTCTATATCATTTCATTTCGGTTTGCCCTATATACTCCTCTATCCCCAAACACTACATACCGTTTATTACTAATTCAACAGAAGCTGAATTCGCGAATTTCTTTCAGTTTAGTGATCCATTAATAATAAAAGCAACATATTATTATATAATCAATAGTCTGAGAATTAGATCTTTTATTATTAATGAGTAAACATCTAAATCAGCTATCTGTTATATAACTACTTATCTAAATAAGAGGATAATAACAATCGAATATAAGTCTGTTTGTGAATTAGTATAAACTTAGTTCATTTGCATTTGCTTATGCTGCACCCTTTTAAAAAACAATATATCATAATATTTAGTTGATTAATATCTCATAATTTTATTTTTTTTAATATATTTGTTTATTTTATTTATATCAGGCATATATTTTTAATTGATCAATTTTATATGTATATAATCATATGTAAGGTATCAATTATATTATTAAGTTTTTAATTTAATTTAATTAAGTGTAATTTTATTGTAATAATTTTTAGTTATGATATTTTGTAGAGGCTGTCTTACTCTATTTGTATGGGGTAATATCCCCAAAGAAAAATAATCATCTATCTATCTATCTATCACTTTATTTAAAAACACAAATAGAGCCGAATACCTGTTTTAAAGATGATTGTAGTGAGCTAGGGGTGTGGGACTATGGGACCTCCTGGGGTGGGGGGAAGGGAGCACACTTTCAGGAGACAGCCACAGTAGCCGTGCCTCCTCTATGTTATTCCATAATAATAAATTAAATCCTATGGTTTAAATATAATATTTTAATTTTCTATGGAAATTTATATTTTCTCCAGAAATAATGCTAAAAGACAAAACAAACTTTTCGAAAACAAAAATGGGATTTTTGTTTATAGTTTATTTTAGTTTATAGTTTGTTTTGGGAAACAAACTACGCAAATCACAGTTGAGCACTACAAAAGAAAAATTATAAGAAAGAAACAGGTTAGGTTATACGGCGACCGTCAAATACGTAAATAGCCATTACTTTAATAGTTACCTTTCCCTTTATGGTATACATTCTGGTGATGTAGCGGATCCTGTTTTAATTCTATGTCCATTTTGAATCCTTCAATTATGAGTTATTTAGTGGGTTATCGGATTCCTTGAGAGCCTTCAAATAATTATCATTATATTCTAGGAAAGGTAAAGTTCGTAGTCAATGAATCGATTTCTCAATGGCCATAAAGAGCTGTAAAAATAAAATTTAATTGTTGGCATCCAGGTAGTAACTATATTTAAAATCATAATATATAGTAATAACTATATTGAAAATCATAATATTTTTAGTCAGTTTCAGCCTGTGATGGGGAAGACTGTACAAAAACTTCCAAACCCTTCTTAAAAAGAAGAAAATCAAACAGACGGATCCCTATTTCATCTAAGCCCAATCGAGGATCTATACCCTCCAGGCAAGAATGAAATTTGACAGCGTTGCCTTGACTTCAAAATAATAAGGAGCCATAGCTATAACGGCCTCGGAGGGACCTCTACGAAAATGGTAGAAAGGAGTTGATCAAGACTACTTTATGGCTATATAGAGGAATAAAACAATTGCGTGGATCTGGCTTATAAAAAGTAGTATGCCCTATTCAAAAGAAGGGAGACAAGCGCAAACATAGCAATTATCGCGATATATCGTTCTTTCCAGTATCTTACAAGGTTTTATTACGTATGCTCTTTGAGCGCTTGTTCTCATTGGCTGCAAGAATTGGGATCTCACTGGTGTTTAAGGAAGTTACGCTACCAGTTCTTTCGATACAATACTTTTCCTAAAGTATATCATCGGAAGAAAGGTATCTTGTCAATACCGATACTTGAAACATGATACTATTTAGCCAGTAAAGATGGAATTAATTGAAAGAAAAAAACCACACCTGAAATTAGGTTCATTCGGAAGTATGAAATGATAAGAATTAATAAATAAATTTAAGCAAGAACAGAGTGACAGATATTTTATGTGGCAGATAAATTTATTAAATTTATGCGACAGATACATTTCAAAAATAATTTTAAGAATTTTCAGAACACATACATAATCATCATGACACTACTTTGTTACCATAACTTAACTTACGTTATGTTCCAACAATCACTTAGAACACGTTGACAACTAACAGACTGCTCATGTTATTCCCCCACTCTTTTGATACTAAATTTGAGTATCAATTCGTTGGTTTTCCCATTCGATTCATCGAACATTGAATAAGTATCAAGCGTTGTTTCTAAAACTAACCATCCAAATTGAGAAGTAAAAGAGTGGAGGAAAGACTTGCGCAGTCTGTTAGTTGCTTTATTTGCTTATTTGAACATACCTTTAGTGTGGCAGGTAAGAATTAAGTATTTCAGTAACTAAACCAATTTTCAAATTAGGGAAGAGCGGGGTTGGTTCCTTTTTGCATAGGAAACATTGCTCTCCTCCTCGCTAAAACTAAAGACAAGTGGTAGTTTTCACCTTTGTTTATGTTTACCTTACTTTTGTGACTTGCTACTGCGCCAACAAACCCCAGTTGAAGATAGCCAACAAACCCCACAGGAGAAATCATTTGAAAGATGGCTGCCAGGACAGGGGAGAATAACCAAACAAGAAACTGTTTAGTAGAAAGGTTAGGTTTTTCAAAGGAGTTTAGGGCTAAATGAACAGAATCGGAGTCAAATGTTTTGCCATGCCTTAAAATCAAATTTACTGAAAATATAAAAATTTACTTAAATGTGGTAAAATCAATGAATGAAGCACACACTTCTCTACACTGTTAACATCAGACTGAAACCTCCCGAAGTCTAACGGGGTTCCTGAAGACTCCCGAGGTCTAACGGGTCACATGGTACGATTGTGGCGCCTTTACAACAGGTGGGACGGAAATTATAAGCCAAAGGCCAACCTAACCCCTATGCCAACCAACCCCGCTCTCCCCTACTTTATTTTTTTAACAACTCCTTTTTCAAATATTATCACAATACTGTTAACGTTAACAAAAATGTTTAATCTGCCAGGCTGCTACTAATAATCAAATGTATCATTCAAAGCCAAATCTTGAATGATAAGAACTATGATAAGAACCAAGACGACAATTGCAGATAAATGGGTTTGAAAGAAAGTTTATAGGGAAAGAGATTTAGTTACAAATAATATTTAAAACAATAAAATCTCATGTGCTGGTTGTTACATGTCATTTTAATAACTTGCAGTGTGCGCGAATACAATGAAAAAACAACAACAAATAAACGTGGTATAACAAAAGAAATGAAAAGTGATCCAAAAATAAAATAAGAATATATTTATTTCTTCATTAGACTATTTATATTGGAACACGCGGGTATCAGTAAAATATTACAAGATTTCTGGACTGTACAGGGCTTTACAGGTAAATTCGCTATAAACTTCAAAAAGTTTAATTTTTTTCACAGGAGGGACAACCCTAACTGCACCTGCAGTTATAATTTTTGATTGTCCAATGAATTCTGGGGCAGGAATAGATTTGACAAGAGATTTCTCTTTCGAAAAAATAGTAAAAACGGTCTTCCATTTAAAAAATGAAATATGAAACATGCTTAATATGTGACTCAAGCATAAATATATGCGTCCTAATTGATATTATAAGCCTATTGATATATTAAGCCTATTATAAGCCTGCCCTGTAACATAAATTTTTATTGTAATGATTTCTATTTGTATTTAACACCGATTATTTGTTACTGGAAATATTTTTTTTTGTTAGGTACCCCTACCAAGTGTACCACATGGTTTACTATACACGTACAAGTAGGAAGATTGAGATTTATTCCGGGGGTCCGCCACAAAATCACTTTTGCAAGTAAGACTCGAAAATGCTAAGCGTCGCGCCACCCCGGCATCGAATACTAGAATCCTGTTGATGGACTGAGCTGATATGGATTTTTAATCCATAAATTAAGATTTATCATACCTCAAAGCCCCAATGAAATAACCAATATTAATATTCGGAGCGGGCCTCGCAACTCGGTCACAAAGATCCGTGGCTAAACTGTTTAGTTAAATTCATGAAATTCTTTCTAAGAATTTTATGAATTCTAACAAAGCCTAAGAATTAAATATTACAAAGCGCATTCAAATATATAATTAATTCACATTGAAAAGTGGTCTAATTATCATATCCGAGCTAGGAGATAGAAATTTGTTTAAACGTTCTCGAGAATTTGGCTTCCGACTAGGAATTTCAAAAGCAAGCCGATTATTTTTATTTTTTATAACGGTTTAACCGGTTGGGTTGTGCCTTGGGTTCTAACCGGTAAGGTTATGCCCTATGTTTTAACCAGTTAGGAATCTTCAATAACCTACATCCCTGATTCCGACTATGAGATCAATACAGTGTTTTTCGAATATTTATTGACCGAAACAGTCAATTTATCCCAGATTGTTTATAATGGATTACTATGAGTTTTTTTTATCAATATAAAGTATTGTTCACAATCTTCATCACGGGGACCACAGTTAACAATAATTGACATATCCTACTGAAAAAATTTATCTTTTTCCTCAACGCTAATTATATAAAAAATGTGAATTTGGAGAAAATAATAGTTACTTTGGTTCACTTCAATTTGCATAGTTTTTTGAGTAATTAAAATAATTTCTATACCTACTGATTAAATCACTTAAATTGCTCTATTTTCTTCATGTTAAAAACTTTTTGAATGAGTGTATATTTTGATTATTATCATGCTTTTTTCTTGACTAACGTTGACAGATCCCAGCAACTATAACATTGGACCTTATTCTCGATTGCAGGAAGTAAAACACCAATCGAAATGGGTTACCATGCAGGTTTTTAATAGAGTACATAATGAGTTCGTCATGAATGTTGAGTATGTCCCTAAGAAAAACATGATCATAAGTTGTAGTAAAGACCCTGCTGCAAGTTTGGTCATAACCCTACTAGGAGAGAAAAAGGTCACCAAGGCTTGTAAATTAAGAAAAGTAAGTAATCAAAAGGTTTAGTGTAATCAGATTTGTATAACGTAAGGCATTGTCAAATGTTGCTAGTAAATATTGACAAAAATTCATCTTTTTTTCTAAAAATTGCCAGTAAGAGTTAACTTTGGGGACAAGTTGCATTTTATATATTTTTGGAACAAAAACATCTTATAATTATTTTTTATTTTCTTCTAAAAAAGCAGGATATGTTGCTACTTAATCATTACTTATAATTATTCTGAATGATTTGTTTGAAATATATATATTTTTAATGTGTCTAATAAAAAAAAGGGTGGGGGTTGCGTTCTTTTGAACCATTTTTAGTCCGAAGCAAGTATGTAACTGATTTATTATATTTTTTATTGCAGGGACTTGTTTGTATGGCATACGACGAAAAGTTGGGATATCTGGCCACCTCTTCTTCAGACAAATTTATAACATTATGGAATTCAAATCACCATATTCAACGTATCACAGATCTCCATGGTCATGAAACAAATGTTACAGACTTATGTTTTATGTCCAACGCAAAATCTTTACTAAGTATATCTTATGATGGAGTAAGAGTTTGATGTACTTGTTTTACTTAATTTATTCACTTATCATTACTTGTACTTAAAGGCCTGAAAAATTGAAAAAGATAGAAACATTTTTTTTTTTAATTTACGTCAACCACAAGGTTCCAAACCAAAAGGAGTAGATACTTCTCTTAAACGAAAGTAATAACAATCATAAGAATTTTACAAGAAATAAAAATTATTGTACGTAAATGTAAGGAGGGACAACAAAAATACCATCTTAAAATTAGGAAAACGCTAGTGGGAAATTTCAAATACTTTTTCTTGAGCGTATTTTATTTTATTTTTATTTATTTATTTATTTTTTACTAAATTAGAATAATAAGGAAATATTTTTATGAGCGGATATAAATTTTAAATATATATATTTAAATATAATATATGTAATGGCAGAGGCTCACGATCAAATCCTCTTATGTGTTCGTACTGATCACTTCATTCTGGCAGACATAAAAAACCTAATATATGGAGAAAAACAAGGTTATACGACCGAAAAACCGGTTACATCCATTTTTTCCAAACAATTTTTTTTTCATTTAATTCAAACTTTTCATGTTAAAAAAAATGTATTAGACGCGTTTGTTTCAAAAACGTCAAGATCCTTCAAAAATCAATACTAAAAGATTCCATTTCTTATCAAAAGCGGTTCCAATTGATCCTTTTTTGATCAGTCCTGAAAAATTGTTGAAAATGGATGATGTAACCGGTTCTGAAACCAAACGCCTCAAATGATATATTTAAAAATTTTATTTTTGAATTGGTTTAATTAAGCTTCAAAAAGATAACATTCGGACAACAAAAATTCATTTATGAAATAAATATCATGGGCCCAGAGTTTGAGGGCTTCATACCATTCCCCCAATTTAACTTGCAACAAATTAAAATGTTGCTAGATTTTGAGTCAAAATCGCAACAAAAAAAAAAAAATTGTTAAACTTAACTAGTTTTTTTTTTTTTTTTTTTTGCTTTCTCGAAGTGGGAGTGAAGATTCCATTGATGTTTTTAGTCTGAAAATCTATTTGATATGATCCGTAAAGTAAAATTTGGTAGCATTTTTGAACACCCTTTGTAAAAGGTAATACAGTCGAGCGTCAATTATCTGAAAGTCCGGAATCAGTTTTTTTTTGTTTTTTTTTTCTCTTCAAATGTAATTTTTATTAAACTAATCTTCAAACTACATAAATGTATTGTTAAAGTTATTTTCAATAAAATTCTAAGATTTTTATTTATCGGACTTCTAAGAAGAGTTTTTTTTGTATCATAGTTCACTCCTTTGCTTCTCGGAAACAACTTTGTTGACTGTATTTTGTAAAATTATTCTTATTTATAACAGTATCAGTGTGTGTGTTTCAATGAACTTAGACGATCAATTCGTATTTGTTTACTCAGAAGAGTTTAATCTAATTATATATAAATATATATATATATATATATATATATATATATATATATATATATATATATATATATATACATATATATTACGTGAATTTCGATTATCCGAACGACCCCTGACAACCTGATAATCGATCTTTAAATATAAATTAAAGACCCAATAATATATTTAAATATTTAAATATTGGATTGCCCTAATTAATCAGTAAGGATTAATTTATGCACGAAATTGAATGGTCTGTGGAGGGAAGGTGGTACTCTAACCAGAATTCTGACACAATGTGTGAAATTTGAGTGACTATATTTTTTTAGTGCGACTTTATGTGTAGTACGCTTAGATTTTTATTTCTAACTAGAGAGGATAACACCACGAAAAAATAAACCAAGAGTTTAAAAAACGCACTAATAGTTCATATGCGTTTTGGTTAAAAATAAAGCTGCTGCCTTGGTCTATACGTTAAGAGTCCGATAATCAAAGTGGAAATGAAAAGTTGATGTTAAGGAAAATAAAGCAATATTTTCCGTAAATGAAATAATGTTCATGAATAAATAATACAAAAGAGAATTCATAACAAGTACCTCAGTGTTCTTTCATGATCCTTATGCAAACTTTCACATCAGTTAAAAATCTGTACAACTGAAGAAACATCAGCTATTTGAATCATCTACCCATTTATCAACAAGAGTTAATACCCAAACTAAATAAAATATTTACAAATTGGCTATCAACGTATTTTCTTTCGCAGTGCCTAGTTGGGATGCTTAGACCGTTATACATATCAGGATCTAAAAGTACAAAATGAATAATATAAGTCATCTATTATAATACACATCTAAATCAGGCAGAATATTATTATTTTTTAAGCAATAATAAAGAGAAAATCCTTGTTTAGAAATATTTTTAGTACAGATAAATAGTCAAGACAAATATAGTCTTAGAATAGTTCTTTTTTATTTTAATTAAATTTGTTTTTATTATTCTATTGTTTATTGATTTTTTAAATTTATTATTTAATAATATAACCAATTGCAATTAAATTAAACCCTCGAAAAAAGAATAATAATAATCCTTTAACATATATTATATGTTTTCTCTTGTATATTATTTTACGTTATGGTTTAAATTATCGATTCAATTTTCAAGTAGTTATTTAGATTGCATTAAAACAAAAGATTCAAACGTATAATTTTTTATAAAAAGTAAATAAAACTGAATGTTTATGACCATTTTAAAATTAATATAATAAGGATTAAATGAACGTTTTGACAAAAGTAAATGAACGAAGACAATATTAAGATGTTTATATGGAATTATATGAACATTTTGATTATACGAAAGTATTATTATAAGACTGTATGAAAATGTTCATAAAATTAATCATACCTTATTCAAGCATAAAATACTATACATTACAAGACTTACTACTTTTCTTGGATTCTTTTTTGTTGATTAAGTGGGAATTTTTATAAAAAAAATAATAATATAAATATTAGAGTTATAGGACGTTGAAAATATGAATTATGCTAACTTAGAGAATTATTTGGACGGAATTAAGAATTGCACAAAAATATTAACGCAATCAATAAATTTACGGTTTGTTTGTTTTTTAATTTCCCTTCGTAAATAAATTATGAAATCGAATTTTAGCTTTAATTTGTTTCAAAGTAATTATTTTTTATTAATAAATAGAAATGTCTCTTAAATTCGATACAATACGTTGGTTTTTGTTTCTGTTCAAAACACGTCTCAAGCGTTTATTTGGAACGAATGATTAATTACGCCTCAACTTCTTACATTAGTAACTCATGGAATGAAATAAAGTTTAGTTAAAGAGCATTTTTCGACGAGCATTTTCATGCACCTACTATGTGTTGTTTGTTTTTTTTTAATAAATAATTAAGTTCTCATTGACATTTACAGGCCTTGAAATTATGGAATACCGAGAACTTTCGATGCCTTCAAGCTGTGGAAGTCGAATTTATCCCCCCTTCAAAATGTTATCTGGGATCCAAAGTCATATTCAAACGATTGATTTCGGAACCTAAAGATACCAGGGATAAGGGAACTCAAGAATTCTTGTATGTTTAAAAAAATATAATCATAATTTCCAAAATGGTTGTATAGTATTGATTATAAATCTCTACGTTTTTCAGTTGCGTTTTTTAAAAACTTTTTTTTTCCTAATCTGATGCAATTTAATCATATATAGTAATACGTTATTTCCCTTGTTTTACCAGCTTAAAATAACATTGTAGAATGCTAAACAATAATTTGGTTGTCACGAATTTATAAGTATTTTTCTGTGGCTATTAGTTAAAGTTTTATGCATTTTTTTAAATTTAAAAATGCCATTTTCCTGATAAAAGGTCTATCTTTATAATTAATAATTTAAAAAAAAAACACACTACCAGTAATATCTAACTCCTGTAGTGATTTCAAGGTTTCAAAAATCATGGTCGTATTTAAATACGAATGAAAAATTTGTTTGGACACGTTTAAATTTTGAATTAATCTTTTAGGTGATAGGTACATCTTGCGATTGTATTTTAATCGTATTGTATTGTAAATGCTCAATCATCCAAAGTCGAGGTGATGATGAAGTTAGATCCTATAGATTAGATATTGTAAGAAAATTAGATGGACACATTCTGTTAACTATTACTTTAAGTTAACTTCATGTTGACAAATAATCAATGATTTTTTGAAGATATAATTCAATTCTTTATTTATTAGTTAGTGTGTATGTGTGTGTGTTTTTTTTTTCTTCTTCTACTGGCACAACAGTCGCATGTAGCTGCCCTTGGCCTTCTCAACAGCTGCTAACTAACCGTCTCTATCTCCCGCATGCGTGACCGGAATCTTGAGTTGACGAAGATCCTGCCCTACAGCATCCTTCCATCGACCCTTGGGCCTTCCTTGTCGGTGCATACCATCCGGTACATTTCTGTACAGCCTGCTGACCACACGCTCATCACCCATCCTTAATACATGGCCAAGCCATTTAAGCCTTTGTATCCTGATAAATGATGAGATATTTAGGTCGTTATACAGCTGGAACCGTTCGCAGTTTTTCCTTCGTCGCCACTGACCATTCTGGCGTACTGCACCTAGAACTCTACTCAGAGTTCCTCTCTCAAACCTATCTAGCAGGTTTTCGCTCTTCTTGTTGAGGATCCAGGTTTCAGCGCCATACCTGACCACAGGTCTTATAAGCTTCTTGCATAACGTGAACATGGTGGCTCGGCTAACAAGCTTCTTTTTATTAGCTTTGAGATGGCGAAATACGCTCTATTTCCTGCTGTTATTCTCTTTTTAACCTCCTCTCGCTCATCTAGTTTGTTGTTAATACTAGAGCCGAGATACTTAAAGCCTCCGACCACTTCAAACTTGTAGGCTCCTATTTCACAAATGATCTGCATCTGAACTTGATTTCCGACAACCATGATCTTTGTCTTTTCCTCATTAATATGCTGGCCGATTTGTCTAGCCTCGACATCTATGCCGTTGTTATGCTCTGAAGGGATCTACCAATGATGGTTACGTCGTCTGCATAGGCCAGGACATGGGTCATTCTTGTAAATTTAGTTCCTTCCTGATTCCATTCTACTCTATTTATAATTGCTTGTAGAGCGATATTAAACAGGGGAGGAGCTATTGGGTCTTTCTGTCGTAGACCACTTCCCACTTCGAAAGGCTTTGACACCCCGATGCACTTAACTTGCCAGATAGTGTCCTCTATTGTGCATTTTACTAGACGAGTCAGTTTACTTGGTAATCCTATGAACTATGCATAGTTGCTATGAATTTACTTGTTTTAATTATGTCGTAGGCTGCACTAAAATCGATAAACAGCACCCATGTGGTCTGCTGATACTCCCTCATCATTTCGGAGATCTGTCTTACGGCGAAGATTTTATCAATAGTAGACCTATTGGGCCGGAAACCACCTTGATAGTCTATCACCTACCACCCAGTTTCTGTTCCAAATATGGGAGGAGCCTGTTGTAAAGGGATATTGAAAATATTTTATATGCGGTGTTAAGCAAACGAATCCCTCCTGTTGCTGCACACCGTCGGCTCCCCTTTCTTCTTGTACACAGGGACGACTAAGGCCTTATTCCATTCCTCTCTTCTTCCCATACCTGAGCTATCAATTCCTGAGGTTCCCAGGCTACTTCATGCCCTCCTTTAAATAGTTCTGCTGGGAGTCCATCATTACCTGGCGATTTGTTATTCTTGAGCTTACCCAAGATGTCTTCAATGTCCCCCTATATCGGGTGGAATTGTTTCCAACAGGTGGCCTTGCACATCCACTGGTAATTGTACTTGGTCTTCCTGACAGTTCTCTACTTCCCTAGGGTTAGGCAAATTCTTGAAGTACAGTCGTCACCTCTTTTGTATGTAGTCCTCCAGTAATAGCATTTGGCCATGGTCACCCTTGATAAGGTTTCCCCTCCGGGCCCACTCTTCACATTGTTTACCATTTTCGAGAATCGTTCCTAATTCTTGAGTTTTCAATATCCTCAATTTCTTTTCTTATCGCTTCCCTCTTCTTTCTTCTGACCAGCTTCTTCGCAAACATTCTCGCGTCCCTATATCCCTTGTGACTCAGACGTGTTTTATGGCTAATCCACTTTAATATGTTTTCATTTCATTCCTTGATTGCTTCCTCGCATTCTTCGTCGAACCAATTTTTACGAGGATGCCTGTGCTTTTCTCCACACACCTCAGCCTTGATTGATCCTTCCCCTGCCGACTCGCTCGCGAAACATCTGAGAAAAAAAAAATTGCACCTTCTTCTGCCTTAAGGCGTTCTACGTTCCATTTTTGAAAGTGGCCAGATGTTTCTTGGCGATGCACTTTATTCTTTGTGAAGCTTTATTATTACCAAGTAGTGATCCGAGTTGACATCATATCCTTTGTAGGATCTAACATCGTTTAAGGAACTAAATCATTTGGTGGAAGAAATGGTCAATTTGACTAGCTGTATTGCCATCTGGAGAGTTTCCTTATGCACATTTTCATAGGGGAAAATAGTGCTCATGACTGCCATAGATTTAATACTGGCAAAGCTTACCATCCTAAGACCTTATGTTATGTAAGCTATAGGCTCCTATGGTAGGTCTTAAGCCCTTTTCTTTTCCAACTTGAGCGTTAAAGGCTCCAAAAACAATTTTCATATCATAACTGGAACAAGCATTGTATGCATCTTCAAGTTGTTCAAAGTAGGTATCTTTATCGGGCAGTATAGGGCTTCAATGGAGGCCTTTAGTCAAAAAAAAAAAAAAAAGTATCTTTTTCTTCTTTATTCTTTACATGTGTGGGAGCATGCACACAAATCAGACTAATATTCATGAAATGACCCCTTACGTGCAGTTTGCGTAGCCTTTCATTTATTGTTTGGAAGTCTAGAATCGCCGATTTTATTCTGTTCGAGACCATAAATGCTAATCCGAATTGATTATTTTCACTTCCACTGTATACCATTAAGTCCTTCCCTTTTATTTCGCCTTTTCCAGTTCGTCTCATCTCTTGTACGGCCAAGGTGTCTAAAAAGGCCTTACGCGACACGTCAGTGAGTTCCTTAAGAGCTCCAGCTCAATATAAGGTACGTACGTTCCATGTGGCGATGTTGTATGTCCGTTTCCAAAGTCTAGGTAGCTGCCGTGAATCATCGCTGCCGAGGCTTTATTGAGTGTTTGTAACAAGGTGATTTTTTTACGATTCATGGGTAGTCAGCCCATGAAACAATCCTCCTCCTTTATCTAGTCTTGGGACTGGTAGTGGCCCAAGTATAACTATTTTTTTTTTCATTAATGCGGCAATTGGTTTTAAATATAATCAGTGCGATCAAAGTAAAATTATAAAGTAAAATTATTTCATGTAAAAATTTAAAAATATTAATAGCTTTTCTTATCGCAGAAAATACTGAAGATTTTGAATATCATTTTACAGGAAAAGCAAGGTCGCCGAGATTTTGATCGCGTCTCAAAACAAAATCAAAATATATGCCGTAAAGGGATGTGAAGTTGCCATGAAGAAACCGCTCCCTTTGAAAAATTTAGAGCCCAAAGTTCCAAGTCCAGAAATGATTTTTAAACATTACAACAGGTATGGGTATCAGCATTTTCTTATACTCGAATGTCTTTTTTAATTGTGTTATTTTTTTTCTGCTGGGTCCTATGAGGATATTGTAGCACCAAAACTAGAAAAAAAATTGTACATATTTTTTTAAATCTTACATAGATACGTGTTGATTACCGAATTCCTCTCATTTACTTTAAGAAACAATAATGCTTTATTTTTTTGTACATGCTTCGTAAACGACATTGAGTCTCACGTCTTTATTTGTATTTGGGATGCGAGTCGATGTTTCTGAAACATTGATGTTTTGCCGAACATATCGATGTTTTTAACATCGATATTATGCATTCGATGTTTGATGATGTTAGTGAACATCGATGGTTGTATGTCGAAGTTAACATCGATGTTTTAAGTAGTTGACTATTTTTTTATTGATATAGTACTGTAAAGAAAAATAGGAAACTTAAAATTTAACCTAATAACACTGTTTACACTCAATTTTGAATAATTTTTTTAACATAGATGTATTGATAAAAACAATTAACATCGATGTTCAGACAAAAACGAAAATGTTCTTAACATCAATGTTTTAACAAAAACAAAGAGGTTTTAAATCTATTTTATGAAATAAACGATGATGTTTTTAAAATTGATGTTTTAACAAAATTTAAATACATTTTTTTAAACAAAGATGCTTGATAGAAACAATGAATTTTTTAACATGAATGTTTTAACAAAAACAAAGATTTTTTTAATCGTTGTTTAGACAAAAACAAAAATGTTATTAACATCGATATTTTAACAAAAACAAAGAGGTTTTAAATCTATTTTATGAAATAAACGATGATGTTTTTAAAATTGATGTTTTAACAAAATTTAAATACAATTTTTTAAACAAAGATGCTTGATAGAAACAATGAATTTTTTAACATGAATGTTTTAACAAAAAAAAAGATTTTTTTAATTGTTGTTTAGACAAAAACAAAAATGTTATTAACATCGATATTTTATCAAAAACAAAGATGTTTTTTAATCGTTGTTTTGCCGAGAAAAAAATATATATGTACGTTTTAAACATCGATGTTTGATATTTGACTATATATTAGATATATTACGCCTGTCCAACTTACTCTTTCATGCTTCTGTATAATTTTCAGCTTCAAATAAGATAATAAAATATGAAAACGGAAAACCACAGTATCTTTTGAATTACTTATTTAATGCAGCTGCTAGCAAAATCTTTTAGAATATTCACCAGAAAAACGATTCTCTATACATATTTGGGAAACGTCATCCTTGTACATATTAAATGAATATGAAAAACCATCACTGTCGAAAATATCGTTGTTTTTATACATTAATTATGAAAAATAACATGTTTTAACTTAAAAATATATTTAAATATGTTAGTGTTTAAAGAATGTAGATATTAAAATACATCGATGTTCTTGAACATCGATGTTTTGCCTTCGATGTCCGATCTTTAATTTGTATACATTCCTAATGGTTTTGCTTTCATGCCTCAAATATCCGCCGCATATTCCAACATAATTTAGATTGCCTATTAATACTTTTTATAAGAGTATATATATTTATATCTAGATATAATTACTTTTATGATCAAAGCCATTACTTCATTTGTATTTATGTATGTAATTGGGAAACCGTTAAATAAATACATTTCTTTAACACGTTGAGCGCCAGGGAAAAGATGATGTACTTTTGCCTGGGGCCAAAGCAATTTTTCCTAATTTATAACTTTAATATGATTAGAATGATACAAAAATTGCAAAAGAAATAAATAAAAAGTTTAATTTTGGCAATTAAACAATAATTTTGTGAGCGGTACGTATGTACCGCCCGGCCCCAGGGTAAAGCCCGCTAGCTATAGTAGTACGGGGGCTGCCCGGTTATGACCGCGACGTCAACCCTTGTCCCCTTAAAATATGTTATTTTAATAAATAAGATATTTTGTTTTGTAAAAAAATAAATAAAATTAATTTATTTTATTTATTTATACCCCCCAAATTAAAAAAAAAAAAAAAAAAAAAAAAAAAAAAAAAAAAAATTTGGGCCAATTGCAGTGGCGAATTGTTCGGGGCCGGAGCGGTCCAATATGCCTTGAAATTACGCTCGGCAGGCGGTCCCCTGGCCCAGAACAATCTTTTAGCTGGCGGGAGCGGGCGGTACCTGGGGACCGCCTCGGCCCCAGCCAATAGTCCAACAGCGGTACGATCGTACCGCTTGGCGCTCAACGTGTTAAGTGGTTCTTTAAGATATGTTTAATCATGTTCCTTAAATTGTTTGCAGAGAAAACCCATTGAGTTTTAGGGAATTGGAAAAGATCGAGTTTAAAGAACATGTAACGATGGAAGATAAGAGAGAAGTATGCTTTAAATTTTGAATTTTGGTATTAACAACTTTTAATATTAATAAAATATATGATTCATATTTTGCGGCACTGTGTAGAACAATATATCCCTCCTATTTGTTTTTAAATATAGTTATATACTTTAGTATATTTACATAGTATACGATCCTCTTTTGAGAGGAGATAAAAAAAAAAACATCTTAACCAAAAATAATATTTAAATAAAGATAAGTAATCATTATTTTGTTTCAATGTTTTTTATATTATATTTATACTTTTTATTAGAAAGAATTATATATGTTATTATCAACATGTTTATTACAAAAAGATTTTGTGACAGAGATGTGTTATTTTAGGGTTTTTTGAGATATTGTGCACTTAAAATCATGGTTTAATTTCATAAAATGAAGTATAATCTTAAATAAAGATATGGTACATGATTACGTTAATATGTCTCTGGAAATTATTAATCAAAAAATAAGGAACTATCCCTGAAGATGGAAGAAACTTCTCAAAAGTTGGTTATCATTATAACCAATGGACCTGTTTTTGTAATAAACATGTAATACAGGAAGAGTTCGGATTCACTACATACCTATTAATAAACTTGTTTATCTATTTTATTCCAGTCTGAATTATTAATATTATGTTTTTTCACAGAATATCAAGCAGTTCATTAGACAAGGCGCTGTATATCTGGGCCTTAAACTATTAACTGTCAACGAAGACGCTACAAGTATTGGCGGATGTCTTATTTGATCTTCTAGTTTGCAATAACAAAAATTAAGAAATAAAATATAAATGTAAAAAGGATTTTTTATTACTTTAAAGTAAATAGCCTTATTCATTTCAAAAATTATGAACAAAGGATTTTTTTCTTTCACTATATATGAAATATATAGTAAGGGAAAGTATTGCGATCGTGAAAAATTTTGACTTCCGGTTTTCAACGGAAATACACGTTTTGGGGTCCATTGTTTGAATATGATTGTATTCCTTAGTTTTAAGTTGTGTATATATGTTTAGATTATTCAGTTCATTTCTTAGTTTCTTTATTTTATAATTGTATACTGTAATTGTTTACTGTTAACTGTACATATTTTTGTAAATACAGTTCATGTAAATAGTAATATCTGGTTATTCGGTGCGGGCCCAGGGTGCCTGTCTACTCACCTTACGGTACGGGCCCAGTAGATCTACTGGCCATTCTGCGTAGTTTATGACTTCACTTGAAACGCTCGTGAAGGGGGATTTTTGCCAATGCAACGGTGATTCCGGTATATTTCGCGTCGGTTACGTAACTTTACCTAAGAAAATATACCGGATTTGCCGAAGAATTGTAAAAAGCCCCCTTCACGAGCGTTTCTAGTGAAGTCATAAACTACGGAGCAAGGCTATTAGATCTACTGGGCCCGTGCGGTGAGTAGACAGGCACCCAGTAGCTCTACTGGGTCCGCACCGAATGTGTTAAGAACCAGCCCTATCTCCCTGAGCATTGCATGGAGCTTGTTTCACTTAAGTTTATATACATCTTGGTATGATACTTTCTTTTACTTTTACTATAAATTTAAAAATATGGCTTAATAGCCAGGCGTTCAACAATATTATAACTATCTAGCATACCTAGGGTTATAATAAATACACACATCATTTCAAAACCTCTATAGGACGTCAACAGTCAATTTATTACAACCTCAAGCCAGAACAATGTCATCTAATCAAACAAATTATTCTATTTTATTATTTCATGCAATATTTCGGATAAATAAGATAATTTTCCTGATATGTAACAATAGAATGGAACTGTAAAATAATATTGAATTGTTTTCTTCCAAGAATTACGTTTTGTTCATCACGATAATAACAAAGATCTTTAAAAAGAGTTTGCTTTCATCATTCTTCCTTGCCATCAGTCCTACAGAAGACGTGTGTATGTGTATAAATTAAGATATGTATTTAGTTTACACATATTATAATGTAGTAAAATAATACAATTTGGATCATAGCATTTATTAAAGAAAATAAATTATATACTTTTAATTAATTCGTTAGAATTAAAAATACAAGAAAAAGTGTGAACATTTTCTCTGTCAATGTTACATTCGTATACTTTATTGTACTTCCTTCCTTGTGATACTTTTGAAGATCTATTCTATCAGTCTTGCTGAGTTATATTACCTGAGGCCTTCGTCTTAAATCCGGCCTGGACAATTTAAAATTCAAGGCCCACAAAACGAATCTTTAAAAGCGATCTAGGTAGTCCCTTGGAGCCTCTCCTTCCTTTTTCAGTCTCCTTCAAATTATATAAATGTTTACTTATTTATAACCAATAAAGTGGTCTGTTAACCACGGACGAAATGTTACACCACATTAAACTGTCCTGTTGCATCCCGGGAAGGCACCTAAAGACAGAAACCATAACGAGAAAACTGGAACGATAGGAGATTATTTGTTGGCTGGCTGATTTCTGATCTAGTGCACTGGAAACCTAGTTTTTCTTACTAACAAAGAGCTATATAGGCAAAGAAGATGATCACCAGGTGACTTTCTGAAGCTTATCAAAAAATGTAGCTTCTTCAAACGTTCTTGACTTCAACACGAGCATATGCCAACAGCCTTGGACGATAATATATAGTATAGCTTCCTCACCTTACTGTCGTTATTCAATTATTCCATTGAGTGTTTAAGGTAATTAATTATAAACTGCCAACCGTCTGTGAAGTTCACAGGTAATAGTAACCACTACAACTTTACGCTTAGTTTGTGATCTGGCTTCTTTCGTTAAAATTCATTTTAATTTTATTTTTCTGTAAGCTTTACAGTACTTTTGGATCATTAACCAACTGGACCAGCTTTTTCCACCCCTGCCTATCTTGGGCTTCTTACTTCCAGTTTCATACATGTATCGTAACCTCCTCGCCTTCATATCATGAGATGTGGACTGACAAGTCCTTTCTTCTTCTCCATTAATCAGTACTCTGATCTCAGATCGCTCCAGTTATCGTTCGGAGAGCTTTTGTCAAGAATTTCTCAATACTTTTTTATATGGCGCTAGTCCAGATCTCACAACCGTATTACAGAACTGGTTTTATCACTGCCCTTTACACCTTTATCCTATTTCATCGCAGAGATTAGTATTAATTTTTTTCAGTATATTATCACAACATTTTAGTTTTTATTTATGTTTTTAATTATGTGGCTCAGCGTGAATAGTGTTAAGTCCAAATTAAAAATATTATTTTGCATACTACTTTGTAGATTTTTAAAATATTTTTTAGTTGATTAAGCACTTTAAACTGTTATCAATATCCTGAATGTTTAAATTTATTGATCAAGGTGTCGCCTACAAAGTGTTATAAGTGTTATAAATCTGATAAGTCATTTGCAAACAAAATAAAGAAATACTTTTTAAGTTGGACTCAACAATCATAACGCTGTAGCTACAGATTTAATGTAAAAGGAATTTTTGTTTTTTGTTTATATTAGTAATATATACATAAATCGACCTTTTAACAATATTATACGTGGAGTAAACCTATACGTTGACGTAAACACTGTTTCCATTAATAAAAAGTTGTCTATCATTTGACAAGGCTCTTTGCTTAAAGAGGCTAAATTAGCTCTTTGCATATAAACCGTATAAAATTTTGTGAATTATTTCTGGTTATCAATGGGTAAAGCAACACCTAGGTCTGCTACTCCTGCCTTAAAGGCTTTTAGGGACTTTTTATTGGGAGTGAGTATGTAGGTATTTAGTTAATAATTAGTGTATTTCAAAGAAAAGGTACACCAGTTACTTTCAGTAAATTGTCAAACTTGCATTAAAAAGATATAATAGTATTTATAAAAGATTGATATTATTTACAAATATAAAAAATAAACTAATATAGTTAAAAAGAATCAATATGAAGGAGAGGCTACCCTGGAGGCCTAAATTTTATGGTAACCTGAAATATCTTTTCTATAAGATTTACACCCTGGTGATTATGGCGAAGATGACTTTAGTTTATGAACAGTAAACCATGTAACTAAAATACAAATTTATCTAGGACCTACAGTACATATAATCATCTTTTAATAAATTGGTGAAGGAAGGAGCACATCTTTTTTCATGTTTCATATCAGCTCAAGCAACTTCATTTTTCTTAAGGTTATATTTAGGCATAAACATAACATTCCTTATTCTATTATTGATAATTGCTAGTGATTAATTTGGTTTGTAAAAATTAACAGTTGTATATACTTTATAATGCGCCTGTTGAGCCGGTAGAAGAAGAAGATATACTTTATAATAGACATATAAATTTAGCTAGACCTACACTTCAAAATCATGTCCCGCTTTTCATTTGTAAGTTCTACTGTAAGTTTTTCTTGCAAACTTATAAAGTTTTTAAATTATTATTTTCTTAATGACACCATCATATAAAAAGTATTCGATTTCAAAGCTTTTGCATGATTGACTATATATTTAGTTGAATTATTGATATTTTAACTGAAATAATTTTACCACTTCTGCTGTTACTTTTAGGCATAGCCTATTAGGAGCCATTTAGTGTGGCCCTGATCTCAAATGATAAGCACCCGTCATGAGTTTTTATATCCCTTAGTGGGCAGAATCTGAAAGCTGCAATTATCAAATCTTGCTTATCAAAGCTCTTTTTAACTGAAGAGAATGCAATGGAAGATCGCTTATATCAGGGTAAAAATTGGTCTCCCCAGAAGGCCAAGTATTTCTATCATTAACAGACATATCAATATATATTCTTTAATTATAGGTGGATATATATATAAATACTTAGCCTTCTGGGAGGCAAATTTTTACCCTGATGTAAGCGATCTTCCATTGCATTCTCTTCAGTTAAAAAGAGCTATATATATATTTATATATTTATATATATATATATATATATATATATATATAAATATTTTTTATGAGGAGAGAAGGCGCTCTTGCGACATGAGCTACCAGGCACATATCCCAGCTAGGCCAATCCTTTCTCTTCACTGACCACCTTCCCGCCTATATCTCAATTTTTGTGAATTATGTGGGGGAGTCGACATAATTTGTCCATTTATTCAGGTCTCTTCGCCATTTTCAGCAAGTTCCTGAATTCCGGCGACGGGAGTGAAGTCCTCAGTACGGCACCAGAAAGATAGAATCACCAGGCTAAGACGAAATAGAAGTAGCAATCGAGAAATCCTCAACCCAAAGCTGTTTAAAAGTGGTGGCAGTGAACTAATAAAGGTGCTGCAGGATATTCTAATTTTGGTTTGGGAGGAGGCAAAAATGCAAGAGGCCTCGCACAAACAAGTGATTTGCCTGATCTATAAAATGGGCAACACTCTTGAATGGAATGAAATAAAAAATTATTAGCAATTACTTCCCTATGTAGAGCCAGCAATGGGCAATATCAATGTGGATTCCAAAAAGGGAAGTCAACAATCAACAAAATATTCACTTTTAGGCAAATCCTGGATGAAGGAAGGGAATATAGACTACAGACCCATCATCTATTCATTGATTTCAAGAATGCATACGATAGTGTGATGTGAGAGGAACTTTACAAAGCACTTAAGGATTGCAACGACCCCAGGAAGCAGGTGAGGATTTGTCATTCTACGATGGATGGAGGCAGAAGCAAGGTGAGAATCCAGGCCAACCACTCGGAGGAGTTTCCAGTCACCATTGGTGTGAGACAAAGTGATGCATTAGCAATCCTGCACTAGAAAAAGCCGTCAAAAGTTCAAACATCCAGACCAACTCAACAATCATGGACCAGACATTGCAGATCCTGGGTTATGCTGATATGACCTGGATATCATTGGCAGAAGTAAGGGTGCAGTAGAGGAAGTGTTCCTGGAGCTGGAGAAGAATGCCCGTAGTCTAGGGTTAACAATCAATGAAACCAAGATCAAATACATGGTCACTGGCCAGCGTGCAGCGTGCAGGAACACATGTGAACTCAGACAATCACATTTCAGACAATTTCTTATCTCATTTCTGCTGAGATAAGAAGCCAAATAATTGCCAATAACAGGGGCTTCTTTGGCCTCAGACTGCAACTGAGAAGCTATCTTATTGCAAGGGACCCAAGGCTGCTTCTCTACAAAGTGTTGGTACGCCCTGTTATCACTTAGAGTTCCAAGGCTTGGACAATGACGAAGACTATTATGTGTTTACTAGGAGTAAAAAATCCTTGGCCATGCCATCCCTCGGATAGGATCATGTAATCAAAACAGGTACCTTTATTTAAGTATGTCACCAGTAAATAGAAAAGAAGAATCATGCCCAGTAATTAAATATTCGAATTTTAGGATTCACTTGGTCATTAAACCTGAGTGCCACCAGCCTATATGGAAAATTTAAACTCTAACACAAAAAAAGTTTTACAAATTAATTTAATAACAATTTTAATGTTACTTTCGATAATCAAACACAAAATGGGGTCACCTGTGGTGTAGTGGTTAGCATAGAAACCTACAAAACTTAAGGTTGCAGGTTCACGTCCCGAGGTGGCCCTAGGATCTTTTAATGGGAGTAAAAAACCTTGTCTATGCCGTCCCTTGGATAGGACGTAAAATGAAGGTCCGATGCCTGTACGATGTCAGGTACTCGTTAAAGATCCCTATTCTAATATATATATATATATATATATATATATATATATATATATATATATATATATATATATATATATGTATGGGGGAGGGTGGGGCACAATGAAACAGTCGGTGCACTGGGCGAACCAAAAGGTCTAGAGCAACCAAATTCAGACTGCAAGCTGTAAGGGTGGCTCCAAACAAAGTCAGCATATTGTCTCCTTCTGACTTGTTTCGCGGCAGACTCCACGTGCTGAAGTGCGGTTTTGTGTGGGAAAACTAAAGAATTTCTTTGAACGGATTTTCGTCTCTAGGTATGAGTAATTATTTTATTCAATCTGCTCTTACAACTTTTTCATTATGTATGTATCTCTTAAGATTATGCCTGACTTTTGGTTTCCTACCTCTTCATGTTCATCGTAGGAAGTTAAAGACATCAAAACGACTCGTTTGGGGTTACTTGAAACAAGGGCGTTCGGGGCACAATGAAATGTTTCATGGAGTCCCACGAGTGTTTCATCGTGCCGCATGCGTTTTTCATTGAGCAATAAGCAGTCGGTTTTTTTTTATTTTCTTACAGATTGGTGGGAAATTGAGAGCGGAACACCACAAAATTGTATTAATTTATGACAACTATCTTCCATAGTCAAACTTTCCTCTTTTCTAAAGAATTTCGTGGCTATCCTAAAGCAGAAGAACGAAAATCCGACTAGAAGCCGAATAAAGTTTTCTTCTTAATTATGGTGTTGTTTTTTTCAGCTTTTTCATTGTACCCCGGGCATGGGGCACAATTAAACAAAATTATTTTTTTGGAAAATAGCTGCTCGCGGTCAGACATGATGGATAAAATAATGTTTAACGCATTTTTTACATAGATTAGATCCTAAGGTAACATGGAAAAAATAAAAAATTGAAAATAAAGTCTCAGGTGAGATGCTATGGGTAAAAAAAAACTATTGTGTTTCATTGTGCCCCACCTCCCCCTATATATAAATGTATGTATGTATATATTTATCTACAGAAAGTTGTAATCAAAATTACAGAGGTTCAGAGAGCATTATGTAAGATATCAATTGACAAAAGTACCAGGCAATAGCCTGTTGTCAGATGTTCACAATTGTATAAAGACCGTAACATGTAAATATATATATAAATAATGTAATACTGAATTATATTATTAAAATGAGATTTATATTTTAATAATTATATTTTTTAACATTTCAGCGATCACATCTAACACCTCTAAGGTTTGGTGACTATTATGCTCCACGTACTCAGCCTCCACCAGATCTTCCCCTGGGACCTCATAGCAAATTAGCTGATAATTACTACTATGCCCATGATGGAAGGCGTGAAATTAAACCACCAATAATTCTTGCTAACCAAAGTCAACAAAAGAGAATTGAAACTACAAGGTATAGTAATGAATATTTTCTTCTTCAACCTTTTACTGTAAGATTTCTACTTTCACAGATCCATTCAGGTTAGCCCCAACATTTATTCATCAACCCCACTTTGGCAAATAGGATGTTATTATTTCTATTATATTTGCAGGGTGTAGCTCCAAAATTCTGTCTTGTGTTGCTTCCTTAATTCTACAGTGAATTCATTTTTCTTCTTGAAGACTTGATAATTATAATAAAGGCTAACAAACCCGAAGGTTTGAAGCCGACGCCACTATTTGCTCTGTACACACCTCTATTTAATGACTGCTAGTTAAAAAGAATTTCGACAGATCTCAAACCCAATCTCCCACCTCGTTTTCGGACGTTTCCCATTTAGCTCTGTGCTTATTAATCTTTTTGAAATTGGTTCACTTCTAAGTTTTTTAAGTTTACTTGCCCATTCATATTGTACGTCTCACTGCCATTAATTCAGTTATGTTTACCGGGTACAGTTCACTCACTTTGTTGGTTGAAGACTTAGGGATGGCATCATTTTTCATAATTTAACATAAACATTTATTTCTTTGCAAGGAAAATTGGCTTATTAATTATATCTTCTTATTTACTTAATTTATTTTTTAATTTATTCTTTTTTTATTTAGCTAATATTCCAATTTTATTTTTCAAATAAAAGGAATAAATATCATAAAAATTAGTATGTGTTAAAATGAACAACAGAGTTGATAACCCACAGGTTTTACTTACACCTTTTTCTATACAACCAACCAGCAGCTGTTTCTAATTTTTCTTATATAATTTCCGAGGAAATTGTGAATTATCTTTTATTTCATTTCTTTCTTGCTTAGGCTTGCACAATGTACTGTGTAAAAATTACATTTCTTCTCTCATAACCCCACTTAAGTTCTTCTACTGGATGACACAACTTTGCCTTTTGCCCTAGATGAGGTAAAGAGATTAACTATTTTGAAAATGAGGAGCTTGATATTCTATTTACCTCTTTTCTTTATATACCTACAAAATTATGGTAAAGGTACTGAAGAGCGGCTAATGGGCATGGCCTGATTTGCGAGGTTATGTGACCGTGATGTTATCGAACTCCCGTCGCCTTTTTTTCAGTTACAAAGTGCCTTGATTGGCTTTAATAGATTCTAGCTTTCGACTCCCGCTCGCTCTTCAGAGATAAATAAACCCCCAAAAGGGTCCTTATCAATGAAGATCTGGACTAAGTGAACGGCGCATAAGCCGCACTTCAGTACTTGTACCAAAATTATAAATAAATATTGCTATAAGAGCATGAAAAGTTCCTTTATTCTGGAGGACTTCTTCCTAATCTGAAAAAAAATTACCTATAACAAGTACATTTATATTAGGTGCCTAAATATATATTCCATTACCATATATATGGGAGTTTAGTTAATTTACTACCTTCATAACTAGAAGTTGGTTACTTTATACCTTAATACTTTAAACATTGACGTGTCAAAAAACTCAATTACTTGGTGTTTTATTTGCTTTTGAGATTAGAATTATCAAGAGTCATTGTATTTTACTAGTTCATAAAAAAAAAAAAAAAAAAAAAAAAAAAAAAAATTATTTGATAGGCTTTATAAAATCTAATTAAATATGATGTTCATTCTCCCCCCCCCCATCATTATTTTTATTGATATTTAAATATATTGTTTCAGTGATCAAGCTGTTGCAAAAAGTGTTTCACCTGCAACACCTGGTAATGTTTACCACTGGGATTAGGATCAAATTATTGTATAAATCTTCAGTTATGTAGAATAAAATATTTGTATATAGTATTGTATTTAAATTATGTGATTTTTCCTCTTTGTCCCTGAAGATTATCATATATCTTTGTTAAAAAAAAAAAAAAAAAAAAGTTTTCATTAAAAGCTTGGCATCAACTATTCAAATACAAGTGTTTTAATATACTTAACTTTAAATTGGATGCAGAGAGAAACAATTGTAAAGTTTTATAGCCATTTATAGTTTTATTAAATGATTTATATTTAGAGCGCTGCGACGTAGATGCAGAGGACCTGGGTTCGATTCCCGGCCGTGGTCGAATCTTTTATCTTCTAATTAAATAGTTTTATAGCAATTGGTGATTAGTACACTGACACTAAGCACTGTTAGTTGAAAGATAATCCTCCCAACCAATCAAACTTCAAACAGGGCGTTTTTATACTTTTTATGCTGGATCTTGAAATTCAGTATTTTCTGAAGTTATTATAGTAAACAGAACAAAAAGAAGGTCTAAAAGAAAGTGATGAATGAAGATAATATAATTTCTAATAAAGTTTAAAGTACCAAAGCTATTACACTGATGCCATAGCTGAACCAATTCTAAAGCGACACTAGTGATAGCACCTAACACAATTGCCAAACAGACCAAACACCTATTCGTGTTCGAATCCCTTTTACCAATTTTTTGGGCACTGTTCGGTATAGTGTAACTCCATTCTAATAAGAAAAAAACAGGCCGATTTAGAAAGAAAATATTCTATTTGAAAGATATAAGTCTACTATGGTCAGTTATTGGTTATATACACTCACACAAGCACATATTTGAAAGTGTTTGGTTGCACATTTAATATTTTGACCTGGTATGGTCAAAATACTATGGTTCATTGTCTAGTCAACAACCTTATAATTGAGGGTGGTGGTTTATGATATCTTTTTGACACGCAGGAGTCACTTCTCTCAAGGTTTAAAAGACTAATGTTTAGGACAATTAATTGCACAGTTAGCACCAAATAGTGGAGGATAAACACGAATGCTGAAAAAACAAGACTTCAGGCATTCTGATATTGTAAGGGTAATAAACATTGTTCTTATTTGATGGATAGAGCATATAGTTGGAATATGGTGTGTCAGCAGATAAAAGACACATCTTGAGCAACTGCAAGAATTCTTTTTTTTTAGGTTATTTGTGTATAATTCTGTTCTATTGATTACATAAAAAGTTTAATAGAATTTTATTTTGACACTTCTTAGCAATATTTAAAATTTTTATTACATGTTTTAACGATGACTAATTACTACTTAATTAATGTCAGTTTTAGGGAATATGATTTTTTTTTTTCTAAATTGGTGTAATAAATATCAATAGTAATATTTCCCCTATATATTTAAAAAGAAAAATGTAGGATAATATTAAATAAAACTGATAAATAATGCAATATCTTTAATAATAAACTAATATGGTGATGTATACATAATCAACAGTTTTGATTCCATGTCCAGCCACACATAACCCTGAATCAAATCCTTGCTAATTTTAAGATGCCCAATTAATTCTTGCTACATGTTTCCTTCTGGAATACACCAACCTTAAAAACAAATATATTTTTTAAAGTAAATTTAGTTTTTAACATATTCCAAATTTTATTCTGCTCTTTGGTTACCTCCTTCCACCTTTTGATTTTTCAAACTGCTGCAGAATATGCTAGTTAACATTCATCTTCTTCCTCTTGAGGAACTTTTAAATATGAATGATTTTATCAATAAATTTATACCTGAAGCTTCAAATACACTAGCTACTTTACTAATTATTACATTCTCACTTATCTATAAATTAAATTATTAGCCATTATTAATGATCTAATTGCTTTAACAGCGATAATGGATTTGACTCATACCTTTAGCTTGGCATATCTCAGCAACCTTATCAACTCTGGCTTTATCGTGCTCATCAGTTAAACCTCGCTTACTCAGTTCTTTACATTGTTCCCAGTTGATCCTGCCTTCTGTAATCTAGAAAATGTAAGATTAAAATATAAATAAATATGATTTATAAATGCGTCTCTGTCCTTAAAACTAATTTATAATACTGCGTACTTGAAATTTAAAAGAAAAAAAATATGATTTACCATTCCCAACATCTTCATCACAGAATTGAGCCAACACTAAAAACCACAAAAAAAAAATATAGAATCAATTAAGAAAGAACAAACAAATAATTTCAATTATCCCATAAAAATTTTGTTCATGGACAACTATATTGCGAGTCCGGCTCTTAGAGGAAAATTTTGTCCTAGATCAAAGAGATACAAATTTAATTTTTTACAACCCCCCCCCCCCATTCCGTATGGACACAATTTATTCCTCAATAGCACTTTTCACTTCTCTAGAACAGACAAAAGTTATAGATTATAATATTTTATTATGTCTCCTGAGTTGTATAATTTTTTTTTTTCGAAAATAATCCTAATACAAATTTTATGTCATTTCATTCTACGTAATTTATCAGAAAAAATTTAATTTATGATGAATATAAAACAGGGGTCATGGGTGTTTATTATGTATGTATTTTTTATAGATATTTATCCGAATTGGCAAAAATATCTGTTATAAGATTATATTTCATATCTAAAATGCAAAGACAGTTAACAGAATTCATACTTTTAATAGGACCACCATTCATTCTCAGAATTTTTCCCCAAAAAAAAATCAGTGAATCTTTTAATTGATTCTGTTTCTACTTAACCATGGCAATGACACCCACTCAAAAAAAAAAAAAAAAAAAAAAATTTTGCCTAATTTGATGTATACATATGTTTTCTGTGTCTCCTTTCGAATGGAAACTTCTGTATAATAGAAAACATCTAACCCATATTTGTCCATTATAAAGAGAACAAATTTCCTTCTCTTTTTGAAGGAGAAGAAGGTCAAATTTCCTTTTATTTTTGAGGGAGATGGAGAAGGATGCTAGATTAAATTTAGTGTAGAATAATAGAAAAAGTTGAAATATGGTTTGAATAGTTAATTAAACCTAAAAAAAAAAAAAAAAAAAAAAAAAAAAAAAAAAAAAAAAAAAAAAAAAAATCAAGTATCTTGTTCTGCAATTTGATGAGACCATTAGTTAATAAGAAAAAATAATAAAATAGATACGATAGAAAAAGAAAAGAAAATAGCTATAAAAGGACGCTAATAAATTTAAAGTCACACCTTTACTTCATAATTATCAGGCACATGCACTTGACCAACAATACTGTTAATTGCTTCTGTAACAAAAAAAATAATAATAACTATTTAAAATGTTAGTTTCTCATTGAATCCTTAAAATTTAAGAAATCTTTGATTTATGTAAATGTTTACCCTTGCTGATTTGATGTTTTTCAGAAAAATGACGAAGCACCATTTTCAAAGCTAAATCTTCTTTATATTTCTAAATAACATAGAAATAAATTTGTTGTTTAATTATTTGTGGATAGTTTTGCATTAGGTCAAAGTTATAATTTAAGCAATGGTGTTTTTAAGTTATTTATTTTTGAACATTTTACCCCCTTTTTAGCATGTGATAATAATACCAAAGTTAAATAGACATAAAATATGGCTTAAATTTCAGGAACTGAAGTTGAATAGCCACACTATTGCAATTCCTAAGTCAGTTTTTATTTCACCAATTATGACCATTAAAAATACAAAAATTCTTTTTAATGTTGTAATTACTTTACTTGTTTGAAAATAATTACATTATATCTTACTATTATCTGGCTGAAGTAGACAGCGCTGATGATGATTGTCAGCATAACATATATATGAGCCTTCATCTTGCAATAACAGTTAAAGCTTCTTCCTAAGCTTCCAGTAGCACAAGAGGAGGGGTCCTCCTCTGACTCCTTTATATATCCCTACCCCACCCAAGCCATGGGTGACATCATTTCTATGTGTTCATCATCATTACTTCAAAGTTATTCCATGAATTAATTAAAAAGTAGATCCTTAAAGCTAATTATGTTAATTATTTTAAAAATAAGATTCTTAGGGATGATTGATAGTCACAAAACATTTTTTTTATTTGAATAGCCTATATTTTGACCCAAACATGTGGGTCAAACCTGAAATTCCTGACTCGATCATCCCTAAGAATCTTATAGAAAAATAGTCAACTATTATCCTCCTCTTTTTAAAAATAAATAATGAAGATTCTACTTGAAGCCCAAGATAAGTAGAACTGGAGAAGGCTGGTTCAAGTGGCTTAAAGATCTGCAAGGTTTGTAAAGCCATCTGTGGGGAAAAATGGAATAATTTTTTTAATTGATTAAAAACTTCATTTAAAATTTGATATTTTATTTTTACTAAATGTTTGAAATGTAAATGTAAATCTTTGAGATAATGTTTATTTTTTTTAACCAAACTTTTTCTTTCGTGTTTAATTACAAAGTATCGAACTGGTATGCCAGTCATGGCATTTTTTTTTTTTTACCAAAAAAGATTTTCCCCGTGGGAAAAAAAAAAGAGTGAGAAAAAAACGTTTCATTCAACCATTATTCCCCTTAAATATTCATGTTTTTAATAAGATCATTTATGGGAGGGGTAAATGGAAACAACCAACCCCACATGGTAACCCTTGGAGCTAAATTTCTTGTTAACATTAACAATGTCATATTGATTAGAGATTTATGTGGACTACATGGTTTCTGGACAAATAAACATCAAATGATAGTTAATTGTAATCATGATTTTGAAAAACATCAATTTTAAATTTTTGAACCTAGGGAATACCTTGCTACAGCACAGCTGCAAAAGTAAAGTAATTGCATTCAACTATTTTTTTTTTAACGTCCGCTTTATGCCACAAGGGCTAATCGGGGCGGGTTATCTACGGGTAACCAACCTCTTCTAATCCATGGCAAGCCGCTGAGTCTTTTCAGTGAGGCCGTCACCGAACAAAATCGAGCAGGCTTGGGCGGGATTCGAACCCGCACCGCCAGCGTGGGAGTAGGAGATGCTATCCCCTCGGCCAAGACCGTGCAACCAGGTCCAGATCATCAGCAAAGCTAAGTACCTGCACTTGCCTGTCTTATATGGTTTCCTTGGTTTGCATTCCTCATTCACGTATAACTTTTTCCAGGGCCAAGTTGAAAAGTATATGCCAGTCCATCACCCTGCCTTCTGGACTCAAATTCCGGAGATAGGTCTCCCTAAATCCTCACGAAGCTTTTTACCTCCACCATCATCATTCTTACAAGGCGTATAAGTTTTGCAGGAATACCCAGATCATGCAGCGCTTCATATAGCTTTGGCCTTCTTATACTGTCATATGGGCTGCGGAAATCGATAAACAGGTGATGTGTAATCGTCCTGTACTCGAGTGACTTCTCCAGTGAATCTTCCTCTTCTGAATCCTGCCCGATACTTCCCTATCTCCCTTTCAGCGAAGGGGCGGAGTTTTATTGCAATGATATTAGAAAGAATTTTATACGCACATTGCAAAAGAGTGCCGCGTTAATTTGTGAACTCCAAAATATCTCTTTTCTTGTGAAGGATGTATTATGCCCTTCCTCCATTCATCTGGCATCCTTTCCTCTATCCACACCGTCAGAATCATTTCATATAAGCCTTTTTTTAGGTTTTCGCTTCCATCCTTCAGGAGCTCTGCTGGAATCCTGTCTTCATCTGGAGCCTTGTTATTGTTGAGATGGTTCATAGCATCCTGAAAGTCATCGAATATTGGTGAGTCAACATCTAGTACCGACGGAGCAACTGAGACTCTCATCCCTTCGCATCCTTCATTAAGGAGCCGTTAAAATATCGTGACTACCTGCTGAGAATTTTATCTTTTGACAAAAGCAACGCACCATCTTCTGTTCTGCATGCTTTTACCCTTGGGTTTGAAGGGTGCTGCTCTCATTCTTCACTTTTTTTAAAAAATACTCGGGACTCATTAAGGCTCTTGTGCTCCTTGATCTCCTCCAGCTGCTTGCGCTCCCTTTCTCTCTTCTTTCTGCGGTTTCTTCTGTGGCTCTGGGGTTACACTTTTCCTGCCTTCTTTTCTCTCTGTACTCCTCGGAAGCAAGCCTAGTGTGTCTCTTCTGCACCATTTTGCATATGCGTGGTTCTTTATCTGAGTAGCTGCTGCACATTCATCACTATACCATGGTGATCTTTCCACACGCATTTCCAAGTTCACCACCTCCTTGGCTGCCCCCTTGATAGCAGCCAAAAGCTCATTCCACTGCTGTTAGACAGAGCTATTCCTAGCGCCAAGCTGCTCCAACGTTTCATCCAACTTCTGTTGGAACCTTGCTCTTAATTCAGGGTCTTGTAGCTTATTTACCGCTATTTACTCTGCCTTACTTCCTTGGACATTCTGCACATTGGATATTCTTGCTCTGATTTTACATATCACCAGGTAATGATAAGAATCTATTTCGCTCCACGGTACGTCCTGCAGCTCATAAAGTTGGACCTATGCCTCATGCTAATAAGGACGTGATCTATCTGGTTCACCCTGGTCCCATCAGGTGAACGCCATTGCGCTTTGTGGATTCTTCTACCTGGAAAGAGTGTGCTGCCAACTACCAGATTCGTTGATGCATCGAATCCTATTAGTAGGCGTCCATTTTCATGTAATAGGGAAGGAAGGAGTATTCAGGCCCTTCCTATGAACCCATAGCTTGCATGAGGAGCAATAATGTTCAAAGGCTCATTAATTTGCAGGTCCCAAAAGCCCAGTTGTAGAGAGTACTCTGTATCTGAACAAGAATATCCACAGGGAATATGTACGTCACCTAACAGGTCATTCGTCAATAATATAGATCATATCATTATAGGAAGAATCATAGCACTCTTAATGGTGAAGATCTGCCTAATTGCAAAGTCTAGTCACCACAGAGATGAGCTCTAAACCGAAGATGTTTTGGAAAAAATGAGAGGAGGTGAAAAAAAACGGACTTAAGAAACTGCCTTGGGGGAACCCTTCTTAGGATAAAGGTTTGGAAATTCTGAGCCAATACAGAAGGAGATATTTGAGAAGTTCTTTTTTTTTTTTTTTTTTTTTCCAAAGTGGATGGCATTGGTTTTACCCATACAGCCAGGTCTCACGTATTTGTATATATTTTGTTTTTCAATAAATACTATTTATCTGTTTACTACTGTAATTCTACTGTACTGTTTCGAGGTTTTATCTGTTATTCTTCTAAGTTTATCTTATACTTTCAAACCGTCATTTTTATGGTGTTTTTTCCCTAGCTAGTTACCTCTCGCAAAGGTAAATATTTATAAAATCTTTATTAGGTAGGTGTATAGATTGGGGTGGGGGGGGAGGTGATTTCCGATTCTACCCTGACATTGTCCCCGCGAGCTACTTTCCCTATCTAATAAGTGGTAATCTTGTAAGATTGTAACAACAGGAATGTTAAAGAAGCTGGCAAAAGTGATAGTACATCAAAAATAACATTTCACGAATATGTTTTTAACCACTATCTTTTCTTACCCGGGTCTTTTTATAGAAAGGGCTAAACGCTGTCCCCGATGGATTCTGAAGCCCCCTCACCAGTATAGTACATTAAAAAAACCTCTAATTATGCTTTTTGTCTTGCTGTCAATTTTAATCATATAAAATTAAAATTTTATGTTCGAATTTCAATTTGAGCAGTGGAAATGTTCTTCCCTTCCATACCACAACTCAAATTTCCAAACTTCATGCTCATCTACTAACCCACCATTCATGCTTTTTGAAGTTTCATATTTAGGAATTTTATAATTGTGCTGCTGTTCAAAACATCTCAAGAGCAGATTGTGAATTGTGTCAAATTTTTAGTAATGAAAGAATGTTATTTAGAGGGAAGGATGGGTCACAGGGGTCATGCCACCCCCCCCCCCCCCCCCCCCCCGCAAAGTTTTTGGATTTTCATTTTTTTTGTATTTTTAAGCAAATAATACAATTAGGATGTAATAATGCAACACAACACTTTAGGTTGTTTAGATCGCTGTCCTTCTTAATACAAGGTAATAATCTCATTAGAGACCCCACGGTGCTGTCACTCACGTGATTGTGAGACAGGGAGGTCATGACCCCCCCCCCAATTCCTTACTGAATCCGCCCTTGTTTAGAGGACGGAAAAGGCTTTTCCCTGGTGTTTGGTGTCTTTCCCCCACCTACGTGGAGTTTTCTTATTTTGGCTGTGTTTAACGATTACCGGCTTCTGTATGGAGAAGGTCTGCTAAACTGCGGCTTCTGGCTAAAAGTATTCATACATCTCGGGTAACAACTCGTTTTGCCGCTAAATGTTTTCAGTCACTGTAGAACTGTCAGGGTAAGAACGTTTTCCTACAATATCTGATGTCTTTCCCCGGCCCACCTCAATAGTGGGGGAAGGATATAGCAGGCGGGGGAACAACTAATAGTTTAAAAATAAGATAGTAATTTAAGGAAATCCTAGGTTGATGAATCATAGTTTTTTCTAAAAGGTTCCTACCAGGTATTTCTAAAACCCATTTTTGGTAGAGGAAAGAAACAAACTGAATAGAGCCAACTGCATTGACCATGGAACAGTGAAAAAAATTAAAAGTTAAAATATATTACCGAGAGGGCTAAATTTATGTAGGAAATTAATATTAAATTTTTTTTTCCCGAGATTAGTACTTTGCCATTATTGAAATATCATATATAATTCTTTTTTTCCATTATTTTTTTTTTAATATTTAGTTTGATTTTATAAGATAAATTTATAAAAGGGCTGAATTTCTAATGATTGATTATGAATAGCTATTTTAGAATTTGTATTTAATTTTTTCTAAGGGACAATACTTATTGAATTTCTTTGCCTCATCATGAGATATGGATTGACTGGTTAATATCATTGGTTCTTTATTGCTCCATAGCCTCTATTCATTATTACCCTGATTCCTAATTCGCTCCAGTTATCATACGGTGGACCTCGCTCTCAAATCTTTCAATATCTCTTTCTACTGGTTAGTGGCCTGTCATATATCAGTTTATCATTACAGTTTGCAACCTTAATTTAAGATGTCTAGAGATTTTCAAGATTTTGTACCTTAGTACTTCTGTTTGCGCTTGTTATTTGCTATTTTATTTCCACCTGTTGGTCATTTACTGAGGTTATTGGGGAACTGATTATTGGTAATTATTCATTTTGCATAATGATACAACCCTTGTCTAATTTAAAACAATGAATTTATAAAAACTGTTGTCATTTCAATAATTGGAATACGACTTTTATTAATTCATTTTGAATACAAAATAAATGCTAAATCCCTATATGCATCAATCAAACTTAACAGATCAATAATCAGCAGATAAAAAAAAACAAAAAAAAAACAGAAAATGGAAACAGAACATCACTTTTAAATCATAAACATGATCCTTTTTTTTTTTTTCCTGATGAAGCCAGAATAGGTGATTCATTGCCAGGTTGGGTTGTTTATCTGTATTTTAGAGACTATAGGCTTCTTGTTTTGAAATTTTTCAATCATAACTTAAGGTTTATTTATTTTATAACTTTCCATACATATCCAAGTGGGTCTCTAGAATCAGACAAGAAGACAAATTTTCAGTATTATTACACAAAACGTTTAATACTATTATTTAGACATGATCTTTCCATTACCACCCCCCCCCCCACAAGTTATTGGGCTATTGAAAAAATATATATTTACAACAGGGATAAAAATAGTGTGCTTCTTCAGGGCCAGTACAAGAATGATAAGTGTATTGGCCCTGAAGAAGCCCACAGCAAGATGGGTGAAAGCTTAGCAGTTGAAACATAACAATCTGACCAAATAAAAGTAATTGTATTTTTTTAAACCAGCTGATTGTTCCAATCACAAGGGCATAGCTTTTTCACTACCATATGTGCTCATGTCTTGCGGTTTGATAAATAAAAAGCTAAAACATTAAATTCTATTCATTTTTGTCTGCTCATCAGCATATTTATCTATGAAGTAGGGGCTTACAATATAAAAGATTTTAATTTACAAATATATGCCAGTCCTAAAAACAAATACTGTGTAAATAGCTATCATTATATTATACAAAATGAATATTTCCAAATAAATAATTTTTTTGGCCAAATAAATAGGATTTTAGTGTCTTCATTACACTTTTAAACTGGTTCTGAAAAAAAGAAATGAAAAACAAATATATTTATGTGTATATAAATATATATATATATTAGGGTATCCCTTATATAAGAGAATTTTTTTTTTTTTTTTTTTTTTTTTTGCATACCTCCTATTTCTTTTTAAACTACCCAGACTTAGTTAAATATAAAATTTCATCTTCCTACGTCAACGTTAACCCGTGCCGACAGAATTCTGAAGATTTTGAAAATTGCTGTTTTTGACCCTTTCTGTTATATAGCTAAAACAATTGAAATATTAATTTTTTTATGAAATATTTATTAAAAGAAGATAAAATTACTGATCAGGCAGGTTTCTTTTCTTTATTCTCTTTTTTACAGTCTGAAAACAGATTTCTATGCTCCTGAACACAGCGTAGCAAAAATTGCTTTTGGCCTTCCTTTGGAGTGATAAAACCATGCAAATCTTGCATTAAGTAGTTTTTCCAGCTCTTTCAGACGTATCATTAACTGCCCTTAAAGAAATCACTTTCCTTTTCGCCTATGAATAGGTAGCATCTTTATCCCATGTCTCTGGAGGAAATTCTTATCAATGTTTAATCGAGAAAATAATTTCGTGCTCTTGACAGACAAAAAATAACTTAATGATTTCCCTGCAACAATAAATAAGGCAGTATTATTAACAATTTATTAAAAACAGTATAAAAATAGTAATATTTATTGTATTAAGCCCCTTTAAAAACCACAAATCTTGATTTGGTGCCTTCGCCGCCAGACTACATCCAAGCCATAGTTTTACTTATAAAACCGCAATGAATAAACAGACGTCAATTTCCAGTTGTCTCTAAACTTTTTGAATAGTGGGATATCAGGGCTACTTGTGACTTGGTGGTTTTTTTGTTTCGAACACACATTTTAAAACCAGTTCGTAAACGTGATACGTGATGGCGGCAAGCAAATTCCCTGTCTAGTTTTTGTTCCAAAATTATACAAGATCCTCTCAATCGTCCTGTATTAGACGCAGTTGTGTCATAGCACATTATTTGTACTTTGTCATCGAGGCTTCAGTCATAAAGTGCGTTCAACACAGCTTTAGCTTGATCCTGGCCGGAAGAGCTCTCCAGTTTGGGTACAGCCAGAAGTTGTTCCTTTTCTCCACATAGAATCAAAATTGGCAGGCGTTCTTCTTTAGAACTTCTCACGTCAAGTCCAGGTAATAATTTTCCATCCCAGTGAACGGTCACCTTTTTAAGGCATATTCTGAAAATCTGATTTTTATAGATTACACTTTCTTTTCGACTCTGTGTGCGAATAGGTTGAATAGACGATTTGTTTATCGGAAAATCATCACAGCTAAGATCTAGTTCTTCTACTACAGCCTGAAATATATAGACAGAATCCATTATGCTTAATTGGCCTCTATCTAAAGCTGCAACTAACTTAGGCGTGATACAGTCTTTTCTTCCTCTTTTTTTAGTAGTTTGGGAACTTACCATTTGAGAGGTGGATGCTAAGGGTTCCTCAAGGCTTTCATCAGAGCTGGTAAGTTGATCGTGATATCCTTGCGTTTGAATAGAACCTTGCGTAGTAACAGATGACGGTAAACCTCCGATACACATTTGCTCACATATTTTTTCTCTTCATTCAATTTCCTTTGTCTTGCCCTTTCTTCTTTTTCAGCTAACTTTTTGTCTACTCCCGTTAAACACCCTGGATGCCCTATGTAAAAATATTATATCTTCTTCAATTTTCATCCGTTCCAAAGCATCAGCGTGTGTTATATCAAATAAATTATCTAAATTGTTCTTAAAGTCCTCCTCACGGCGCTTGTAAATATCTTGTATTTTTTAAGAACTTTTTTTACACAGTTAGGTATAGCTCTGGCAGAGATTATAGCTTTTACCCAAAATATTATACACTCCTGAATGACGAGATTAGCACTTTCACTAACAGCCAATTTAACTTCGCGAATGTTAAAAAAAAGAAGTGCAAGAACTTGACGATTAGACGGTAACTTTGCGCCTGTTATATGATAATTTACGTCACCAACTAAGAAAACACATTTTTTATTGCTTCTTAATTCCACTCCCATCTTTAAAATATAAAACAATACGTGTTAATCGCGAGAATAATTTAGAAAAAATGACAAATGCCGTGAAAACGCACCGCTACTGCCGCGCAACATGTGTGAACATGATTCGATGCAAGTCGGCACGGGTTATCGTACTCCAAATAAGGTAAAAATTTATTTCTGAGTGTTTTAGAGGCAAATGAACAAAACTAACACCTATGCGTTAGAAATTTAAAACTTTGAAAAATAAGTGACACCCTAATATATATAGAGAGGTGCGTGTGTTTATTAGTTGTTTATTAACATCGATGTTTTGAACAAAAAACAACAATATACATGCTCTTAACATCGATGTTTTAACTATAAAAAAGTTGATTTTAACATCGATGATTTGGTCCAAAACATCAATGTTAAAACCTATTTGTTTTTACAGAAAACATCGATGTTAATTCATCATAAAACATCGATGTTATTAAAACCTATGTTTTAATATCTATGTTTTGCACAAAAACCATCAATATATATGCTCTTAACATCGATGTTAAGAAAATGGATGTTTTAACAATAAAAAGTGGTTTTTAACATCGATGTTTTCGGCAAAAACAAATATGTTTTAACTTCGATGTTTTGGCCAAAAACAAATATGTTTTAACATCGATGTTTTGGAAAAAATCAAATATATTTTAACATCGATGTTTTAACAATAACCAAGTTTTTTTTTAGCACCGATGTTTTACATTATATTGGATATATTACCTCTTTTCTTCTTACCCTTCCTTGTTTCTGTAAAATTTTCAACTTCAAATAAGTTAATAAAATATGAGAACGCAAAACATAGTTTCATTACTGGATTACTTAGCAGTAATATTAAATATAATGATGAAGGAGAATAATAAAGAGAGCGGTGAAATTACAGAGAGAGAAAACAAAACTTTTATTCTTAAGGAAATCACAATTAATACAACAGCTCGAACATAAACTAAAATAAAATGAAATAAAGCTGAACCATATGACACTTCTGATAATGACAATATATTTAAAGGTTATGAATTAATAAAGATAAAAGAGAAAGAATCTAGAAATCTCGAAATTAAATGAAAATTAGCATTAACAATTTTTCAGTGAATTAAGGCCTTAGAGTATGTTAATATATGATCATAAAACATTGAGAAACAAACAAAGATAAAGAAAACAAACTAATTGACAGAGCTCTGTATTCTAACCCAATCCTGATGATTAAAATAATTAGCTATTAAATACGGCGAACAAACCAGCTAGTGTTTCTGACGGCGAACTTCCTCATTAGTGAAATAGTTACTCTGTAGATAACTTATTGTCCGGTGAACTAAACTCATAGAGATATGCTTGGGTTGCACAATCTCCAACGTTGGCCTCTCTTCTGCTCTGAGTCAATTCTTTGAAGAAAAAGGGCAATTGCATATAGTAAGATCTTACTTACGTGGTCGGCTAGCAATCTGACCAAATATACCACCAGGCCAGTTAAGGGGAGGTTGATTGTCCGTTTTGACCAAGACGAGAGAACCCGGAGCTAACTCAGGAGAGGAGTCCGTCCAGCGGGAACGCTGTTGAAGAGTGTGCAGATACTCTACCGTCCACCGTTTCCAGAATGATTGGTGAAGTTTATCAACTAGTTTCCATCTTGTCAACCGATTAACCGGGGTGTCGGAAACATTACGACTAGGTGGCGCGTTAAGAGGTCGGTGAATGAGAAAATGGCCAGGGGTTAAGGCTTCTAAGTCTTGAGGATCTGGAGAGAGAGCGCACAAGGGGCGACTATTGAGAACGGCCTCTATTTGGGTCAAGAGAGTAGAAAATTCCTCGAAAGACAGAATCTGGGAACCCATAACAGTACGGAGATGTCGCTTGGTGGATTTGACTGCAGCCTCCCAAAGACCTCCGAAATGGGGAGCACTAGGCGGGATAAAATGCCATTGAATTCCCAGGGCGGATGAGCGTTGTGATATTGCCTCGCGGGTATCAGCTTGTCGCAGGAAACGCCCAATTTCGTTTAGCTGGCGACTAGCCCCTACAAAATTAGTTCCGTTGTCACTATAAATGTCAGAGGGAACGCCGCGGCGACTCCAGAATCGCGCGAAAGCGGCAAGAAATGCGGGGATGGAGAGTTCGGAGGCGAGTTCTAGATGCACAGCTTTGGTGGAAAAGCAGACAAAGGCGCAGATATAGGCTTTGGTAACGCGGCATCCCCGAATGCGGGCAGAAGAAACCGAAAAGGGACCGGCGTAATCGACTCCTACTTTAAGAAAAGCATACGTGGATGAAACACGGTCTTTAGGGAGCGAACACATGGTGGGAATGAGTGGTTGGGGGTTGACTTGAAAACATCGGTTACACTTTGCTAGGCGATGGCGAACAACGTTCTTTCCGTCTAAAATCCAAAAACTCTGGCGAATGAATGAATGAGTAGCAGAGGGACCGGCGTGTAGGTTGGTAAGATGGGCATTATCGATTATTAAGTGAGTGAGGGGGTGATCCTTAGGAAGTAATGCCGGGTGTTTAACATCAAACGGGCGAGGAGCAAGTTGAAGACGACCGCCCACGCGCAGAAGGCCGTGGGAATCGATGAACAATTGTAAGGTGCGTTTAATGCGCAACTTGGAGGCGGGTTCTGACGCGGCTTTATATTCATCTGCTAACGCGACTTGTTGGACTCCGCGAACTAGGGTATCAAGTGCCATGTTTAGTTCAACGGCGGAAAGAAACCCGGTGTATCGGCGATCAGGATTTTTACAATTGTGGGCGAAGCGGAGGCACCAGGCGGTGATTCTCTTGAGTTGAGTCAGGGAGGAATATCGACTTTCCAAGTCGAGGGATGTTAGGGCGATACAAGTGATGATCTCTTTGGAGATTCGACGCTCCTTGTTAACGGCGTCAGGCGGGGAATCTATGTGCGATTTGGGCCATTGGCTTGGCGGTTTCGATAACCAGGAGGGACCTGTCCACCACAGAGGATGACGGGTGAATTCATTGGGGAATAGCCCCCGAGAGGCACAATCGGCGGGGTTTTCCTTACCGTCAATGTGACGCCATTGGGAAGAAGGGATAACTTCCTGTATTTCAGTGACTCGATTGGCCACGAAGGTTTTCCATCGGTGCGGTTCGCCGCGAATCCAGGTGAGGGCTACCGCGGAGTCTGAGAAGGCAACAATATCTTCAAACGGTTGAGGGAACATACCGAGAATCTTAGTGGCTAATTTTGCTAAAAGGTGAGCTCCGCATAATTCTAACCTTGGAAGGGATACCTTTTTGAGGGGAGCTACTCGGGATTTAGCTATGAGTAGATGAACCGCGATTTCACCGGCGGATGAGGTAGAGTGGAGATAAATGGTGGCAGCGTATCCTAATTCCGAGGCGTCGCAGAAGGCGACCAGTCGTTGACTGCTGCGGTATTCCTGATAGAAGGGGCAACGGCGAGGGATGGATATCTTTGATTTATAATAATATATTATATAATAATATATAAAAAATACGATTCTCTGTAATACTACGGCAACGACATCAATTTATGAATATATTTAGGTCCTAACAGTTGAATTTTTAATAAATGATTATGTTAAACCAACTATGTAGAAAACATCGATGTTTTTATATAGTAATTATAAAAAATAAACACGCTTTACTCTTAAACATCGATTTAAATACGTTTGGACACTAATATGTTAATGTTCAAAGAACGTATAAATAAAAAACCATCGATGTTTTGTGGTCGATGTTTAATCGACATCGATGTTTTGATTGTAAAAACATCGATGTTTTGCCTTCGATGTCGCATCTCTACTAGGTATGGTTCCGCGGGCTCCGAACCAAAGGCCTCTCACGTGGAACTCTCTCTCGCCGAAGCTCTTGCGGAACCTCTCTTTGAGAAAAGGTATACACTTTTCATATATATATATTTTTTTCCTCGTCAACTTTACTCGCCTGATCGAGGTCATTAGACTCGTACCTCACAGTGGGATCCAGAATGATAGCCGACTTTCCGGTCTTCGGGAATGCCACTATATCGGCATATCGTGGATCCATCCGTATCCACACAATAAACTTCCTCGAAGCAGGCGAAGTCTCTCTCCTTCAGGAGCCCCATCAATGTATGTTTGACCCTGTGGTGACGGCGAGTTGTTGGGGCATTTCCCCAGCACGTGTGCTGGTGTTTCAGGCTCTCTGTTACATTTGTGACAGAGGGACCCAACTTCTCTCACCTGTCTGCTGACACCTGGGACTCCGCACAGGGGTGCATAATTGATATTCAGTTTCAGGGCATTGGACCATTCGGACCCCGAAAGTATCTGCTTCTCGTACATGTATCTGTTAGCTTTCGGGGTGTCTTTAAAATGTCGTACTCCAATGCCCTGCCACCTGCAGTTGGCCCATTCCTCAAATGAGTTTTTTCGTAGCGACTGCCTTAGAGCTCTCATATTCCGGTGCCCTTGTTCAACTCCCAATCTCTCGGCACACTCTTCTATCTCCGCCGAGTAATCAAATGTAGATTGGAACAAGGCATCCGGTACATTGGACAGTCGCAATGGACCAGTGTTGAAGAGGAGCTTCCCATTGGCAGCGAATCAAACCCAATCCTCGGTATCCCCTGGGAGCGTACAACATCGCCGTGGAGGTGTTCACAGGAAGACCAATTATGGCCTTCACGCTCCTACGAATCATGGTGTCTATTCCTTCTAATACTTCCGGACGCAGCTTTGTTAAAGGCGCAGTTTGGGGAGAGTAAGTGTGACCCGGGAATTGATATTGGTTGACAATGTTGAGTTTTTGTTCGGGCTTCAACAAGCAAGAGGTAACAATCTTATCAAGGTTTTTATTTAATTTTGTCACCGAATCCTCTGTAAACAGTAGCTCTCCCGAGAAGGTGCATCCTAAATACTTAATGATCTCTCCTTGTTTTATAAAAAAGGTGGTAAGGGGTTCTTGGGTTTTTCCTGACCTTTTGATATTACCGATTGTTGAGAGGTATGTGGGAATTACATTAGATGCATAAGTATTAAAATGTAAAAATTGTTCACGTACAACACTAAGAAGAATTAAGTTTAAGTTTTTTAAGAAAAAAAATTTCAATTAACTAATTTTTTGAAACATGTTTTTTTTTTTTTTAAGTAATTAGTCACTGGTGACAATATCGCCTGTTGAAAACCATAGCGGCGAAAGTCTGAAAACATCAAAATGGAGAAAACAGCATTCCAAATTTCTACAAAACTTCAAACAAATTCAACACAGCAACAGCTCCAATTGTAATTTTGTTTTGTTTTTTTCCTTTAAGTTTTAGCCTGTTTCCTGGACATTCAAGGGTAATCGTCTGAAAAAAAAAATTTTTTTTTTTGTACAGTAGGCAAAAAAAGTATTTGCACACCATGAATTTTTTTATTTAACTACAGTATGTAACTTGAAATATCACAATAAATATTTTTTTCTAGTCTAAATATAAGAAGAATCAAGAATTTGTGCTTATTTTTTATAACAATCAACATCACATTAACAACACTATATACAAAATTTTACGCAAAATAAGTATTTGCACAGCCTGAAAATCACATTGTTTTTTTTTTGTTTGCATACTTTTCAGTATTTGGTGTGCCCTCCTTTCGCCTTTATAATCATTTCCAATCTCCTCGGCATGGATTCCACCAGTTTTTGTGTCACATTTGAGCCGATGTTGTTCCACTCCTTTATTAGGCAGCTTTCTAGACGATTTTTGCCTGTAATGTGGTTTTTCTTACTTTTTGATCCAAAATATGCCTCAAATTTTCGATTGGATTAATATCAGGGGACTGAGGAGTACTACTACTGTAGTTCGTTAACATGGGGTTTTTTTGTTCCTTTTTTTCATAACGAATATCGCGCTCTGTAGGCAAGGCATTGAAATAACTTTTCGCCACTTCTGCACATAAAACATGAGTCATCCTAGTGCCGTTTGGTTGTCTTAACTCGAAAATCGATTTTTTTTTATTTTTGCCACTTTGATTCTCAACAAGCGATATATATAAATTCATGATTTATATTTAACTAGACTATGTTTCCAAATAGTTACGTTTTTCTAACTATTTTTCTAACAACAATAGTTTATTACTGTAGTGTAGTTTATTATTTAAATGTATAATTAGTAAAATTAATTTGAGTGCATTAGATTTGAATAACACATGTTGAGATTTAGGACATCTGATTCCTTGTTTAATGCACGATTTTTATGTTTTTCTATGGTATCATTTCTTTAATATTTCGTTTAAGTAACCATTTTAATATATTAAAGAATATTAAATATACTAATACTATAAATGTACTTAAAAATATTCTAAAGAAATGATAACCATAGAAAAATATAAAAATCGTTGTATATAAAATATAAATAAGTTAGTTTCTATATATCTGTGTGGTTTATATAGCAATTTCCATCAGCAAGATTATAAGTATATACATATACATATACATATATCATTTGAATTATATACAGTCATACAACCTGTGTATTTTATATATTTATATTACTGTTAACTTTAGTGTTGTAAGGCTTTAATTGTACCTGTATGGCTCAAATAATTGTATCCCAACCTATTTGTTCATTGTAGGGCATATATACAATGTGTATATATATATATATATATATATATAATATATATAATACATACATGCAAAGGCCATTTGTCAGGAGGCTTCATTACCCAACTCAACTCTACTCAATTTTAACTTCATAGGTTTTTGTGGATTTAAACAATAGGAGGTAATAGACCATAATAAGCAGCTATCCCGGGTCAGATAACTTGAGGAAAACGAAAAATCAAGAGCTGTGAACAAAATTTTTTCTTCTCGTGGTTCTTGAACCCACTGTTGGTGCTTGGCATTTAGGTCTGCACCCAGGATGAAGTGAAGCCCCAAGATGGGATACGAGATTCGTAAGGAGTTATATCAGTGGAGTAACAAGAGATTTGAAATCGGGTTGGAAGGAAGCTGATAAAGAGGTAAGATTAGCACTAGATGGGGGAAATTGAGGAATACTAGGTCCAGGTTGGGGTCGACATGTACTTTGTTGCTGTGGTTGCAGCAGGGCCTCACAATTATCGCTTCCAGTTCCACCCCCGAGTAATTGTGCGAACGAAACATATTCCACTGTCTTTGAAGGTTCTTTTCTTGTTTTATTTTCTTCATCTTGACCCTTTGGTTTCCTATAACAACGAGACTTGAGTTTCTTGTAAATTTGTAAACACACTTTGTAGTTGGCCGGGTGATCTTCCATGCATAGGACACAAACCGCTGCGATTTCTTTAAGTTTAGTGCCTGATTTGTGTTGGCCACTGCATTTCACGCAACGTGGTAAGTGGTGACAATAAGTTTTGGTGTGACCGTATGATTAGCAATTCTGGCACTGGATTATTTCCTCTTTTGAATAAGGTTTTTCTACTTTCACGATTATAGTGTAGTAGATCCTGTTTACGTCCTATATTTTTTCGACCCAGGTGACTGCTGTAAGTCCATGAAGAATAGTGGCAGTGGGATTTTATTTTTTATTCCTGGTTCTTCTTTATTATCTTTAAAAACGTTAAATGTTTGACGTACCTTAAAGCCCTCCGTCGTCAATTCTTCTTTTATCACCCCAACTGGGGTTGAAGGTTGTAAATATCTTATCACCACCTTTAGTGACCTTTCATAGTTGGTACATGTGAAAATCCGCCTTAGTTTCGGATAAGTATTTTACAATTTTTTTATAAGTTTCCCGAGGGTCGGGTGTTATTTTTGTGTCGTTTGTCCTATTAAGGCACAACTAATCGCCTGGACAAATTTTATTTAGGTGAGTACATAGAAGATGGAAATGGATTTTTTTTACAAGAATAGGAGGAGGTCGTGGTTCTCTAGGTATATGAGCTGATTCCATTTCTTCATTAGCATTTTGTAATAACTCGAAGCGGTTAAGAGTAAAGAAAAGGAGATTATTTTGTCATATAAGGTTCAGGTTGTGAAGGGATAGCAGGAGTTGCTGGAGGTGTAACTCGTTATTATGACGAGATTTTTGTTTTTGGGGTGAAGAACGCGGCATGGAGCCAGCAGGTCTAGACTTTTTAGAAGACATAAATTGGTGAAAATATCTCATATGTCATAAATGAAAAGGAAAAAATAACGCCTTGACGTATTTGATAATTGCGTAATTCTACGTAACATTGAGTGACATAGACCTACTCCCGTCAGAAGCCTAACAACGGCTACTGAAGAGATTATGGCTGTCCTACCTACTCACTAACCACTCAGTTTGTTTATAGTGTTCACTTTAGCCGTAATAATCAAGTGATTACTCACAGTATTTATGTTTCTCACCGTGTTTGGTAGTTAATGCAATTATGTATACTGTTTTTTTTCAACGGGCACTACACTTTTTCACTACTAAGATAGTAACTTTTTACAGAGCGATCTTAGTGTTTTATAACTAGGGCTAGCGCATGCACTGAGCTCCCCTATTCAGCTAAAAGTCATTTTGTACAATACTCAATGCTCCATTTGTTACACAATATTCCCTACATTATATTTATATCTTTATATTTGTTTATACCCTGTTCTATACTAATTTCACCAGAATCTAACTTTTCATCCTAATTCTTCAGCATAATAGCATAATTCTGTTCAATTCCTCCCACACACACAAACACACATATATAATTTGCTTTGGAAAGGGTTTCTTGTGACTTGGAAAAGATAGACACAATGGAAAAGGATTCAAATAAACTTGGAAATGCTATATGCTCTTCGACATTTGTAGGTAGGTCCTGGATAGAGGCGTTAATTTGTTTTTTGAATCTGTGGCGGAGAGCGAGCAGTAAGTGGAGGAGGGGGGACCGGCCTCTCCAGTCAGGCGCATCCCCACCTCTCCGAGGAGTGGTGGGAAGGGGCTATATAAGCCAGAGGAGGGCTTATATAGTAGTAGCTTATATAGTATAGAATACTGTTTTTCTGTTTTAGAGGGACCAGAAAAAAAAAAAAAAAAAAAAAAAAAAAAGTATAGAAAAGAGGCCACTCAACTCCTATGACATCATGATGAGCTGTATAGAATATTCGGACTCCAAATATATCATCATAAGCTGTACCGCAGCATTAATAACATAACTAATAATCACAATGCACCTTCAAATACCACAGGTAATATAAGGTTATGAGGTAAATCAGCATCGTTCCATTAGTGTTAATGGCTCGACTTTCATATATTAATTCTTTCTTATTCTGTTTTAGAGGGACCAGAAAAAAAAAAAAAAAAAAAAAAATTATAGAATAACATAGAGGAGTCACCACGTGGTTGGAAGAGTGCACCGCTTCCCCCACTCCGTGAGGTCCCATAGCGCTCCCCGAAATTAATTTCTCGATTGTTGATCATGCATGGTTTATTTTTATTTATCAGAGCTCTTTTGGAGTATTTTGTTAGTTTTTTTGTGATAGTTACAGTTCATAAAATGTCCAAAATGAGAGGAATGTGCGTAACATTTGGATGCAAAAGCAACTTCTCACATATCTAAATTAACTTCTCTCGGATGTTTTAATTTTATTTTTTCTTCAATTGATACGATCATGTTTTACTCTTTGTTCACATTTTAGTTCTTCTATTTTAGATTTCCGGTTAGTACTTAATATAGGAATGATGTCACTCGATCGAGTCAAACCAGCCTATCTCCAGCATTAGATGGAGTCCGAAGGTCATACCGGCAGAGAGCATAAGCCATATACAACTCGATACGGGAGAAAGATAAAGAGGGTAAAGTTCGCTGAGTGAGACCTGATAAGTTAAATCATCTACAGAAGCCCAGTCAGTATTCAGTCAACATGGGTCGGATGCACTTGAAGAAGGCTTCTCCTGCTACATCAAGGGTGACGCACACATCCTCCACGACCCTCATCTCCCATTATCAAATGGTTTCTAGACGGTCTGATTTCACCGCCAATGATCTGTCCCTTACGTGGTACACCACCTAAGAAAGCAGCTGAAGTTCCCGCGCCTGCTCCGATCATGAACCAGCCGGCGGAGGTTTCAGTTCCAGCTCCAGTCATCGAGCCGGAACCATACAGCCCATCAAGACCTGAGCTATATGAAACTACAGGTCACAGACCAACTGCGGCGGAACTGGGCATTACTCCACTTCCAGGACCGAGCTATACGCCATCACCCAAGGTCCAGCCCAAGGAGGAGACAAAGCAAACTGCAAGGGAGAAGACAAAGCTGACGGAGAAGCAACTGAGGGGACGGCAGAAGAGAAAAAAAACGAGCGGCGTTTGAAGAGAACCCAAAGAGCAAGGGGAGATGACCTACAGCCAGCCCTATAGGGACATCGCCTGGAGACCATCCTGCTACGCAGATACCTGGACCACGAAAGAATGCCAAACGTGGCTCTAAGTAAATATTTATATTTTTATGTTTTTTCTTAGGAAGAAATATTTTCATTATTTTGTTGTATTAAAATTGTGCATTTGTATTTTTTGTACCAAGAGCCCGACTCCGTCGTTGAGGAGAGGACTCAACACCCCACAATGGTAAGCCAAAAGCGGCACAAATCCATCTTGGGTGTTTTTGTATCCTTACGTTTCATCATTAAAATTTAATTTTACAGGGAAATGATCATTTCTTCATTGTTCGTTACTTACGACAAATTTTTAATAATTTTTTTGTGATAATTGAAGAAAAGGCTAGATCAATAGCTGAAGATGTACCAGTTCTTCGATAGAGATAAGTCGTTTCACCTATATTTAATAGAAATGAGTCGGTTAAATCTATCAATCTTTAAATGATAGTTCCTCTTTTATTAAAAAATCTACCTTCTGTGATATTTCTGTGGTCCTAATAACCACAATTTGTGATCAAGATGTGATCGGTGAATTTTAGTTAACAAAAGGAAGAAATCATTCATCTCTTCATTGATATACTCAATCAACATAGATACGTATCATAAAATGTTAGTTTTCTTATTATTTTTATCAATATGCTAGACGAAGAACAATACCGCACATTACTACTGACGGCCTCAATAAGTATCATCTAAGGAAGTTGCAAGAGTTTCTATTAAAAATCACCTAGAAACAAACCGAAAGTACACATGGTTCTGGCAGGAGGAGTCACAATGCATTCCGGGATCACGAACGATTTTACTAAATACAGCCTCGTAATCAGGTCTTTAGATGCAGACTTTGCTAAACAAATTTTGATGGAGCGACCGCTTTCTGCTACTCCTTGCTCTGATCATAAGCATAGAGAGAATTTGAAGAGACTGAACTTGTCTTAGGTAAAACAAAGCCTCCTCAACACTTCTCCGAGAGATGAGATCATTGGCCCATAAAAAATGTAAACAATGAATATCTTCACTCCATATTTTTAGATACATTAGCCCACTCAGCGAAATCTATCCTAGCGGCAAGCCATGAACGTTGGACAACCTAGCGAATTTGGCAGATCGTTTTATAGTGTTCACTTCAGTTTATCGATTTTTTCTACTATTAGTAATTAACAAACATCAAATTGAGACAAGTCTCTCTATTACTTGCTCCTTTTTTTTTTTTGGAATCTGTGGTTGCTGACCTGATACAAATTTCTCAACTTACTATAGCGGATCTGATTTTCGCTCTGCTGCTCCTCACCCTCGTCAACGTTCACGGTCTGTTAAACAATTTTAAATTCCCAGGTATCGCCATGAATATGGTGAAAATTAAGAATTCATTGGAATTTTTCTTGCTTTTTAATATAATTTTGTGTAATAATACTTAGTTTCGGTGGCAGAAAGAAATATTATTTGGACAGTTATTTTTGGGGTAAATGTTGACTTAATACGAATTAGGTTTATTTATGACTTGCTATCGAAAAAAAAAAGCCCTCGAATCCGTGAAAAACATAATTATTAGAGCTAAACGATGCTGGAATAAGACTGAAAAGTAGAACGGAATGGAACCAAACTTGAAAACGTTCTGCAATAGTTCTCAGATAACATTCCGACATGTTCAGGAACGAACACCTTCCAGTGACATAAGTTTCTCTTTGCATTCCTCTAAAGAGCGGGCAATTTCTTTCACTTACTTCAATCGTGTGATGTTATCGGGACGTTTCATAACATGAAAGTATAATGTAACTCTAAAATAAACCATATTCACAATTATTAAGCTCTCAGCCAGTTATTATGGGAATGTTGGAAATGGAGTAAAGTAATTCTAATCATTGGTTATCAGCTAAATAAATGATTTGTTGATATTGCATAAAGATGATTCATATCTTTAAAACGTGATTAAACTGGGGGAGTGATATTAAGGCAATATTGATTGAATTATTTATAAAAAGAGTATGAGGATTGAGTGGTTTTGAAATGCAAAGATAATAGCATATTGAAGTTTTAGATTGATATACTTCTTAACAACAGAGTTAAAGCATTGGGTATTGCTGGAATGTAAAACTGCTTAACCTGTTAATAGGACAGTGAAACAATTCAATATGTTTAAAGCTCTGGGGAGTGCAAGAAATTAAATATAAAAAGTGAAGCTTACTAAATTATTATCATGATTATAACTATTGGTTATGTTCAGAATTTTTAATTAAATAAACTGCTAATATTACATAAATATGATTTATATATGTTATATATAATGAAACTTGGGGGAAGGGATTAAGAAAATATTGAACTTTTAAATGAATATAAGTATTATCTAAAGATTACAAGCATCGGGTATTGACGAACTGATATATAATGTACACTGATACAATAAAATGAAATAATTAACTTTGCTAATGGACAATGAAGCCTTTGTGAAATATGATTATATAAATATTAAAATTTGAGCTTAGAAATTGATTATCGATGAGTAATATTAGCTATTGGATTTCATTAAAATGTTTAATTACATAAACTGATAATATTACACTAATATGACTTATATGTTATATATATATCTTCACAAGAGAGTAAAAGCATTGCCGCTAAAGAGTGGCAATTTCGTTCACTTACTTCAATCGTGTGATGTTATCGGGACGTTTCATAACATGAAAGTATAATGTAACTCTAAAATAAACCATATTCACAATTATTAAGCTCTCGGCCTGTTATTATGGAAATGTTGGAAGTGTAGTAAAGTAATTCTAATCATTGGTTATCAGCTGAATAAATGATTTGTTGATATTGCATAAAGATGTATCATATATTTAAAACATGATTAAACTGGGGGAGGCAATATTGATTGAATTATTTATAAAAAGAGTATGAGGATTGAGTGAAGTGTTGAAATGCAAAGATATTAATAGCATATTGAAGTTTTAGATTGATATGCTTATTATTGGTTATGTTCAGAATTTTTAATTAAATAAACTGATAATATTACATAAATATGATTTATATATGTTATATATAATGAAACTTGGGGGAAGGGGTTAAGAAAATATTGAACTCTTAAATGAATATAAGTTTTATCTAAAGATTACAAGCATCGGGTATTGACGAACTGATATATAATGTACACTGATACAATAAAATGAAATAATTAACTTTGCTAATGGACAATGAAGCCTTTGTGAAATATGATTGTATAAACATTAAAATTTGAGCTTAGAAATTGATTATCGATGAGTAATATTAGCTATTGGATTTCATTAAAATGTTTAATTACATAAACTGATAATATTACACTAATATGACTTATATGTTATATATATATCTTCACAAGAGAGTAAAAGCATTGCCGCTAAAGAGTGGCAATTTCTTTCACTTACTTTAATCGTGTGATGTTATCGGGACGTTTCATAACATGAAAGTATAATGTAACTCTTAAATAAACCATATTCACAATTATTAAGCTCTCGGCCTGTTACTATGGGAATGTTGGAAGTGTAGTAAAGTAATTCTAATCATTGGTTATCAGCTGAATAAATGATTTGTTGATATTGCATAAAGATGTATCATATCTTTAAAACATGATTAAACTGGGGGAGGCAATATTGATTGAATTATTTATAAAAAGAGTATGAGGATTGAGTGAAGTGTTGAAATGCAAAGATATTAATAGCATATTGAAGTTTTAGATTGGTATGCTTATTATTGGTTATGTTCAGAATTTTTAATTAAATAAACTGATAATATTACATAAATATGATTTATATATGTTATATATAATGAAACTTGGGGGAAGGGGTTAAGAAAATATTGAACTTTTAAATGAATATAAGTATTATCTAAAGATTACAAGCATCGGGTATTGACGAACTGATATATAATGTAAACTGATACAATAAAATGAAAAAATTAACTTTGCTAATGGACAATGAAGCCTTTGTGAAATATGATTATATAAATATTAAAATTTGAGCTTATAAATTGATTAACGATAAGTAATATTAGCTATTAGGTTTCATTAAAATGTTAAATTACATTAACTGATAAGATTACATTAACATGATTTATATAGGTTATATGTAATGAAACTTGGGGGAAGGGGTAAAGAAAATATTGAACTTTTAAATGAATATAAGTATTATCTAAAGATTACAAGCATCGGGTATTGACGAACTGATATATAATGTAAACTGATACAATAAAATGAAATAATTAATTTTGCTAATGGACAGTGAAGCCTTTGTGAAATATGATTATATAAACATTAAAATTTGAGCTTAGAAATTGATTATCGATGAGTAATATTAGCTATTGGATTTCATTAAAATGTTTAATTACATAAACTGATAATATTACACTAATATGACTTATATGTTATATATATATATCTTCACAAGAGAGTAAAAGCATTGCCGCTAAAGAGTGGCAATTTCTTTCACTTACTTCAATCGTGTGATGTTATTGGGACGTTTCATAACATGAAAGTATAATGTAACTCTAAAATAAACCAAATTCACAATTATTAAGCTCTCGGCCTGTTATTATGGGAATGTTGGAAGTGTAGTAAAGTAGTTCTAATCATTGGTTATCAGCTGAATAAATGATTTGTTGATATTGCATAAAGATGTATCATATATTTAAAACATGATTAAACTGGGGGAGGCAATATTGATTGAATTATTTATAAAAAGAGTATGAGGATTGAGTGAAGTGTTGAAATGCAAAGATATTAATAGCATATTGAAGTTCTAGATTGATATGCTTATTATTGGTTATGTTCAGAATTTTTAATTAAATAAACTGATAATATTACATAAATATGATTTATATATGTTATATATAATGAAACTTGGGGGAAGGGGTTAAGAAAATATTGAACTCTTAAATGAATATAAGTATTATCTACAGATTACAAGCATCGGGTATTGACGAACTGATATATAATGTACACTGATACAATAAAATGAAATAATTAACTTTGCTAATGGACAATGAAGCCTTTGTGAAATATGATTATATAAACATTAAAATTTGAGCTTAGAAATTGATTATCGATGAGTAATATTAGCTATTGGATTTCATTAAAATGTTTAATTACATAAACTGATAATATTACACTAATATGACTTATATGTTATATATATATATATATATATATATATATATATATATATATATATATATATATATATATATATATATATATCTTCACAAGAGAGTAAAAGCATTGCCGCTAAAGAGTGGCAATTTCTTTCACTTACTTTAATCGTGTGATGTTATCGGGACGTTTCATAACATGAAAATATAATGTAACTCTTAAATAAACCATATTCACAATTATTAAGCTCTCGGCCTGTTATTATGGGAATGTTGGAAGTGTAGTAAAGTAATTCAAATCATTGGTTATCAGCTGAATAAATGATTTGTTGATATTGCATAAAGATGTATCATATCTTTAAAACATGATTAAACTGGGGGAGGCAATATTGATTGAATTATTTATAAAAAGAGTATGAGGATTGAGTGAAGTGTTGAAATGCAAAGATATTAATAGCATATTGAAGTTTTAGATTGATATGCTTATTATTGGTTATGTTCAGAATTTTTAATTGAATAAACTGATAATATTACATAAATATGATTTATATATGTTATATATAATGAAACTTGGGGGAAGGGGTTAAGAAAATATTGAACTTTTAAATGAATATAAGTATTATCTAAAGATTACAAGCATCGGGTATTGACGAACTGATATATAATGTACACTGATACAATAAAATTAAAAAATTAACTTTGCTAATGGACAATGAAGCCTTTGTGAAATATGATTATATAAATATTAAAATTTGAGCTTATAAATTGATTATCGATAAGTAATATTAGCTATTAGGTTTCATTAAAATGTTAAATTACATTAACATGATTTATATAGGTTATATGTAATGAAACTTGGGGGAAGGGGTAAAGAAAATATTGAACTTTTAAATGAATATAAGTATTATCTAAAGATTACAAGCATCGGGTATTGACGAACTGATATATAATGTAAACTGATACAATAAAATGAAATAATTAACTTTGCTAATGGACAATGAAGCCTTTGTGAAATATGATTATATAAACATTAAAATTTGAGCTTAGAAATTGATTATCGATGAGTAATATAAGCTATTGGTTTTCATTAAAATGTTTAATTACATAAACTGATAATATTACACTAATATGACTTATATGTTATATATATATATATCTTCACAAGAGAGTAAAAGCATTGCCGCTAAAGAGTGGCAATTTCTTTCACTTACTTCAATCGTGTGATGTTATTGGGACGTTTCATAACATGAAAGTATAATGTAACTCTAAAATAAACCAAATTCACAATTATTAAGCTCTCGGACTGTTATTATGGGAATGTTGGAAGTGTAGTAAAGTAATTCTAATCATTGGTTATCAGCTGAATAAATGATTTGTTGATATTGCATAAAGATGTATCATATATTTAAAACATGATTAAACTGGGGGAGGCAATATTGATTGAATTATTTATAAAAAGAGTATGAGGATTGAGTGAAGTGTTGAAATGCAAAGATATTAATAGCATATTGAAGTTCTAGATTGATATGCTTATTATTGGTTATGTTCAGAATTTTTAATTAAATAAACTGATAATATTACATAAATATGATTTATATATGTTATATATAATGAAACTTGGGGGAAGGGGTTAAGAAAATATTGAACTCTTAAATGAATATAAGTATTATCTACAGATTACAAGCATCGGGTATTGACGAACTGATATATAATGTACACTGATACAATAAAATGAAATAATTAACTTTGCTAATGGACAATGAAGCCTTTGTGAAATATGATTATATAAACATTAAAATTTGAGCTTAGAAATTGATTATCGATGAGTAATATTAGCTATTGGATTTCATTAAAATGTTTAATTACATAAACTGATAATATTACACTAATATGACTTATATGTTATATATATATATATATCTTCACAAGGGAGTAAAAGCATTGCCGCTAAAGAGTGGCAATTTCTTTCACTTACTTTAATCGTGTGATGTTATCGGGACGTTTCATAACATGAAAGTATAATGTAACTCTTAAATAAACCATATTCACAATTATTAAGCTCTCGGCCTGTTATTATGGGAATGTTGGAAGTGTAGTAAAGTAATTCTAATCATTGGTTATCAGCTGAATAAATGATTTGTTGATATTGCATAAAGATGTATCATATCTTTAAAACATGATTAAACTGGGGGAGGCAATATTGATTGAATTATTTATAAAAAGAGTATGAGGATTGAGTGAAGTGTTGAAATGCAAAGATATTAATAGCATGTTGAAGTTTTAGATTGATATGCTTATTATTGGTTATGTTCAGAATTTTTAATTAAATAAACTGATAATATTACATAAATATGATTTATATATGTTATATATAATGAAACTTGGGGGAAGGGGTTAAGAAAATATTGAACTTTTAAATGAATATAAGTATTATCTAAAGATTACAAGCATCGGGTATTGACGAACTGATATATAATGTACACTGATACAATAAAATTAAAAAATTAACTTTGCTAATGGACAATGAAGCCTTTGTGAAATATGGTTATATAAATATTAATATTTGAGCTTATAAATTGATTATCGATAAGTAATATTAGCTATTGGGTTTCATTAAAATGTTAAATTACATTAACATGATTTATATAGGTTATATGTAATGAAACTTGGGGGAAGGGGTAAAGAAAATATTGAACTTTTAAATGAATATAAGTATTATCTAAAGATTACAAGCATCGGGTATTGACGAACTGATATATAATGTAAACTGATACAATAAAATGAAATAATTAAATTTGCTAATGGACAATGAAGATGTGGAATATGATTATATAAATATTGAAATTTGAGCTTATAAATTGATTATCGAAGAGTAATATTAGCTATTGGGTTTCATTAAAATGTTTAATTATATAAACTGATAATATTACATTGATATGATTTATATATGTTATATATATCTTAACAAGAGAGTAAAAGCATTGGGTAATGCTGGAATGTATAACTGCATAACCTGATAATAGGAAGGTGAAACAATTCAATATGTATAAAGCTCTGTGTAGTGCAAGAAATTAACCCTTTAACCGGACGGGACGTATAAATGCGTCCTTGATTGTAGCTATTGGGTATTAATCATATAAAGGTAATAGTAAAAAGGTCTTTGATGGCTGCGATTGTTAATGCTAAATTAAATACAGCATTCTAAATTTCAGCATCCATGATACTTACACTAGGCAGTACAGGTTCGAATATACTTATTTTTTTCTCCTAAGGAATACTTTTCAATAGTTAAATGGTCTTATACATTTATAGTGCAAATAAATAATGACAAATTAGTACTTTTGTAATATTGATTTTCAATTGTCGCGATTGTTTTTCTTTGCTTAACGTGTACGCCCATTTATATAAAAGGGATACTACTAGCAACGTTTATATGAAAGGATTGTCTTATGTGGAAATTGTAATATTTAACGGGTATCGAGGCAGTATTTCTATAAGTGTAGAAAAAATTAAGAAGTTTTTATTATAATTAAGAAAAAATAAAAATATTTTACAAGTAGCATATTAAATTTGTTGAATGACTTTGGAATAATTTTTTTTATAAATAATTTTAAATGCAGTGGGTATTCTTGATTGTACAACTGTTTTCCCTATTTTTTTATTAGAGATTTATTTTTGACTATTCATAATATAATTGTAGAAGTAAAAAGGTCTTTGATGGCTGAGATTGTTAATGCTAAATTAAATACAGCATTCTAAATTTCAGCATCCATGATACTTACACTAGGCAGTACAGGTTCGAATATACTTATTTTTTTCTCCTAAGGAATACTTTTCAATAGTTAAATGGTCTTATACATTTATAGTGCAAGAAGGATATTAAATTTGTTGAAGGACCTTAGAATAATCTTTTTTATGAATGATTTTGAATGCAGTGGATATTCTTGATTCTACAACTGTTTTCCTTAGTTTTACTGGAGAATGGATTATATAGCATTGTTTATGTCGTTTTATTGCAAATTTTATTGTTGAGTATTTATAATATAATGGTAGTGGTAAAAAGGTCTTTGATGGCTGAGATTGTTAATGCTAAGTCAAATACAGCATTCTAAATTTCAGCATCCTCGTTTCTAATCTAGGCTGTATTTAATATATATGTGTATTTAATGGGTATCGAGGCAGTATTTCAATAAGTGTAGAAAAATTTAAAAAGTTTTTATTATTATTAAAAAAATATATATATACAAGAAGCATATTATATTTGTTGGATTGCCTTAGAATAATTTTAAATGCAGTGGGTATTCTTGATTGTACAACTGTTTTTCCTATTTTTTACAAGAGTTTAGATTATATAGCATTGTTTAAGTCGTTTTATTAGAGATTTTATTTTTGACTATTCATAATATAATTGTAGAAGTAAAAAGGTCTTTGATGGCTGCGATTGTTAATGCTAAATTAAATACAGCATTCTAAATTTCAGCATCCATGATACTTACACTAGGCAGTACAGGTTCGAATATACTTATTTTTTTCTCCTAAGGAATACTTTTCAATAGTTAAATGGTCTTATACATTTATAGTGCAAATAAATAATGACAAATTAGTACTTTTGTAATATTGATTTTCAATTGTCGCGATTGTTTTTCTTTGCTTAACGTGTACGCCCATTTATATAAAAGGGATACTACTAGCAACGTTTATATGAAAGGATTGTCTTATGTGGAAATTGTAATATTTAACGGGTATCGAGGCAGTATTTCTATAAGTGTAGAAAAAATTAAGAAGTTTTTATTATAATTAAGAAAAAATAAAAATATTTTACAAGTAGCATATTAAATTTGTTGAATGACTTTGGAATAATTTTTTTTATAAATAATTTTAAATGCAGTGGGTATTCTTGATTGTACAACTGTTTTCCCTATTTCTTTATTAGAGATTTATTTTTGACTATTCATAATATAATTGTAGAAGTAAAAAGGTCTTTGATGGCTGCGATTGTTAATGCTAAATTAAATACAGCATTCTAAATTTCAGCATCCATGATACTTACACTAGGCAGTACAGGTTCGAATATACTTATTTTTTTCTCCTAAGGAATACTTTTCAATAGTTAAATGGTCTTATACATTTATAGTGCAAATAAATAATGACAAATTAGTACTTTTGTAATATTGATTTTCAATTGTCGCGATTGTTTTTCTTTGCTTAACGTGTACGCCCATTTATATAAAAGGGATACTACTAGCAACGTTTATATGAAAGGATTGTCTTATGTGGAAATTGTAATATTTAACGGGTATCGAGGCAGTATTTCTATAAGTGTAGAAAAAATTAAGAAGTTTTTATTATAATTAAGAAAAAATAAAAATATTTTACAAGTAGCATATTAAATTTGTTGAATGACTTTGGAATAATTTTTTTTATAAATAATTTTAAATGCAGTGGGTATTCTTGATTGTACAACTGTTTTCCCTATTTTTTTATTAGAGATTTATTTTTGACTATTCATAATATAATTGTAGAAGTAAAAAGGTCTTTGATGGCTGAGATTGTTAATGCTAAATTAAATACAGCATTCTAAATTTCAGTATCCATGATACTTACACTAGGCAGTACAGGTTCGAATATACTTATTTTTTTCTCCTAAGGAATACTTTTCAATAGTTAAATGGTCTTATACATTTATAGTGCAAATAAATAATGACAAATTAGTACTTTTGTAATATTGATTTTCAATTGTCGCGATTGTTTTTCTTTGCTTAACGTGTACGCCCATTTATATAAAAGGGATACTACTAGCAACGTTTATATGAAAGGATTGTCTTATGTGGAAATTGTAATATTTAACGGGTATCGAGGCAGTATTTCTATAAATGTAGAAAAAATTAAGAAGTTTTTATTATAATTAAGAAAAAATAAAAATATTTTACAAGTAGCATATTAAATTTGTTGAATGACTTTGGAATAATTTTTTTTATAAATAATTTTAAATGCAGTGGGTATTCTTGATTGTACAACTGTTTTCCCTATTTCTTTATTAGAGATTTATTTTTGAGTATTTATAATATAATTGTAGAAGTAAAAAGGTCTTTGATGGCTGAGATTGTTAATGCTAAATTAAATACAGCATTCTAAATTTCAGCATCCATGATACTTACACTAGGCAGTACAGGTTCGAATATACTTATTTTTTTCTCCTAAGGAATACTTTTCAATAGTTAAATGGTCTTATACATTTATAGTGCAAATAAATAATGACAAATTAGTACTTTTGTAATATTGATTTTCAATTGTCGCGATTGTTTTTCTTTGCTTAACGTGTACGCCCATTTATATAAAAGGGATACTACTAGCAACGTTTATATGAAAGGATTGTCGTATGTGGAAATTGTAATATTTAACGGGTATCGAGGCAGTATTTCTATAAGTGTAGAAAAAATTAAGAAGTTTTTATTATAATTAAGAAAAAATAAAAATATTTTACAAGTAGCATATTAAATTTGTTGAATGACTTTGGAATAATTTTTTTTATAAATAATTTTAAATGCAGTGGGTATTCTTGATTGTACAACTGTTTTCCCTATTTTTTTATTAGAGATTTATTTTTGACTATTCATAATATAATTGTAGAAGTAAAAAGGTCTTTGATGGCTGAGATTGTTAATGCTAAATTAAATACAGCATTCTAAATTTCAGCATCCATGATACTTACACTAGGCAGTACAGGTTCGAATATACTTATTTTTTTCTCCTAAGGAATACTTTTCAATAGTTAAATGGTCTTATACATTTATAGTGCAAATAAATAATGACAAATTAGTACTTTTGTAATATTGATTTTCAATTGTCGCGATTGTTTTTCTTTGCTTAACGTGTACGCCCATTTATATAAAAGGGATACTACTAGCAACGTTTATATGAAAGGATTGTCTTATGTGGAAATTGTAATATTTAACGGGTATCGAGGCAGTATTTCTATAAATGTAGAAAAAATTAAGAAGTTTTTATTATAATTAAGAAAAAATAAAAATATTTTACAAGTAGCATATTAAATTTGTTGAATGACTTTGGAATAATTTTTTTTATAAATAATTTTAAATGCAGTGGGTATTCTTGATTGTACAACTGTTTTCCCTATTTCTTTATTAGAGATTTATTTTTGAGTATTTATAATATAATTGTAGAAGTAAAAAGGTCTTTGGTGGCTGAGATTGTTAATGCTAAGTCAAATACAGCATTCTAAATTTCAGCATCCATGATACTTACACTAGGCAGTACAGGTTCTAATATACTTATTTTTTTTCACCTAATGAATACTTTTCAATAGTTGAATGGTCTTATACATTTATAGTGCAAGAAGGATATTAAATTTGTTGAATCACCTTAGAATAATCTTTCTTATGAATGATTTTGAATGCAGTGGATATTCTTGATTCTACAACTGTTTTCCATAGTTTTTACAGGAGAATGGATTATATAGCATTGTTTATGTCGTTTTATTGCAAATTTTATTATTGAGTATTTATAATATAATGGTAGTGGTAAAAAGGTCTTTGATGGCTGAGATTGTTAATGCTAAGTCAAATACAGCATTCTAAATTTCAGCATCCTCGTTTCTAATCTAGGCTGTATTTAATATATATGTGTATTTAATGGGTATCGAGGCAGTATTTCAATAAGTGTAGAAAAATTTAAAAAGTTTTTATTATTATTAAAAAAATATATATATACAAGAAGCATATTATATTTGTTGAATTGCCTTAGAATAATTTTAAATGCAGTGGGTATTCTTGATTGTACAACTGTTTTCCCTATTTCTTTATTAGAGATTTATTTTTGACTATTCATAATATAATTGTAGAAGTAAAAAGGTCTTTGATGGCTGCGATTGTTAATGCTAAATTAAATACAGCATTCTAAATTTCAGCATCCATGATACTTACACTAGGCAGTACAGGTTCGAATATACTTATTTTTTTCTCCTAAGGAATACTTTTCAATAGTTAAATGGTCTTATACATTTATAGTGCAAATAAATAATGACAAATTAGTACTTTTGTAATATTGATTTTCAATTGTCGCGATTGTTTTTCTTTGCTTAACGTGTACGCCCATTTATATAAAAGGGATACTACTAGCAACGTTTATATGAAAGGATTGTCTTATGTGGAAATTGTAATATTTAACGGGTATCGAGGCAGTATTTCTATAAGTGTAGAAAAAATTAAGAAGTTTTTATTATAATTAAGAAAAAATAAAAATATTTTACAAGTAGCATATTAAATTTGTTGAATGACTTTGGAATAATTTTTTTTATAAATAATTTTAAATGCAGTGGGTATTCTTGATTGTACAACTGTTTTCCCTATTTTTTTATTAGAGATTTATTTTTGACTATTCATAATATAATTGTAGAAGTAAAAAGGTCTTTGATGGCTGAGATTGTTAATGCTAAATTAAATACAGCATTCTAAATTTCAGTATCCATGATACTTACACTAGGCAGTACAGGTTCGAATATACTTATTTTTTTCTCCTAAGGAATACTTTTCAATAGTTAAATGGTCTTATACATTTATAGTGCAAATAAATAATGACAAATTAGTACTTTTGTAATATTGATTTTCAATTGTCGCGATTGTTTTTCTTTGCTTAACGTGTACGCCCATTTATATAAAAGGGATACTACTAGCAACGTTTATATGAAAGGATTGTCTTATGTGGAAATTGTAATATTTAACGGGTATCGAGGCAGTATTTCTATAAATGTAGAAAAAATTAAGAAGTTTTTATTATAATTAAGAAAAAATAAAAATATTTTACAAGTAGCATATTAAATTTGTTGAATGACTTTGGAATAATTTTTTTTATAAATAATTTTAAATGCAGTGGGTATTCTTGATTGTACAACTGTTTTCCCTATTTCTTTATTAGAGATTTATTTTTGAGTATTTATAATATAATTGTAGAAGTAAAAAGGTCTTTGATGGCTGAGATTGTTAATGCTAAATTAAATACAGCATTCTAAATTTCAGCATCCATGATACTTACACTAGGCAGTACAGGTTCGAATATACTTATTTTTTTCTCCTAAGGAATACTTTTCAATAGTTAAATGGTCTTATACATTTATAGTGCAAATAAATAATGACAAATTAGTACTTTTGTAATATTGATTTTCAATTGTCGCGATTGTTTTTCTTTGCTTAACGTGTACGCCCATTTATATAAAAGGGATACTACTAGCAACGTTTATATGAAAGGATTGTCGTATGTGGAAATTGTAATATTTAACGGGTATCGAGGCAGTATTTCTATAAGTGTAGAAAAAATTAAGAAGTTTTTATTATAATTAAGAAAAAATAAAAATATTTTACAAGTAGCATATTAAATTTGTTGAATGACTTTGGAATAATTTTTTTTATAAATAATTTTAAATGCAGTGGGTATTCTTGATTGTACAACTGTTTTCCCTATTTTTTTATTAGAGATTTATTTTTGACTATTCATAATATAATTGTAGAAGTAAAAAGGTCTTTGATGGCTGAGATTGTTAATGCTAAATTAAATACAGCATTCTAAATTTCAGCATCCATGATACTTACACTAGGCAGTACAGGTTCTAATATACTTATTTTTTTCTCCTAAGGAATACTTTTCAATAGTTAAATGGTCTTATACATTTATAGTGCAAATAAATAATGACAAATTAGTACTTTTGTAATATTGATTTTCAATTGTCGCGATTGTTTTTCTTTGCTTAACGTGTACGCCCATTTATATAAAAGGGATACTACTAGCAACGTTTATATGAAAGGATTGTCGTATGTGGAAATTGTAATATTTAACGGGTATCGAGGCAGTATTTCTATAAGTGTAGAAAAAATTAAGAAGTTTTTATTATAATTAAGAAAAAATAAAAATATTTTACAAGTAGCATATTAAATTTGTTGAATGACTGTGGAATAATTTTTTTTATAAATAATTTTAAATGCAGTGGGTATTCTTGATTGTACAACTGTTTTCCCTATTTTTTTATTAGAGATTTATTTTTGACTATTCATAATATAATTGTAGAAGTAAAAAGGTCTTTGATGGCTGAGATTGTTAATGCTAAATTAAATACAGCATTCTAAATTTCAGCATCCATGATACTTACACTAGGCAGTACAGGTTCGAATATACTTATTTTTTTCTCCTAAGGAATACTTTTCAATAGTTAAATGGTCTTATACATTTATAGTGCAAATAAATAATGACAAATTAGTACTTTTGTAATATTGATTTTCAATTGTCGCGATTGTTTTTCTTTGCTTAACGTGTACGCCCATTTATATAAAAGGGATACTACTAGCAACGTTTATATGAAAGGATTGTCTTATGTGGAAATTGTAATATTTAACGGGTATCGAGGCAGTATTTCTATAAATGTAGAAAAAATTAAGAAGTTTTTATTATAATTAAGAAAAAATAAAAATATTTTACAAGTAGCATATTAAATTTGTTGAATGACTTTGGAATAATTTTTTTTATAAATAATTTTAAATGCAGTGGGTATTCTTGATTGTACAACTGTTTTCCCTATTTCTTTATTAGAGATTTATTTTTGAGTATTTATAATATAATTGTAGAAGTAAAAAGGTCTTTGGTGGCTGAGATTGTTAATGCTAAGTCAAATACAGCATTCTAAATTTCAGCATCCATGATACTTACACTAGGCAGTACAGGTTCTAATATACTTATTTTTTTTCACCTAATGAATACTTTTCAATAGTTGAATGGTCTTATACATTTATAGTGCAAGAAGGATATTAAATTTGTTGAATCACCTTAGAATAATCTTTCTTATGAATGATTTTGAATGCAGTGGATATTCTTGATTCTACAACTGTTTTCCATAGTTTTTACAGGAGAATGGATTATATAGCATTGTTTATGTCGTTTTATTGCAAATTTTATTATTGAGTATTTATAATATAATGGTAGTGGTAAAAAGGTCTTTGATGGCTGAGATTGTTAATGCTAAGTCAAATACAGCATTCTAAATTTCAGCATCCTCGTTTCTAATCTAGGCTGTATTTAATATATATGTGTATTTAATGGGTATCGAGGCAGTATTTCAATAAGTGTAGAAAAATTTAAAAAGTTTTTATTATTATTAAAAAAATATATATATACAAGAAGCATATTATATTTGTTGAATTGCCTTAGAATAATTTTAAATGCAGTGGGTATTCTTGATTGTACAACTGTTTTTCCTATTTTTTAAAAGAGTTTAGATTATATAGCATTGTTTAAGTCGTTTTATTAGAGATTTTATTTTTGACTATTCATAATATAATTGTAGAAGTAAAAAGGTCTTTGATGGCTGAGATTGTTAATGCTAAATTAAATACAGCATTCTAAATTTCAGCATCCATGATACACTAGGCAGTACAGGTTCGAATATACTTATTTTTTTCTCCTAAGGAATACTTTTCAATAGTTAAATGGTCTTATACATTTATAGTGCAAATAAATAATGACAAATTAGTACTTTTGTAATATTGATTTTCAATTGTCGCGATTGTTTTTCTTTGCTTAACGTGTACGCCCATTTATATAAAAGGGATACTACTAGCAACGTTTATATGAAAGGATTGTCTTATGTGGAAATTGTAATATTTAACGGGGATCGAGGCAGTATTTCTATAAGTGTAGAAAAAATTAAGAAGTTTTTATTATAATTAAGAAAAAATAAAAATATTTTACAAGTAGCATATTAAATTTGTTGAATGACTTTGGAATAATTTTTTTTATAAATAATTTTAAATGCAGTGGGTATTCTTGATTGTACAACTGTTTTCCCTATTTTTTTATTAGAGATTTATTTTTGACTATTCATAATATAATTGTAGAAGTAAAAAGGTCTTTGATGGCTGAGATTGTTAATGCTAAATTAAATACAGCATTCTAAATTTCAGCATCCATGATACTTACACTAGGCAGTACAGGTTCGAATATACTTATTTTTTTCTCCTAAGGAATACTTTTCAATAGTTAAATGGTCTTATACATTTATAGTGCAAATAAATAATGACAAATTAGTACTTTTGTAATATTGATTTTCAATTGTCGCGATTGTTTTTCTTTGCTTAACGTGTACGCCCATTTATATAAAAGGGATACTACTAGCAACGTTTATATGAAAGGATTGTCTTATGTGGAAATTGTAATATTTAACGGGTATCGAGGCAGTATTTCTATAAGTGTAGAAAAAATTAAGAAGTTTTTATTATAATTAAGAAAAAATAAAAATATTTTACAAGTAGCATATTAAATTTGTTGAATGACTTTGGAATAATTTTTTTTATAAATAATTTTAAATGCAGTGGGTATTCTTGATTGTACAACTGTTTTCCCTATTTTTTTACAAGAGTTTAGATTATATAGCATTGTTTAAGTCGTTTTATTGTTGAGTATTTATAATATAATAGTAGTAGTAAAAAGGTGTTTGATGGCTGAGATTCTTAATGCTAAGTGAAATACAGCATTCTAAATTTCAGCATCTTCGTTTCTTATCTAGGCTGTACAGGTTTTAATATACTTTTTTTTTCTCCTAAGGAATACTTTTCAATAGTTAAATGGTCTTATACATTTATAGTGCAAATTAATAATGACAAAATAGCACTTTTGTAGTATTGATTTTTAATTGTCGCGATTGTTTTTCTTTGCTTAACGTGTACGCCCATTTATATAAAAGGGATACTACTAGCAACATTTATATAAAAGGATTGTCTTATGTGGAAATTGTAATATTTAATGGGTATCGAGGCAGTATTTCAATAAGTGTAGAAAAATTTAAAAAGTTTTTATTATTATAAAGAAAATATATATATACAAGAAGCATATTATATTTGTTGGATTGCCTTAGAATAATTTTAAATACAGTGGGTATTCTTGATTGTACAACTGTTTTTCCTATTTTTTACAAGAGTTTAGATTATATAGCATCGTTTAAGTCGTTTTATTAGAAATTTTATTTTTGAGTATTTATAATATAATAGTAGTAGTAAAAAGGTCTTTGATGGCTGAGATTGTTAATGCTAAGTCAAATACAGCATTCTAAATTTCAGCATCCATGATACTTACACTAGGCAGTACAGGTTCTAATATACTTATTTTTATTCACCTAATGAATACTTTTCAATAGTTTAATGGTCTTATACATTTATAGTGCAAGAAGGATATTAAATCTGTTGAAGGACCTTAGAATAATCTTTTTTATGAATGATTTTGAATGCAGTGGATATTCTTGATTCTACAACTGTTTTCCTTAGTTTTTACAGGAGAATGGATTATATAGCATTGTTTATATCGTTTTATTGCAAATTTTATTGTTGAGTATTTATAATATAATGGTAGTGGTAAAAAGGTCTTTGGTGGCTGAGATTGTTAATGCTAAGTCAAATACAGCATTCTAAATTTCAGCATCCATGATACTTACACTAGGCAGTACAGGTTCTAATATACTTATTTTTTTTCACCTAATGAATACTTTTCAATAGTTGAATGGTCTTATACATTTATAGTGCAAGAAGGATATTAAATTTGTTGAATCACCTTAGAATAATCTTTCTTATGAATGATTTTGAATGCAGTGGATATTCTTGATTCTACAACTGTTTTCCATAGTTTTTACAGGAGAATGGATTATATAGCATTGTTTATGTCGTGTTATTGCAAATTTTATTATTGAGTATTTATAATATAACGGTAGTGGTAAAAAGGTCTTTGATGGCTGAGATTGTTAATGCTAAGTCAAATACAGCATTCTAAATTTCAGCATCCTCGTTTCTAATCTAGGCTGTATTTAATATATATGTGTATTTAATGGGTATCGAGGCAGTATTTCAATAAGTGTAGAAAAATTTAAAAAGTTTTTATTATTATTAAAAAAATATATATATACAAGAAGCATATTATATTTGTTGAATTGCCTTAGAATAATTTTAAATGCAGTGGGTATTCTTGATTGTACAACTGTTTTTCCTATTTTTTACAAGAGTTTAGATTATATAGCATTGTTTAAGTCGTTTTATTAGAGATTTTATTTTTGACTATTCATAATATAATTGTAGAAGTAAAAAGGTCTTTGATGGCTGAGATTGTTAATGCTAAATTAAATACAGCATTCTAAATTTCAGCATCCATGATACACTAGGCAGTACAGGTTCGAATATACTTATTTTTTTCTCCTAAGGAATACTTTTCAATAGTTAAATGGTCTTATACATTTATAGTGCAAATAAATAATGACAAATTAGTACTTTTGTAATATTGATTTTCAATTGTCGCGATTGTTTTTCTTTGCTTAACGTGTACGCCCATTTATATAAAAGGGATACTACTAGCAACGTTTATATGAAAGGATTGTCTTATGTGGAAATTGTAATATTTAACGGGTATCGAGGCAGTATTTCTATAAGTGTAGAAAAAATTAAGAAGTTTTTATTATAATTAAGAAAAAATAAAAATATTTTACAAGTAGCATATTAAATTTGTTGAATGACTTTGGAATAATTTTTTTTATAAATAATTTTAAATGCAGTGGGTATTCTTGATTGTACAACTGTTTTCCCTATTTTTTTACAAGAGTTTAGATTATATAGCATTGTTTAAGTCGTTTTATTGTTGAGTATTTATAATATAATAGTAGTAGTAAAAGGGTGTTTGATGGCTGAGATTCTTAATGCTAAGTCAAATACAGCATTCTAAATTTCAGCATCTTCGTTTCTTATCTAGGCTGTACAGGTTTTAATATACTTTTTTTTTCTCCTAAGGAATACTTTTCAATAGTTAAATGGTCTTATACATTTATAGTGCAAATTAATAATGACAAAATAGCACTTTTGTAATATTGATTTTTTATTGTCGCGATTGTTTCTCTTTGCTTAACGTGTACGCCCATTTATATAAAAGGGATACTACTAGCAACATTTATATAAAAGGATTGTCTTATGTGGAAATAGTAATATTTAATGGGTATCGAGGCAGTATTTCAATAAGTGTAGAAAAATTTAAAAAGTTTTTATTATTATTAAAAAAATATATATATACAAGAAGCATATTATATTTGTTGAATGACCTTAGAATAGTCTTTTTATGAATGATTTTGAATGCAGTGGATATTCTTGATTCTACAACTGTTTTCCTTAGTTTTTACAGGAGAATGGATTATATAGCATTGTTTATATCGTTTTATTGCAAATTTTATTGTTGAGTATTTATAATATAATGGTAGTGGTAAAAAGGTCTTTGGTGGCCGAGATTGTTAATGCTAAGTCAAATACAGCATTCTAAATTTCAGCATCCATGATACTTACACTAGGCAGTACAGGTTCTAATATACTTATTTTTTTCACCTAATGTATACTTTTCAATAGTTGAATAGTCTTATACATTTATAGTGCAAATAAATATATAAAAGGGATACTACTAGCAACGTTTATATGAAAGGATTGTCTTATGTTGAAATTATTATATTTAATGGGTATCGAGGCAGTATTTCAATAAGTGTGGAAAAAATTAAAAAGTTTTTATTATTAATAAAAAAAAAAATATATATACAAGAAGCATATTATATTTGTTGAATGACCTTAGAATAGTCTTTTTTATGAATGATTTTGAATGCAGTGGATATTCTTGATTGTACGACTGGTTTCCTTTTTTTTTACAAAAATTTGGATTATATAGCATCGTTTATGTCGTTTTATTACAAATTTTATTGTTGAGTATTTATAATATAATGGTAGTGGTAAAAAGGTTTTTTGATGGCTTAGATTGTTAATGCTTAGTCAAATACAGCATCCTCATTTATAATCTAGGCTGTGCAGGTTCTAATATACTTATTTTTTTCTCCTAAGGAATACTTTTGAATAGTTAAATGGTCTTATACATTTATAGTGCAAATAAATAATGACAAATTAGTACTTTTGTAGTATTGATTTTTAATTGTCGCGATTGTTTTTCTTTGCTTAACGTGTACGCCCATTTATATAAAAGGGATACTACTAGCAACGTTTATATGAAAGGATTGTCTTATGTGGAAATTGTAATATTTAACGGGTATCGAGGCAGTATTTCAATAAGTGTAGAAAAAAAAAAAAAAAAGTTTATTATTAAAAAAAAAATATTATACAAGAAGCCTATTAGATTTGCTGAATTGCCTTTGAATAGTCTTTTTTATGAAAGATTTGAATGCAGTGGATATTCTTGATTGTACAACTGTTTTCCTTATTATTTACAAGAGTATGGATTATATAGCATTGTTTATGTCATTTTATTTCAAATTTTATTGTTGAGTATTTATAATATAATAGTAGTAGTAAAAAGGTTTTTGATGGCTGAGATTGTTAATGCTAAGTCAAATACAGCATTCTAAATTTCAGCATCCATGATACTTACACTAGGCAGTACAGGTTCTAATATACTTATTTTTTTCACCTAATGTATACTTTTCAATAGTTGAATAGTCTTATACATTTATAGTGCAAATAAATATATAAAAGGGGTACTACTAGCAATGTTTATATGAAAGGATTGTCTTATGTTGAAATTATAATATTTAATGGGTATCAAGGCAGTATTTCAATAAATGTAGAAAAAATTAAAAAGTTTTTATTATTAATAAAAAAATATATATATACAAGAAGCATATTATATTTGTTGAATGACCTTAGAATAGTCTTTTTTATGAATGATTTTGAATGCATAGATATTCTTAATTGTACAACTGTTTTCCTTATTTTTTACAAAAATTTGGATTTTATAGCATTGTTTATGTCGTTTTATTGCAAATTTTATTGTTGAGTATTTATAATATAATGGTAGTAGTAAAAAGGTCTTTGATGGCTGAGATTGTTAATGCTAAGTCAAAAAAAGCATTCTAAATTTCAGCATCCTCGTTTCTAATCTAGGCTGTATTTAATATATATGTATATTTAATGGGTATCGAGGCAGTATTTCAATAAGTGTAGAAAAATTTAAAAAGTTTTTATTATTATTAAAAAAATATATATATACAAGAAGCATATTATATTTGTTGAATTGCCTTAGAATAATTTTAAATGCAGTGGGTATTCTTGATTGTACAACTGTTTTTCCTATTTTTTACAAGAGTTTAGATTATATAGCATTGTTTAAGTCGTTTTATTAGAAATTTTATTTTTGAGTATTTATATTATAATTGTAGAAGTAAAAAGGTCATTGATGGCTGAGATTGTTAATGCTAAATTAAATACAGCATTCTAAATTTCAGCATCCATGATACGTACACTAGGCAGTACAGGTTCGAATATACTTATTTTTTTCTCCTAAGGAATACTTTTCAATAGCTAAATGGTCTTATACATTTATAGTGCAAATAAATAATGACAAAATAGCACTTTTGTAATATTGATATTTTATTGTCGCGATTGTTTCTCTTTGCTTAAGGTGTACGCCCATTTATATAAAAGGGATACTACTAGCAACATTTATATAAAAGGATTGTCTTATGTGGAAATAGTAATATTTAATGGGTATCGAGGCAGTATTTCAATAAGTGTAGAAAAATTTAAAAAGTTTTTATTATTATTAAAAAAATATATATATACAAGAAGCATATTATATTTGTTGAATGACCTTAGAATAGTCTTTTTATGAATGATTTTGAATGCAGTGGATATTCTTGATTCTACAACTGTTTTCCTTAGTTTTTACAGGAGAATGGATTATATAGCATTGTTTATATCGTTTTATTGCAAATTTTATTGTTGAGTATTTATAATATAATGGTAGTGGTAAAAAGGTCTTTGGTGGCCGAGATTGTTAATGCTAAGTCAAATACAGCATTCTAAATTTCAGCATCCATGATACTTACACTAGGCAGTACAGGTTCTAATATACTTATTTTTTTCACCTAATGTATACTTTTCAATAGTTGAATAGTCTTATACATTTATAGTGCAAATAAATATATAAAAGGGATACTACTAGCAACGTTTATATGAAAGGATTGTCTTATGTTGAAATTATAATATTTAATGGGTATCGAGGCAGTATTTCAATAAATTTAGAAAAAATTAAAAAGTTTTTATTATTAATAAAAAAATATATGTATACAAGAAGCATATTAAATTGGTTGAAGGACCTTAGAATACTCTTTTTTAGGAATGATTTTGAATGCAGTGGATATTCTTGATTCTACAACTGTTTTCCTTATTTTTTACAAAAATTTGGATTATATAGCATTGTTTATGTCGTTTTATTGCAAATTTTATTGTTGAGTATTTATAATATAATGGTTGTGGTAAAAAGGTCTTTGATGGCTGAGATTGTTAATGCTAAGTCAAATACAGCATTCTAAATTTCAGCATCCTCGTTTCTAATCTAGGCTGTATTTAATATATATGTATATTTAATGGGTATCGAGACAGTATTTCAATAAGTGTAGAAAAATTTAAAAAGTTTTTATTATTATTAAAAAAATATATATATACAAGAAGCATATTATATTTGTTGAATTGCCTTAGAATAATTTTAAATGCTGTGGATATTCTTGATTGTACGACTGTTTTCCTTAGTTTTTACAAGAATTTGGATTATATAGTATCCTTTATGTCTTTTGTTACAAATTTTATTTTTAAGTATTTATAATATAATGGTAGTAGTAAAAAGGTCTTTGATGGCTGAGATTGTTAATGCTAAATTAAATACAGCATTCTAAATTTCAGCATCCATGATACTTACACTAGGCAGTACAGGTTCGAATATACTTATTTTTTTCTCCTAAGGAATACTTTTCAATAGTTAAATGGTCTTATACATTTATAGTGCAAATAAATAATGACAAATTAGTACTTTTGTAATATTGATTTTTAATTGTCGCGATTGTTTTTCTTTGCTTAACGTGTACGCCCATTTATATAAAAGGGATACTACTAGCAACGTTTATATGAAAGGATCGTCTTATGTTGAAATTGTAATATTTAATGGGTATCTATTCAGTATTTCATTATTTATAAATAATGACGCAAATTGTCGCGATTGTTTTTCTTTGCTTAACGTGTCTTATGTTGAAATTGTAATATTTAATGGGTATCTATTCAGTATTTCATTTTTTATAAATATTTATAAATAATGACGCAAATTTTCGCGATTGTTTTTCTTTGCTTAACGTGTACGCCCATTTATATAAAAGGGATACTACTAGGAACGTTTATATGAAAGGATCGTCTTATGTTGAAATTGTAATAATTAAAAAATAAAAATATTTTACAAGTACCATATTAAATTTGTTGAATGACCTTAGAATAATTTTTTTTATAAATAATTTTAAATGCAGTGGGTATTCTTGATTGTACAACTGTTTTCCCTATTTTTTTACAAGAGTTTAGATTATATAGCATTGTTTAAGTCGTTTTATTGTTGAGTATTTATAATATAATAGTAGTAGTAAAAAGGTGTTTGATGGCTGAGATTCTTAATGCTAAATTAAATACAGCATTCTAAATTTCAGCATCCATGATACTTACACTAGGCAGTACAGGTTCGAATATACTTATTTTTTTCTCCTAAGGAATACTTTTCAAAAGTTAAATGGTCTTATACATTTATAGTGCAAATAAATAATGACAAATTAGTACTTTTGTAATATTGATTTTTAATTGTCGCGATTGTTTTTCTTTGCTTAACGTGTACGCCCATTTATATAAAAGGGATACTACTAGCAATGTTTATATGAAAGGATCGTCTTATGTTGTAATTGTAATATTTAATGGGTATCTATTCAGTATTTCAATAAATGTAGAAAAAATTAAAAAGTTTTTATTATAATTAAAAAAAAATAAAAATATTTTACAAGTAGCATATTAAATTTGTTGAATGACCTTAGAATAGTCTTTTTATGAATGATTTTGAATGCTGTGGATATTCTTTATTGTACGACTGTTTTCCTTATTTTTTACAAGAATTTGGATTATATAGTATCCTTCATGTCTTTTGTTACAAATTTTATTGTTAAGTATTTATAATATAATGGTAGTAGTAAAAAGGTCTTTGATTGCTGAGATTGGTAATGCTAATTCAAATACAGCATTCTAAATTTCAGCATCCTCGTTTCTAATCTAGGCTGTACAGGTTCTTATATACTTATTTTTTTCACCTAATGAATACTTTGCAATAGTTGAATGGTCTTATACATTTATAGTGCAAATAAATGATGACAAATTAGCACTTTTATTATATTGATTTTTAATTGTGGCGATTATTTTTCTTTGTTTAATGTGTACGACCATTTATAGAAAAGGGATACTACTAACAACGTTTATATTAAAGGATTGTCTTATGCTGTAATTATAATATTTAATGGGTATTGAGGCTGTATTTCAATAAGTGTAGAATAAATTAAAAAGTTTTTATTATTATTTAAAAGAAAAGAATAGATTTTTTATAAGATGCATATTCTGTGATTTGAATGACGTTAGAATAGTTTTTTATGAATGATTTTGAATGCAGTGGATATTCTTGATTGTGGATATCCTAATTATACCTGGTTAGGCAAAATTTAGGACTCCCACTTTAGCATCGTCCGATTAGCCTAAGTAGCATAAATGGACGTTAAACAAACAAACAATACTTATTATCATATATTTTTGATAAATATTGTAAATAGTATATCCTCAGATAGAAGGTATCTTGTAAAATACTTTAAATCAATTATTATTATTAACTTTTGAGCCAATTAACTGCTAGTTTTAAGTAATTTTAAGATTGAAAAGTTGGGTCTTAGGCCTAATTGTCTGGAAACTCACGTCCTGAGTTAATGATATTAATATGTAAAAATTGTAAAATACAATAGATATGTTTTGCATTAATAGTCTTTTTTTTAATAAACCTTTTTTTAATTAGTTTGGAAGCTTCACTCCAATCTTAATTTTATTTGAGTTATTTTAATTATAAAAAAATCTGATGCCAACAACTCACAACTGTCACTTACCAACCTTATGAGAGTAGGAAATCACATTTTTTATTAAATATGTAAACCCTACAGAGCATTTTCTCTGAAAATACCTTTTTTTCACTTTTATTTGCTTCTTTTTGTTTGTCTCCATGAGGTATGGAGTATTATAGATATTGGAAACTTGAAAGTCCTCTATTCTTTATTGTTTATTTCTTTTTTTAAGAGGCCTGAAAAATCTCGGTTTGATGGATTTAAAGGATTTTCAGTAATATTTCTCATTACATTAATTTACATCATTATCATATTTTAATAAGAATATGACTGAATGTCCTATTTCGTTTTTGTAGCAACTTTTTTGTGATAGTTGATTTTATGATTGGAATTTTGTTAATTATAACTCATTAAATTTATTTCCATCATATCTGCATAAAACACTATGATACTGCTTATTTATTTTTCATAAAATGTTAAATTAGTTTTATGGGCAATTGCTTAAGATACCTATTTATAAGGCCAGAAATATAATTTCCTTATACACCAGGACTTTACCGATTTAGTTTTTTTTTTTTTTTTTAATATAATATTTGTCTTATAAAAGATTATTTAAGGTACTAAGGAAACCTTAAATCTGAAAGAGTTCGGGATTCGAAACTCCATGCCTCTTTTTACCCACCCCCCTCTTCATTAAAGTTTTGTAAATTTATTATGTAATAGATGTATATTTTCCATACTGTCCCGCAACCCGCAACATTTGAATATGAACCCGAGGCCGTTTACTTTTACTTCAGCACTGGGACTGCTAGTATACATATATATATATATATATATATATATATATATATATATATATATATATATATATATATGGGGCCGAGTGGACAAGGGCGCTTGCAATAGGTAATCAAAGTTAAGCAACGTCCATCGTGGTTAGTACTTGGATGGGTGACCGCTCCATTCGGGTGACCGCCCACCAATGAACGCCACGCAGTCCAAGTCTACCCCCACCCCCGGGTATGTGAGGCCCGTCAGCCTACTGGAGGCGACTCACACCGACCGGGCGTAAGAGTGATGAACCTTCCCCGTGTATCTCATTGAGAATTGTGGTGTGGTTTTCCAGGATGTCAGTGACCGCCCGGAGGTTTGGTTCAAGGACGGTATGCTTCGGGGAAAGAAATATAGGTCCTCGGGGCCTGCTGACTCTGAGCTACCATAATCCTTGGACCTAGACCAGTTTGTCACTGTCCTTGAACCCGAGAGAGCTGACACCATCGGTGGGAAGGACACTGCCAAATTGGCCCCAATGGGATTAGTTATGGAGCTATGGGCAATCTGCCGCTGCACTATGGTGACCATGGCTTGCAGCAACGTGAGGTTTGGGCTACCCCCTCCAGGCTGTCTGTGCTCCCGCAAGCAAAACAAATGTCTGTAAGAAGACCACACTGCGCGGCCAAAGGTCTCATTAGGCCAAAAGCGCCAACCGAAAAAAAAAAAAAAAAAAAATATATATATATATATTTATATATATATATACACACATATACATATACATACACACGCCTATAGCCTTAGCTGGTAAGAAACTAGCATAGAGCTAGGAAATGCCTTCTCTCCTAATTCCAAAAACAACTACCTCATGAGAAATTAATCCGTTGCTGCTTCCACCACACATTATGGCTGAATGGCGGAACTTCAAATGTAGGGCTTGTGCTTTATTTTTATTTCAAACATGCTAGTTTATAAAAAAAAAAATAGGTAGTTATGAATTCCTTATTCAAGAATTAATCCAGCACACACTTTTATATTGTAAACTTATATGTCCATAATTAAATGTGATTTACAACGTTTCTATGTACTTGTGTTTTAAAATGGGTCCTTCATGATTCGGATTGATTAGATTAAATTTTATTTGGACAGTCAACGGCGAGGTTATGACATACTTTTGATTTTTTAAATTTAACCTATTTTTAATGTTTATCATTTTGTATTTCTCACTCTTCTGCCTCCGATACATTTTATTGTCTTTATTTATTACTAGGGAATGGATTTTACATATTTTCCGACCTTCTGGATCTTTCCTATGGCTTTCACTGTCACATGTAATTGATCTTCAGTTGTTGCTTCGTTTGAGAGTCCAACAAAGCTTCCAAATCCGTGTCTTCAAACCTTTTTTTGTGGTTTTCCAGGATCATTGTTTCTGACATCAAAATCGCCATCTTTAAATTTTTTGAACTTCCATTAGTTCATCAGAAACATGAGATGTTTGAGTTGAAGGGCTTTAAACATGGCATAAAGGCACTTGTTACCAGCAGCGATTCTAGCCTTTATGTCTTCCACTGCATCATTATTTCTTGTAATGATTCCTCCCAGGAACTTAAAGGGACCTGCATGCTGGAAAGTTGTGGTCTCCCAACTTCACCGCATTTTCCATGAAAGCACCATCTCTAGTGGTCATTAGGTACTCATTAATGACCAGGCCCAGCTCTTTTGCTGCTTTTTCCAGCTCCTCCGATGCTCCAGCTAATGCTGCTATTAATCTTAGGGAGATTACAACGTCATCGGCATAGGCCATGTGTTGGGTTAATCTGTTGTAGATGTTCCCTCCTGGCTTAGTTCTTATTTTCCTAATAGCGTGTTCTAATGCCAGGTTAAAAAGTACTGGGGAAAGAGGGTCTCCTTGACTTAGCCCACTTTTCACTTCAAACTCATTGCTGGTGTACGGGTGAACTTGGATTCTGCATTATAAATAAATGATGGAGAGTTAGGTTATATTCGTAAGACTTTTCCAGCATTTGCCTGAGAGAGAACAGATGATCGGTAGTGGATCTTCCTGGCCTAAATCCACTTTGATACGCGCCAATTGTTCCTTCGGCCCATGCACTCACTCTTCGGCACAAGGCTATTGACAAAACCTTGTATGCAGTATTTAGGAGGGATATGGCTCTGTAGTTTCTACATTCTTGTCCATATTATTTGGTACAACTCTTCCCAAAGATCCCCTCCGCCATACTTAACGAGTTCACTGGGAAGGCCATCAATACCGGCAGCTTTATTATTTTTGAGCCCCATGATGATTTCGATGATCTCTTCTCTATCCGGTACCTCAGCATCTTCTATTTCATCTATGCCTATATCTTCAAGGGTTATCTCACTAGAGAAAGGTATGTATTGCTAGTGATTGCAATATCTGTAACAGTTTTCTTCTGTCCACAACATCATATGCCTGTCGGAAGTCGATAATGAGATGGTGTAAATCAATATTATACTCATGAGTCTTCTCCATCATTTGTCTTATCGAGAATAGGTAATCTGTAGTTGTCTGACCCAGGCAGAAACCACTCTGTTTCACACCCAATAGTCATTCAGTCCTGACAATAACGGACTTGCCAGACGAAGAGAAAACGAGCAAATTGGAGATGGATTAGTCATATCCAATAAAAATACTGGAAATCTTAAAATTGGGAAGGCCTTTGATTTATTTTTACTGAAAAAAGTTGTTAAAAGAAGGAAAAAGAAAACAACAAGAAAACCCAAAGATACGTAGAGATACCAACACAAAATGAGATTTGAAAGGACAGTTGCGAAATACATCAATGTAAATATACATTAAATATATGTGTAAATATATATTAACAAATAAAATTGTAGGGGCAATAAATAAAGTAATACGCAAAAAAAACTTTGCAAATGCAAGATATGGGATGCCGATGTGGACAATGAGTGATAACGTTAGAGCTAGAATTTTACTAGTCTAATAATGATTGAGTGATGGACAAAGGATCGAGAGAGGAAGAACAATTGGACGCGCAATCATGGAGACCAACACCTTTTAGAAACAGGAGGAGCTATAGGGAACGTGCCGACCCCAGACCTAGCCCACCACAAATGGCAAGAGCAGAACCGAGAAACGCTATGGAAAAGATGGCCAGTACAAGAGGGTTTTAGAAGAAGGACAATCGTAGATGCTACGAGTGTAATCGATATGGACACATCGCAGCTTACTGCCCATCAATCAAATGTGGGGGGCCAGGGCTTGTCCCTGGATGTACAAGAGATCTCCTCCTCAGGAACCAGTGGAAGTCAACAATCACAATGATGAACGACACAAGGCATACAAGCATCCCTCAACTTTGTAGAGGGGAATATGTTAGAACACATTGCTACGTTTCTGGCTTCCCGCTTTTCTACGGCGGATGGGGGTTACCAGAAATGGGATATATCAACGATACCTTTGCCGAGGCAAAACCAGGGTTTATAGCCCCGAATTTCTCCAACGATCATCTTAGACATTTCCCTGGGTGAGTGTCGGCAGCATTGTCAGTCTTCGGTTTTACTTATTTTGAATTTCTAACAACAGGTTTATGGCCCCAATAACTTCCAAGGTGGTATTTCCAGGACCTTGCCGCCTTCAGATAAGACTGACCAGCTGGTTTCTGCGTATACAGTACTTTACATATCATTTTAAATTATCATTCAATTTACTCGCCCAGTAGCATCCCCAATACACAGCAACATAGAGAAATTTAGATATTTGGGGGCCATGATAACTAGAAAAAATAAAATGGATGAGGAAATCAAGGCTAGATTAAAAGCCGTAAACACTTGCTACTTTTCAGTTGCGGAATTGCTTAGCTCCAGACTTCTGTCCTGAAATTTAAAAATTAGGATTTACAAAATGATTATTCTTCCTACAGTCCTCTTGATTGAATAAAAGTATTAGTTATTTTACCTCGTCCATATGCATGAGGGGTAAAGAGTTGTGAAGGAGGCAAGCCCTCCCCCCCCCAAAAAAATAATCTTATTTATAGCGAGTTAAGGGGGGGAGGGTGGTGACCCAAATTCTTGCTGATTACCTAATGTTACATAAACATACTTTTTGTTTCTTTTTTTTTTCATACTTACAAAAATAACAATTTAGGATTATTTGAAGTAATTAAATGCACCAACAGAAAAATGACAATTCATAATGTGCCATGCTATCATTAGCCCAGACTATTATATCACGTTCTGATTGGAATTAGTGTTATTTTTTTAATAAATAAGATTATTTTTATTTTTTTTGGGGGGGGGGAGGGAGGTCTTGCCACCTTCAAAACTCTTTACCCGTCATGCATATGGACAAGAGATAAAATAACTAATACTTTTATTCAATCAAGTAGTTTTTCCTAATAGGTACTTGAAGCAATCAAGTATTTATTCTCTACCATGTTTTTCATAAGAAAAACTTTTAGACTCAAAAGGTGAAGTGCAATTGTATCATGGGTTACACCATTAAAAAGCTAACTAAATTCCGCAGTTTTTAGGAACTTTGATGGCATCAAGGGTGCTCCAGTGAGGAGTGAGGAATTTTCAAAACTATTAAAAATTTAAGGTTTAATAAATGTTTCGTGTTTTGCGCGTTAAAAGGCCCACTGAAAGTGGATTTAAAATAACTAGACCTAACTCGTCTTTTAGAAAATTTAATGCTGATTAAGGAAATATCATCCTTTCTGTTTCTATGCTAAACCAAAGTAGAGAAAACTGCCAGTTTTCAGAAAAAAAAGTAAGATTTTAAAAATAAAAACAAAAAAAATTATATCTTCTCACTAGATTGAGATAGGTAACTCGTTTCTGCGCCATTCTACCCTGTTTAACATGCAGTATTACCCTTTTTTTTTTTTATACTATGTCTGGGACCACTGTATAATGAATATAATGTAATATATGGTTTTAAATTATATATGGTTCCAATTTTATAATCATTGTAAAGTAATTTTATCAAATTGCAAATATTATGTAAAAAAAAAATTGTTGCAGTACAACTGAAGACGAGATATTAAATCCTCGAAATGTGAATTTTTAATATATTGAATAATATATATATATATATATATATATATATATATATATATATATATATATATATATATATATATATATATCAAAATGGAAGATGTGAATTTTCACTGTTTTACAAAGTTGGAATAATATAGACCAGGTCTTCCAGTAAGTTATAAAATATAAAAAAACTTAAATATAAAATATAGAAGATGATTTTATTTGTTCCTTTAGTCATAAGTATGAACTGTATAGGTTGTAAATTTCCAAATATTATGTAAGTTGTAAGGATTTATTTAAAGTTTTCTTTTTAGTACTTGAAGTTTATTTTAAGTTCCTTTCTTCATATTTAAAAACTCTGAATTCACTGGGGCGGTGATGACAAGTAGGGTAACAAGCAAAAATTGTAAACAAACAAACTAATTCTATATATAGCCCTGTAAGTTGTAAACAAAGGCATTATTGTTTTAGTATTTAAGTTGTTCACTTCATGCTTCCTTCATTTTTGCTATTTCGTTTCCAAGTGTCTTAACTTATATTTATAACCAGAGCATGCTCACACAGGATACTTTACTTAAAATTTTTTTACACAATTTTAAAACTAAAGTTATGTTGTAGATTATTTTAATTTTTTTTTTTTTAAATCATATTTCATTATGGTTAAAATTAATTTTGTAAGGGGAGCCTTTCATTTCAACAAGGAGGTGTGATAAAAAAAAAAGTTTGTGTGGTATTGGATGACATTAAATGAACCAGATCTATAATGCAATTAATTTAATAATAAAATTATATAGGATGAATAATCATAGCCACATATAAGAAATATCGAGGTCCAGCCAGTCGTATCATTGCTAAACCTCATTAACAATGATCGATTACTGTTGGATGTTTCCTTTTTGAAGAGCAAGCTGAAAAACAAAGTTAACTTTTTTAAAAAATCTAGTTTTTAAATTATTATAAGTTTTATATTACTCTTTGATTACCTCCTTCCAGTTTTCGATCATGCAAACTACTGCAGCATATGTAAGCTGACATTCATCTTTTGTCTCTTTAGGAACTGTTAAATAGAAACTTTGGTATGAAATATGAAATCATATATATATAGATACAAAGAAGTAGTATATATATATATATATATATATATATATACACTACAAGAAGGATTAAGTTTATTAGTATTCCTCAATGATAATTTTTATTGATATATAATTTATTTTACATGAATACAAAATAATGATTTTTATAATAAAAATAAAAATAAAGGCAGCTCTTTGGTGGTGACTTTGGGCCCAACTAGGAAATCTTAGGGATGGATTTGAAAACGAAACATGTAACATGGTAACTCACCCCAGAGAAAATTGAAAAGACATTTTGTCATAAATGAGATAGGGCCCAAGATCAGAAGATTTTATATTCAAAGTAAAAAGGAACTTTTTTTTTTTTTTTAAATAATGTGCAAAAATGAAACACATTGTATAGTTAAAACATTTTTCATTTCCCTTATATTAAGCATTGTAACATTTGCTGCTGAGCAACAGTGAATTAATTTAATTTATTGAATTTTTTTCAAAGGAAAAAAATTGTTTGAAGTATCCATACCCAAAGGACTGAAATACTACAGTTTTCGGGTTAAAATGTCGTCAGTATATAAAATTAAAAAAGAAAATTCCACTAATATATAGTATAAAGCTTTAGTAGGCGCTTTCCAGGAGTTCAAAGAAGCTGCTCGCTGTATTGGTCTGGAGATAAATGGAAGTAAAACGGTATACATGAGGAAATGAATGAACGAATCTTGAGCTACCCACATCCAATTAGAAAAACATGGGTTGAAGGCATCTAGTAACTTTAAATACCTTATTCCTTAGTGTCATAGAAACCTGATTTAACTGATGATATTAAGGAAAGAATGGTGGTACGTAACAGGTGCCTCTTTGTCACGCAAAGCAAAACTAATACTTTAAATATATGTGTTAAGACCGGTTGTGTGTTTTGGCAGTGAAGCATGTATCCTCGCAAAGAGAAATATAAATGCTCTGATTATATGGGAGCTGAAAGTAGTAAGAAATATAGGTATCCCAAAAATGATCCTGGACTGGAACCCTAAAGGAAGGAAAAGAAAAGGCCGACCAATAATTTCCTAGATGGACCAAGTTCAAGAAGACATGACAGGATAGACCATGTACCAGGGAAGGCCTTGAAGGAACTTTGAACTGATATTTTGGTCTTTAGACAAAGTAGGGCTGCTTTATTTCCATATAATACAAACGACTAAAATCACTCATTTTTACTATCATTAATATTACTTTTATTAGTTGAATTGTTTAATTTAATCAGTCTGGAAAATATATAAACAATTTTTTTTTTAACTGTTAATGGTATGATTGTGGTTTAAATTCTTTTAATTCTATTTATAGTTTTTAAAGAAATAAATAAAATTCAGTTATATTCTAGATTAATATAATAAGTATTAATAAGAAAGCATTAATTGTAGAAAATTAATAACCTTAATTTTTATTTATTTATTTGTTTAACAGTAGTGAAATCTATAAAATACTTATTTATTCATTATGTATAATGCAAAACATTAAATCTAAGAGGAATTGTCAAATTTTCAGTTATATAAATATCAATAGTATTTATACAAATATAAATTATCAGGTTAAATACATAATAGTTAAATATCATCAATTATCTAATTGCTTTGACAACAACAATAGATTTGACTCATACCTTTAGCCTGGCATATCTCAGCAATCTTATCTGCTTTTGCTTTATCTTCCTCGCGAGTAAGAACTTGTTTAGCAAGTATTTTACATCTTTCCCAATCAATTTTTCCTTCTTTAATCTATAAAGATATAAATATAAGATAAAAATATAAAAAATTATAATTTATAAAACTTTGTAAAATCGAACTTATAATATTAAAAGCAAGATGTAGTTTTTAAAAAATTGTTACCGTTTCCAATGTTCTCATTACACAACCAAGCCAGCACTGAAAAAAAAAAAAAGAAATGAAAAATATTACAAATGAAAGAAGGAATACTGGATATTACTTTGTTAGTGCTAAATCAATGGTCAATAATAATTAATTCTATTAATTTGTTAAAAGATTTGCTGTACATCAGTAGTATTAAATATTTCCTTAAAACATGGTAAACATATATTCTACAGATTGGAACATTGATTAGTGAGTAAATAAAAATAATATATGAAAAAAAAGTATGCATACACGGTAATAAATTTTAAGTCGCACGCTAACTTCATAATCACCTGGTACATGCACATGGCTCAAAATATTCTCAATTTCTCCTTAACAAAAAAATTAAAAAAAAACATTTGAAAATTTTTAAACTTTCATATATAATGAAAAAATTGAAAATGCTTAAAATTAAATAAAATTTATTTATATAAAATATAATTCATACCTTTGCTGATTTGATGTTTCTCAGAACATTGGCCTAACACCTGTTTGAACTCAGCATCTTCAATGCACTAAACAGTATTCATAGTAAAAAATTTGAATTTAATATTATAGCTTATTATTTTCTCATTTTTATTGTTATATTATGCTTAAAATACAGCTGTAAACTAATGTATAAAATTAGTAATAGTTACACCAATACAAAAATTCTTAGTTTTGAATTTCCAATGATTAATCTCATTTCATTTCATTTTTTTACTTGGATATGTTTAAGCTTATCATAGTATAAGCTATCAAATTTTAGTGTTTTACTTATCTGAGGGTATTTCCAAGGTATCAGATAGTGAAGCATAAGATATGTACTCATATCTCTTTAATATCCTAAAGAATCCTTTTTCAAATTTTTAAAAGAATCCTTCAGGCCTAAAACCGCTTTAATTATTACAATAAATGGATGAATAATTCAACATTTCAATCAATCTTCTAGCAATATTTAGTTGTTTTTGTTGGCTGATTCTATATAAAGTTAATCTTCCTATCAACCAGCAATAACATGCAAAAAATTTAATAGCTATTTCTCAATCATTTCATGTAAGGTAGTCAACTGGTTGCTTATTCATCTGCCTGGTTTAGAATGTTTCATTAAATCTTTAAAAGTTATGCTTTATTTAATGCTTAATATCAACCAATAAAAAATTATATAAAGTTTAGCTAATGACCTCGAAAAATTCCTATATAATTGGCATCACTAAGCTATTTTTCATTTCATAATTTATAAAAATTAAATAAATCTTTATTAACTTTATTTAAATCTTATTATCTTATTAAATCTTTATTAAAAATTAAATAAATCTAAATTAACTATTTAACTTTTTCTAATAAAAAAGAAAAACATCTTACTTTGATCGGGCTGAAACAGGCAGTGATGATGATTATTGTCTGCACAACAAATAAAAAAGCCTTCATCTTGCACTAACTTAAAATCTCACAGGACTTCCAGTAGCACAAGAGGGTGCGGTCCTCTGTCTCCTCCTTTATATAGTCCTACCCCACTCAAGCCATGGATGACATCATTTTTGTGTATTCATAACCATGATACCTCAAAATGATTTCATGAATTATAAAAAGCAGATCCTTTTAATTAAGCCCTTAATTTATTTAACTTTTGTTTTTTGGTTGATTTTAGAATAATTCAGCATTGAATTAATGAGAGAATAATGTTTTTGTACATATAATATATATATATATATATTAATTCAATGCTGAATTAATATACATATATATATATTTGAGCGTTTTATTTTTTTGTACTTATGTACAAAAGCTAATTTAACATTGGTCCAGGTTCCTTAAGAATAATACATAAGTAGAAAAAAAGAAAACAAAATAAAACGCCCATATATATATATATATATATATATATATATATATATATATATATATATATATATATTAATTCATTGCTGAATTAATATATATATATGTTTGGGCATTTTATTTTGTTTTGTTTTTATGTACTTATGTACAAAAGCTAATTTAATATTGGTCTAGGTTCCTTAAGAATAATACATAAGTACAAAAAAACAATTTTTTTTTTCCTTACCTCAAAATGATTTCATGAATAATAAAAAGCAGATCCTTTTAAAACTAATTAAGCCCTTAATTTATTTAACTTTTGTTTTTCGGTTGATTTTAGAATAATTCAGCAATGAATTAATGAGATAATATTGTTTTTGTATGTGTGTGGTGTGTGTGTGTGTGTGTGTGTGTGTGTGTGTGTGTGTGTGTGTGTGTGTGTGTGTGTGTGTGTTTTATTTTGTTTTGGTTTTTTGTACTTATGTACAAAAGCTAATTTAACATTGGTCCAGGTTCCTTAAGAATAATACATAAGTAATAAAAAACAAAACAAAATAAAACGCCCAAATTATATATATATGTTCACAACAGCAATATTCTCCCATTAATTCAATGCTGAGTTATTCTGAGTAATAAAATTTGTACTTATATATTATTCTTAAGGAACCTAGACCAATATTAAATTAGCTTTTGTTAAGTATACTATTGTATATATATATATCTGCAATGTAATAAAACAGACAATATACCGTACATCCTGCTGGGCTCAAAAACAATGTCACAAGTCAATAAAAAACAGAACTCATTTATACTAAATATTCTCTTTGATATAGCTTTAGTTCTGGGCTGTTGGTTATATTTTTTAAATGATGTTGCAATTGGGGAATAAATGGAAAAATAATATTTCATTATATATACTAATTAAAATAAAATCTAAAAATAAGTAGGGTAACTGTACCATAAGTTGGCAGTGCTCCAAAAGTTGACATTTTCTACAAAAAGTGTGAATAATAAGATTATTTTGGTTGAAAATTTGGCGGTAATTTGTGAAGTTATATTAGTTAGTGGTGCTGCCATCGACATTAGGTTATAATGGCGAAATTTTCTAGTGGCCTGAAAACTTGATTTCTGCTACCCTGTTTCATTAGGGTGGAAGTCAAGTTAAAGAAGCTTTTTAGTTGGTTTATTTGAGTTCAAGTATGTTTCAATTATTTTTATGGTATTCAAAAGGTTCATGAGAATCATTTGATATCCTTTTTAATATATTTATACAATGTTTAAGGGCTTTAATGTAGTTGTCAACTATTAGAACAGAAATTAATCCTTAATTTCAATAGTTGACATCGATGTGTTTTATGGAACTCTGAGTCTGTCTCAATGACAGGTGTCTTATTTTATGAATTTATAGCTAATGTGCTCTATATATGGATCATTGATTGCAATATTACATTGCCAATAATCCTATTCCTGAATGGACAAGTGTCACATCTAACTCTCCTCACTTCCCTATTCTTCAAAGAACATGGGATACTTGCCATTAGTCGCACTCTATCAAAATGCTACACATTTCATCCAACCAATGAAAGTGGCCATCTTTAATTGTCTAAAAGAACACCGGAAGAGTGAAGTTCTTTATTGGAGAGTCTAAAATTGTGCAAACCCAACATTAAAAAAATGAAACTTCTGGCCATTACTAAAATTTATTTATCATACTTAACTGGATGATCACATTTTTTTCTTTTAAATATGTTTGTTTTTTGTCTCATTTAAGTTTTTTTTTTTGCTAGCCCATAGGATGGTTCCCAGTTTTCTAGAAGGATTGGCCTAACTAAATTCATAACAAAGATTATCCTAACATCAATATATTGGTAAACAGTGTCAATAATATAATTTTTTTTTCTTAAACTGTCAACTATTGGTACAGTTAGGTACCATAAATATTTTTTTTTCTGAAATTAATTAGTTAAGTATTAAGAATTGTGTTAAAAAATTTAATAAATAAAAAGAGTGAAGCCTTTAGTGGAAGAAAGGTGTTAATTCGCTTTTAAAAAAAAAAAAAATTCCCATTAATTGATATTTTCATGGCATCAAATTTTGTTTTAGAAAACTGAAAATGTCAACATCTGATACTTATATGAGCTTTCTATTAGAGCAAAATTTCTGGGTTTATGAGTATGATTATATTAAGATGTTAACTAATTAAACTCTGAATTGTTTTGAAGTGAGTTAACACCTTCTTCCCCTAAATGCTTTAATTATTAATAAGTAAATTTACCACAAGATGATCTCAGAATAACTTTTATTATCTATAATAAGGAGCTCTTGGCGTCCAGCGCCATATTCATGTAAAAATATAACAACAATTCAAAACTTACAAAAATATCGTTTATACATGAAAAAAAGGTAATATTATTTCGTCCATCTATTTTCGATAAATTTGAATAATAATAAATAATATAAATAAAAAATAAAAAAACTCCTATTTGAACATTCCTTGACTGGGCTAAAAGCCATGAATGATATTTACAATGGTTTCCAAACAATGTATCGTGCTCATAATATATATATATATATATCTCGAATAAATCGTACTACTTATTTTACATCAAATATGTATGTATGTTGATCAGTTCATTATGAAGAACAGAGCATTATGATGAAAAAATTAATAATATATAGATTTTCCTTGTCCAATTAGAAGTTTCTACAAAAAAATTGGGTTGTTCCAAATTTACTTCCTAAATCAAATTGGAATTTTTACGAATCAAATTTAGAATTTTAAATCAAGATTTTTCAAATTAATTCAAGAACTTTTATAACCATATAATTCAAAATTGGTACTACTTCTTAGGAATTTGATAATAAAACTGAATTATCCTGTAAAAATTCTTAAATTGATTTGGAAAAATCTTTATTTTAAAATAAAAATTCTAAATTGGGTTTTGGAAAGTACTAAATTTGATTTGACAAATTATAAATTAGACTTGGAAATGCTCTATGTATTTAAAAACAACAATCATACTATCAGAGATTTAGCAAAGAACAAGAAGTTAAAAATTTTGAATAACTTGCAAAATTAGTAAGTGAATAGCATGTAGAAACTTTAATAACATTTTTTATGTCTAACTCAATGACAGAGAGCACCCAATTTACTTGAATATATATTTATATTAAAACCTGAGAAAAAAAAAGGAAATCTAATATTTTAGGAAATGAATTGCCGAAGGCAGAGTAAAATATATATAGGGGAAAGTGCCCCATTATGGGATGGTTGCCTAATATGGGATTTGTGGTTTCTGGATGTAGTTTGTACTGCAACCCCGCTTTTATTCTATAAAATTGAAGATTAATATCGCATTGGCTCATAACCTTGTCACATTGTTATACATTCTCATCCTGTTGGATTATTTTCAGTAAATTGATGTTTTAGGGTTCAAAAACATTTTTCGTGACTATTTTGATCTGATATTTCAAGCCTCAAGGTAAGTCGAATTCCCTTAATCATTATTTTATCTTAAATTTTGAACAATTCATTACAATATTTGCTAACTGCTTTCTTTTTTTTTATTGCATACTGAAGCCCAAAAACCTATAAAAAAAAAAGAAGCCACATCCCCTAATATGGAATACCCATTACTTCCTATTATGGGATATCCCATATTGAGGCACCTTTTTATCACTGAAATAAAAATAGTTATTAATAGATTAAAATGATAATAATGAAATATTACTTTAAACACTGAGTTTTAAGAAACGTGTATGTTTTGTGATAAAAATTTAGGAAATGAAGAAACTTAAGTTCAATGTTCCTACTGTGAAGTGTCTTGCCATAAGAGCAGTGTTGAACTCATAATCCAAAAATTTTCATAGTAATTTGTGAGAAAAAAAAAACTGCAAATAAAAGTCTTATCAAATTTTGATTATTTAAATATTATTTGAAAATTATAAAATAAAAAAAATTCTGTTTTTTTTTTTTTGTAACCTCGTATATATGGATTTATTTGCAACATATATCTATATATATACTTTTGGTTCCTCCCCTTCCTCGCACCTTAGGCTCTACGGGGTTTTCCGTGCCAGGGGATAGGGTGGCGGATTAATGCCGAGTAATATTATTAAATATCCCCTGGGTCCCGGTTTTGAACTTACTATCTTTGGGTTTCCGAGCATATGTTGCCATGGGCATTTACAACATATATTTCTTTGAATATCTTCTGTATAATAAACAAATTTTCCCTTATATATTTCATTTTATATCGTGGTCCCTAATACGGGATATGTATCCCATATTAGGACACCCCCCTATCCCCTTATTAAGAGCCCATTTTTAAAAAGTATAAATTTTACTTTTCTCACATTAATCATGTTTACAAATTTCAAAAAGGAGATATGGGTTGTTTGTCATTTTTGATGTTGTCTACTACTTCTGCTAAATGTATAACAACATTTTTTTAATCGTCTAAGCAATTTAGAGCCAAGCAATTAAATGTCAAAAAAAAGTATCCCATAACAGGGCACTTTCCCCTATATATATATATATATATATATATATATATATATATATATATATATATATATATAGGGGAAATATATATATTTAAACTGTATTTTTTCCCACCCTTTTGCCTTTCAGCAGGAGGGTATTTCAAGCCAATGTACAATTAGCCCAGGCAATGAAGGCCAAAAATGATCGAATGTCGGGAATAATTAGAGACAAGCTGAATTTTTGCCAGTTGTTAGTACTTACTGAAAGCAGCTTTTTCTCAAAAGTCTCCGCCCCTGCCATTTGTGCTAACCCCCCCCCCCCCCAACAACATTTCACTGTAATTTTCCACTGGTTCAGGTTTTACTTCACACCTCCGTTGTTACTAATGCAATTCAGAAATTTTTTAAGACATCGTTTTCTATAAACGCTTACCTTTAAAATAATGTATAGGAAGTTTTTCCTATTGCCCATATTTTGGCAGTTATTTGTCAAAATACATTTTTTTTTCGCGAATAATAAATTTCATAATTACAACTTTCTTTTATAAAATTTAGCCTGATGGCGATTCTTAAAAATTGTTCAGATAAAATTTTTCGCTCAAGAGTTAAGCTTTAATATGATGTGTAAAAAAACCGATTCCCACCACAGGAACGCCAACAAAACTAATGCATAACAACAAATGTGCTGCTGCCAGCAGCCGTATGGCAGAGGGCATGCCTATTAAGCATCTCTGTTTTATTTCTATTTTAATAAACAAGTTTATTTTTACTATTTCATAATTTATTAAGTAATATAAACTTAATCGATTTAAAAATAAACAAATAATTAAATTTATGTAAAAAGTTAAGTATAATCAAATCTTGTTCCATGATAAACGATTCATTGAGAAATATTGAATTATCAAGTAAAACTTCAAAACTTTGGATTAATTTACTAAAATGTATTGATATCATTTTTCAATTCATTTATGCCGAACCAACTGATGTTGGAATTTGCATATATCAACAACTATTAAAATGCTTCCTTACTTCCATTCCGCTGTATATTTACCTTATGCGAAATCGGCCCACTTATACGTACAACTAATGTTGGAAATTGAGTCCAAACTAACAAAAAGAGACCTAGAGATGTTTAAAAATAACGGTTGCTTTACAGTAAGACGTAGCGGCAAATTTTGGTCGGGTACTTGGACAGATATGTCAATTGATCAATGCCTAATGAGGCTGATGAAATCCATTGGAGGTTTAACCCATGTCAGAGGCATTACAGAAAGCACACTTTCAAAGTGGATACATGGAATTCCCTATTTTTTAAATGTACATGAAACTATTGAAGGGTTCTTAGGAACATCAATAACGTTTAATGACCAGTATGTTGAAGTTCGAGATTCAAGAAAGAATAAAGATCAATTAGACATTCATAAGCTTACATCCTGGTTTCAAGAACATAATCCATTTACAAAAGAATCTGGAGAACTTATATCACTATCATCGGGCTATGTTTCCGACGGTTCAGTCACTAGTGACCAGGCGTATGACGTAGGAATTGCAGCAATGCAAAAGATGTGCGGAAAAAACTTTGGTGAGATAAAATTACGGATTAAGGATAAAGTACAGACGCAGGCACAGCCTAGCAAGGTAAAAGTTCGATCAAAGGAAATAGTAACAAATCCGCAGCAGCTGTTCAACAGAATTTTATGTATCTGCAATAACTCGTTAAAATAAAAAGAATATCTATCATTCGAGCTAGCTTCAAAACCACCAACCTTATTTGATAATGGGTCACTCCGTAAGGGAAAAGAGTCTTCCTTAATGAAAATTTTTGAAAATGGCATGCAAACTTATGTTGATCATAAAAATGCAACATTTGTTATAGACGGAGGATTTTTGATACATTACGTAAGTTGGCCTAATGGTGCCACGTATGGAGGCATTGTAAATGCATATTGTGACTATGTAATAGCCAACTATGGGTATAATGTTACGATTGTCTTCGATGGATATCCTCAGGACCCAACGATTAAAAATGAAAAACAACGTAGAAGAGCCTCAAGGAAAAATTCTTGTGATATCAATTTTGAAAAAAAAACACAGAATTTACAACACCCAAGGATAACTTTTTAGGAAATGTAAGAAATAAACAAAATTTGCAGCGAGCAGTGACTCCAGAAATGAATAAAAGAAAAATATCAACTTTCACATCTGAAGAAGACGCAGATTTAGATGTGGTAACCTTTGCTATAGAAAAGCTGAAGGAATGCTATAAAGTTGTTGTAGGTTCGGATACAGACTTAATAATTCTATTAGTGGCTCTTGCACCAGAAAATCAAGATATTTAATTCTGTAAACATAAAATTGGAAATATTCCGACCAAACAATATTATAATATTGATATTTTGATCAAGCAGCACAATAATATTAGAACATTTTTGTTGTTTTCCCCATGAAATGACAGGATGTGATACCCAGCTTTTATAGTTTAGGAAAGATAAAAGCGACGAAAATAATTAAATCTTCGCCTTAAGCTAAGAATCACGCTTCTTTATTTCTACTGAAAAATGCACCAAAAAAACAATTACTAATAAAAGGGGAGAGATTCGCACTTGAGCTGTATGGACTAAACAGGTTTGCAAACTTAAATGAAGCTCGATACTTCAAATTCATGAACCTGACAAAATAAACTAATCTCAGAGCAAATTTCGATATGGAAAAATTACCCCCGACAACTGAGGCATGTCATCAACATATATTGAGAGTGTATTTACAAGTGCCAAAATGGTTAGGCAACCGTTTACCGGCTACGGATTGGGGATGGATGTTAGAGGAAGTAAGTGATGGTGGAAGAGAAAGGAATTTATTTCAACCTCTAACCTCATTAAATCCATTTGCTCCAGAAGATCTTCTACGTATAATATCATGCTGCTGTAAATCTGTTTGTGGAGTTTATTGTGGCTGCAGGAAGTTAGGTCTGCTTTGTACAAATATGTGCGAGCACTGCAGTGGGTATTCTTGTCACAACATTTTAATCATGGATGAAGAACCAAAGACGATCGACGATGAATGATATATGTAAATTAAGCGTTAATAGTGAGATTATTTTTATTGCGATACATAATTTTTAATATATAACAATGGTATCTAATTTTAAAAATAAAAATAAATACAAAGTATGAGGTATGGTCCGTGATGCTGTGAATTATTAAAATTGATAGAATATCACAAACAGTTTCCAAACTTCACAGCTGCCGAAGGTTTTTGCAAGTCCGGAACACGGCGGGTCCATAGGTGGTGGATAATGGAAAGATCTTGAGTATTAAGATCAGGAGTAAAAATCTTCCTCGTACCAAAACTTGCATAGAAAAAATATCTAATACATTTTTATGCTAATTAAAGTATTTGCTATAATAATAAATACAGTTTTTTTAATTTTTTTTTTAAATATAAATAATATTTTTCTGTAATATTATGCTATCGGTTTTAATGTATGATGAAAGCGTTATATATGATGAATAAAAATCAAATATAGCTTATAAATGTCACAACTACCGGTCATGCGTTATTGCTTGGTAAGTGTCGGGCGCGTATTCGCGTATTTATTCGCGTTCACGACCTTCAAAATGTAAAGATTTTAAAGAGTGAAAAACGAGCAAAAACTTTTATTTGAGAAGTTTTTTCATAATATTTCAATACAAAGAACTGTTCCCTAAAAACTATAAAATATAAGAATTTTTATTCGAAATTTTGGCATATTTTGGCGAATTATAGCAAAAGAGTTAATTTCTCGAAGAAACATTATATGGCATCTTTTGAAGAATAGATAATGAGGAATAAAAGAATACAAGCAGTATCAATAACGAATGAAAAATGGCGGAGTTATGATTAATACCAAAAAGAGTCCCGAAACGGATGTTCAAGGGAGCCCCCCCCAAGTTAGCAAAAAGGGGAGAGTCGGGGACTTTTGAGAAAATACTGCTTTTTGTAAGTACTAACAACTGGCAAAAATTCAGCTTGTCTCTAATTTTTCCCGACACAAAACCTTCAATGCCTGGGCTAAATGCATTTCTGTCCCTGGCAAGATTTCTTATTTCCTCCAAGGTCTTCCTTCTTGCTGCATATCCCTATTCGTGAAGGTGAAGAAATTATAAGGTAAAAATGGAAGAAATTTTGAATAAGGGAACGAAAATAACCGGATCATGTGATATTAATTCAAAGAATCAAATGGTTATGTGGGCCTTAGTTGTATAAATTTTTGTGTAAAATGAATATTTAGGATTGTTTGTTCGGAGTTTTTAAAGTAATCTTCACCAGCAAAATATAATTTTTCCCCTTTTGATTAGTAGAGGTAGGTAATAAGTTTTTTTCCCCTTTCAGTTAGTAGATGTAGGAAATAAATGTACATATTTAATAATCTCACAGATCGTCTCAGTTGCCGAGACCCTCCTTGGGCCAAACCAGCCCCTATAAAGTGGGTGCCCTTAATTGAATAATTAAATTAAGGGGAAAACACCTCGCCGTTGAGCGTGATCACAGTCAAATCACCTCCTTGCACGACCGCTGACCAAGAAACAGTATTTCCTTACACAGTACTAAATCCAAGTATAATCCTATCCCTTCATGGGTGTAGTAGTAGTTTTTTTTTCTTGGTAATAAATAAGCATTTTTCGAAAGTATGTACGTCATCGCTGAATTGAATGAGACCATTTCGATGACAATTCACTCAGTAGTTTTTATTTATTTAACATTTTATTTATTTAACTATGGATAATCAGGACAGTCAGTAGTTTAAAAGCTGTAAATGATTGAACATAGATAAAAAATCTGGATAAAACATTTTTCTAAAAGTACAAGGGATTAACTATCATTTCACATATCTCTGAAGAGCTAGCGCAGCGAGCGGGAGTCGAAAGCTAGAATCTATTAAAGCCAGTCAAGGCACTTCTTAACTGAAAAAAAGGCGATGGAAGTTCGATAACATCATGGCCACATAACTTCTCAAAACATGCCACGCCCATCAGCCCCACTTCAGTACCTTTACCGATTATTTTTTCTATATTCGTATTTGTTGTATAGATAGGAACAATGTATGATTATTAGAGATTATTTACAAATATGCACATCCTCTTTAGTCATTATATTTGTTAATTTCCTTGTTGGTTTATTATTTTATTAAATATTTCTCATGCTTAAATCCAGATTTTTAGAAATATACTTTAAATATAAATGTACATTTTTGACCATTGTTTAATATAAAAATCCGATTTCCTCTTATTAACCCTGGGTAGGGCGCGGTGAAGGATCCTCAAGATCGGGTCGCGCGGAGCCTGACAGGCACATTTTACAAAAAATACATAGTATCTATAAAAACCCATATTAAATTAAACCAAAATTTACAAATAATCTTTATAATGCTGACAAAAAGGGAAAAAATAAAATATAAAAACATTATGAGTATTTATTTCTGTAAACAAAACAAAACCAAGGGAAATACAAAAAACGCCAAACATGGAAATAGAATATAATACAAAAACATCACATTGAAATATTTATTTCTGCCTCTACCCGGTCGGGTCATTGGCAAAAACACTTTCAATTCAAACTTGGTTGTACAGTTTTATCTTCTTCAACAAGTCATTACAACCTTCACCGATTCCTCCATGTCTCCCAACAACACCTTGAGGTTATCGAAACTTAGTAAAACTTTAGCATTCTAGGAGGATATGCTTGACTGTCAAGATTGTGGGATGCTAGTGTTCACAAGCGCATTGTCAAGTCTGTGTGAAGGCCCGATGATTGCTGACTTCTTCGCTGGAGTTGACCAATATTAAGTTAGTTCATGTGCTAACCCTCTGAGGAAACTTCTTCTGGGCATTGGGAGATGAAGAGACCATATAAAAGGATTAAAGAAACTTAAATGAAATAGTTGTTGTTATTTAAAAAGATAAAAACACTTCCCTTGGTTCATAACGTAATTGGGCGCGGTGAGCTTGTCAGATCAAGATGGCTATTTCAGAACTCTCTGATGACTGGTGACAAACTCTGACTGAGGGGATTAGATTCACTCCAAAAAGATACCTGAATACAGGCTGTGGCATGCTCTCCTCCACCGGTTGAAGAGAGCAGCACCGGGAAAACCAAAGCCTGTGCCTGTCAGATCTGCCGCGCCCTACCCAGGGTTAATGATTATGTACTTACTTAATTCATTTGTTATTTGTAATGTTATTCAGCCCAAAAAAATGTGCTTTTTTACCATAATAATTTTTTAACTATTTACTCTATGTAATGGGAATATTCTCATTGGATTCACCAGCAAATCATCTTTTAAGAACTATGCATTTCTCGACATACTTCCAACATAATTAATTTGCACATCCCCCATTTGAACCCATCTAAAAGAGTGGATAACCCCTTTATATTTGGACAGAGACTGCAGATATCGAATTTCATTATCAACAAAGTTATGACCAAAGTTTTATGTAGGTGAATGTTTTTTCCTAATTAGTCTATTTTTCCTGTACTAAAACCCTCTCTCTCTCTGCACTTATTCCTCTTACTCTCATAATTTGCTAAAGATCACTGATATAGTAATAATGGTTTTTTCAACTCCTATAATACTGCTCTCCTAACAGATTAGGGGGGGGGGGGCTGAATGCCTTAGAACATTATTCTTTCTATTAAGGTGCTAAGCATCAAAAATAGGGTACCAGAAGAGCCAATTCTTTAATACAGCTACCTACCTACTTACATACCTATCTGTTCTAGTGTAGCTGTTTATGTAGTTCCTATGCTAATCCTTACCCATCAGTGGCTTAGACATTCATTAGGTGCCCCCCCCCCCTCAGCAAGTCATGAACACCCCACACCCTCAAAAAATTATTTAAAATAAATTCCTAAAAATTATACCTTAAAAATGATTTTTATTTCATCCAATATCTCTGGCTAAAATTAATTCATGCCATCATCTAATCAATAAAATTAACACTAAATAATTCTTTAATACCCACCTACTGACTAGCCATTCACTGCAAAATTATTAATCACTCTAAAAAATGAAACAACATTAGCCATAAGACATTTGTTGAACAAAAATATTAATTCCTGAAAGTAGGCAGATTCTCAACACACATCTTAAACATCAACAGCTGTAGCCTTCTCACTCTTGGTTTTTAAAACAGACAACATGGTTGAAAAGAGTATTTGATTCTCCTGGAGTTCTATATTACTCCAAAAGTTGAGAAAAACTTTGGTTGGGTTCGAAATTTAGAGTTTAAGTAAGTATTGTAGGTAAATATAACTGCTTTAATTTTATTTTGAATTAATTTTGATTATCTTCATTTAATCCTTTTATGCATAATTTAAATATATTTTATATACCCTTATCTGTAATTCTTTGTAGAAAAAAAAGTTAAAAATAAAAGAATTGTTTTTGAATGCATGGAAATTACACCCTCCATTAATTGATTCAATGATATCCTAGATTGATAGATTATAGATCTATTGATTCAATAGTTAAGGATAAGGGAAAATAGAAAAACTACCTTATAATCATTTTTTTTTTAACTTTGCCATTTAGTGACAAAACACTGAGCATACAGTCAAATGATAAAATTATTAGTTTCGGATACCAACAATTTCATATGTATATAAATGATCAGACACTCCATAATTACACATATTCAAGCAAATAATATTTACAAGTGTTTTGCAGCTGGCTGTTTGACAAGAAAGTTACAGATTAAAAATAAACTAACAATATTTGGGTGATGCCCTAACAACCAGCTTGTGTTATCACAATTGGAACTAAAGATACAGCCTTTGTCATAATACAATTACCTTATTATAATGGTTTATTTCCACTTAAATTATTCGATGAGAAACGTTGCAAAAACACCAAAAATGGTGACAATAAAACAGAATTTCTATAGTTGCATATAGATTATATACATATATTCTTATGTGTTTTACATATAAATTAATATATGTGATTTTATATATATATATATATATATATATATATATATATATATATATATATATATATATATATATATATATATTTGTGTATACATAAATATTACATTTTTACAAATATATAAATACATATACACTTGAATACCACACATAAAAATGAAAAAAAAAATTGAATTACATTGATTGAACTTGGTCCTCAATGAATGTGCCAAAATAAAATAGATCAGAATAATATAGATCAACCCAAATCAATAGCAATTGATGAGAATGCATATATGTGTTTTATATTTTTTTTTGTGAGAAAATATGTAATAAAGCTGGAAGACATTAAACATACATTGATATTGAATAATTCATACATGTCTAAGTCAAACTACCTACTATTGATGATTATTTGTAGAAATTGATTAAAAACAGAATTTTTCATTTTTTTTTAACTGAGCAAGTGAACTTATAGATTAAATGATAAAAAATAATAATAATAAATAAAAAAACTCATTCTAAATGGTTATATAAAAATATTGAAACAAGATGGATAAACTATGTCCAGCAGCAACTATTTTTTAAACCAATTATTGCAATATATATTCTTTACTTTGATAATAACAAATAAGATTATTACAAAAATATATTAACCAGAATTTATAGTGTTAGTTTTCTAACAAAGAGTTAACATTAATTGTATTTGTAATAAAAATATTTTTTGCATAAACATTTCAAAATTTGTATAAAATTCAATACTGTAGATTATTTTTGTATTTACAATAAAATATATTTGAATGAATTATCCATCAAAATGAAATATTTCAATAACATTAGAAAACTGGTGGAATGTATCTTTAAAAAATCATAATTAAAACTTAATTACTACACACTCTTCTTTTTTAAATTCTTAAAAATGTATAAAGAATGATTATGAAAACCCTCTCCCCACACACAAACATGCGGGCGCGCACACACACACACACACACACACACACACACACACACACACACACACACACACACACACACACACACACACACGCACACACACGCACACACACACACACACACACACACACACACACACACACACACACACACACACACACACACACACAGATATATTCCCATGTATGGTTTGAAAATACCTTTCCTTAAAAAATGACTTTGTTAAAAGAAAAGTTTTTTCAGATAATACATTTTTAATGTGAAAATGAAAAATATTAGAACATTATTGAATTTTGTTTTCATAAAAATAATATTCCATCATACAAGATAGAAGAAGAAAACTTTAAGATTTAAATAAATTAATTTTAAAAAAGTACCACAAACATGTTTATTAAGTATGATAAGTTAAGAAATTAATGCCACATACTTAAACTCATAGGTTAATCTGTCAACCAATAAATGAATGTTATACTTTTGTTTAATATACCTATAGTATTTAAGGAGTTTTATTACAAAAAAGTGGTTCATATTAATATGTGGAGAAAAAATGAAAAACCAGTTTTTCTCCAGTTCTTAAAGAATGTGTTTTAGTCGAAAAAATATTATAACTGTTTCTAATCAACTTTGGTAATTGCCGATACTCATCTGATAAAAAGGATAGTTTGCTAGATTTATTTTGTTTAGTTTAAAACAAGGTGATAAAGAACAATATTATATTTTTTGTTATACAACTGGACATAGTTGAACTGTAATTGAACTTATAATTGGAATAATATCTCAGGGACCAAATCACAAAAGAGCAGTGATGAAATTAACAATAAATACAAATAATAAATATATCTGTAACAATATTTTATTTTCATTCTAATATTTAAAAATATACAAAATTGTTTACAAATCATAAGTAATAAATAATGCATAAAAGAAAACAATATTTGTATTAAGAGGAAAGGTATATATACTGACACATTTATGTAGTGATAGAAATTCATACTAGACTTTGGACATTAAAGAGAGAGACTCAGAAATTTAAGTACACTATATGTACAAAAGCACAAACAAGAGGAACTAGGATAAATTATATTAAAATGCATAAAAAAATATGGCATTATGAAATAAATTTCAAATATACAAAATAAATCACTCCAATAAATAATGATGGAGGCTAACCTTTGTTATAATTTTTTGAATATTGTTAATTGTAATGAAAATTTGAATTATTCTATAAAATGGCACAGTAAATAAGTGGACGGATTAAAAAACACAACGGGTTAATCCCTTGTATAGTCTTCTGTTACTTACAATTAATTTTATCATGATGAAATTTAAAAATTTAGTTAAGTGAAGGCTTGAATAATATAAAAATTTTGTTAAAATTAGATTCTTTAAATTAAAAGAAATAAACTAAACTAAAATGTGTAAAACGAATCGATTCTCTAGGGAATTAAAAAAGAGAATAATTCCATTTATTTTTAATCAGTAAAAGATATTTTCATGAAAATGTCATGAAATTATCAAATGATACTTTACAAGACAAATTAAATGATTTATTGATTACTTGTGCCATGTAAAAAAAAAACAAAAAAAACAATAGTTATGATTGTCATTTTATCAAAGATCTTACTTCATATATGAATTAGATTTATAAATAGTATTCAAAATTAAATAAAGATTATCACATTTATATATATTGATTATAAATATTATTTTTATTTCTTTGTCAATCATGAGTTGGTTGTTATGAAAAATGTTAAAACTTAGATACTTGTTTTTTTTTTACTATTTCTAGTCATATTTTAAGTGGGTAAGGTTGCCCAAATATCCTGGAATAAGATGATAACTAATCAGCAAATCTACTTGGTAGTGATATATTACCTCATTATAATCAATAAGAATTGATAACATATAAATAAAAATAATAACAAAGATGAATTGGTTAGCCTCCATTCCCTTCAGTATTAATTTATATAATAAATTGTTTATTTACAATTACACAAATCCATCCATAATTAGTAAATGATTTTCAATTGTGTGATAACTGGTAACAAGCTCAGCCTTTTATTCTAGTAGAAATAAATATAAGGCTTTTTCATTGCATTAGAAAAACCACTTACAACATTAAATAAAACTAAAAATACAAAGAATTATAAAATTTACAATTATGTTTGCCTAAAAACAGAATATCAGTTCACAATACATACATATATGTGTATTGAAATTAACAATATTCATGCAGACACACATGGAAACATCGAAGATAAGGTACAATTATAAAGAAATTAAAGACTATCAAGTTTAATCTATGATGCTGATACAATACACATATAAGTATTCAATTACAATAAATTATACATTAATATCAATAATTATTATATTGTCAAAACACATATGCGGTCATGGAATGGTCTGAAAATGAGCAAGATTAGGAAGGAAATAAAGAAATGAGTAGAGTTCAATATAAATGCTCACTAAATAGAAGTATTATTGCTATAATTACAAATTAGCAACAGCACAATAGAAGAAATTTACATCACATTACAAATGTAATTGATTGGAATATCAAGGCAAACTTTAATGATAACAATAAGGAGGTGGTATCACATAGGGTTTTGCAAGGGTACAACAATTACACAACAATAAAACACATAGTATATAAGATCAATTCCCAATTATTATCTCAGTCAATTGACATACATGAAGAACCCACATGACATAAATTTCACATTCCATAAATTAAGTTGTACAGTTTGCTTATTTAATTATAAAATTTACAAACATACTAATATACACCATTGTCTGCATACATTCCACAACACGATAGGGAAAGATATGAACAAACAAAAATAGATATGGTAAAGTAACAAAATATGTATATACATAGATAAGGACATTAAAAGTACCTCAATATTATAAGGGAAAATAAATACAATAATTACATAATTCTTACAGATACACATACACAATCGTGTTATTTTTATATCGCATTTATGTAAACAATAACACAGAAAATCAGCGTATTTTCATTAACAAGCTTAATAAAAAGCTCAACTTTTTTACATTAAAACATATAGATACTCTGTGTTATTATGCATATGTGCGCATAATATAAAGCACAAACAGCATAAGACATAATCTTATGCACATGCTATAATAATTTATTATTCAAAATCTCATTTTAATTACAATTATAGAATTGTAATTTTTATCAAGGCATAAGCAAATTGTACAACAAATACATTAAAAAGATATCTCGATATGGTTGTTCAAGCACACAATAAACAACATCAATTTACAACAGGAAAATACAAAACAGTCAACAGTTAAGTACATATATAAAATACGATAGGGAAAGTGTCACAACCAGGTAATGATAAATATTTGTTTTTAAATGTCTTTCACATTATCTCAGCCAACAATGAGATGAAGTGTTAGAAATCAATCTGCAATAACAGTCTGTCAATATGGAATTTCCATTAAAAAAATATCCCATGTGGCATGAGTCTTTTCCAAGAATGAGATATGTTATAAAGTTGCTTTTCTATGCCAAAAATAAAAGTTTACAAATTCTCAGACTTATAGTGCGATGGTTTATGGTCAATTACACCACTGTTCACACTCACTAAAATTCAGTAGAATCTCTACTGAGGCACTTCTGGAAATTCCTGTTCCTACTGACGATTGAGCAAACTAGTCACAAATATTAACTGCCTTCCTCTATGGATGAGAGTCTGGTATCATTAAATTATGAACTTGCTCCAATTTATAGGCTAGTCTTTGTTTTTGTGAAAACTCATCTTCTTCAAGAGTGACTGTTAGTTGTTCATTATATTTCATGGCATACGTGTACAGCTCATACAGTGCACAGTTGGTATTAAATTCTGAGGAATGCAACTATAACAAAAAAAATAAATAAATAAATAAAACTTGATCCAGTTTTTATTTATTCAACAGTGTTTACATGGAAATTATAATCCCTAGTGCATAAAACATTTCATACATGAACATACTACTTTTAAATTAAATTACCCTAGATTCTTCAGCTAGCATTGCTCCCATGTCTTGATCTGATATTGCTGGCATGGCTTTAATATCAGCATAATATCTCTCAACCCACTCTTTATAAACTGGAATGTCCTTGGCATAAAGAAGTTTTGAACTAGGAGAGTCTTTACCTGTAAAAGAAATGAGTGCCCATACATTATTTCAAGAGCTCTATAAGATATAAATGAAGGTACACTAAAAAAATAAACAATGAAAGAGAATTTACAACATATAGTATGAATATTTTTTAATTATATAAAACTAATTTCATAAAATGAAAGCATTTACCTAGTCGGTGGTCAGAAGTTGAACAAGAATCCATGAATGTCTGAGCTACTACTGATAAACAAGAATCAACAATATTTGATTTATGTATATCAAAGACAAAATTTGGGTTCTTAATTAAATTTACCCAAAACCTCAGAGGAAGGCTAAAACAGAAAAGAAACAAATCTTAAGCATAGATCATTTCCAGGAGAGACTAGTCTTCAGAAAAAAACATCCAAAATTAATAAGCATTAATTATTTACACTGTGATGATACCATCTAAAAGGTATAAAGTTATTTCAAATAACAGTTAAAAGTTTCTGGTCTCCTTTATAATTTTTAAAGTGTAAAGCCCTCCCTCAAATGGCATCTATAACACTAAGCAGTCCGGCTCAATATTGATGCATCAAGACACATTTATTATGGATGTATAACAATAAGAATTTCTGGTCTCTTCCAATGGTACTATCATATTTCATCAAAGATTGTTTTGATGATCTTTTAAAACCCTTCCCTTTCAAATCTTTTAAAAACCTTTCCCTCTACCCCAGATCCCTTTGGGGTAGAGGGAAAGGTTTTTATAAAAAAAAGCAGTTCAATTATTTTTCAAATCATTAAAATCCGATGGTCGTTAATTGAAAATATTTAATTGATTTTTGTCATGAGGTGTATAATTTACCCCTGATGTTTCCTAGTTTACTAGTACTATATATACCAGATCAATCATGAACAGCTTTCATTCTGGTGAGGTATACAATTCAGACAAAAATTGATTCAAAACCATTAATAATTCATTCCAAATGATTACTAATAGAATTTTTTTTAACAAAGCAATTAAACAGGAAACGTGAAGTTTGCCTTTTAACAAAAAGCATTAATGGAATTGAAGGATCAAGTAGATATAAGTGGTGAGCTACACTTTTGGTAAAATTGAATTATTATAAGAGATAAAGGTGTCAAGTTTTTTATTTTAATGTTTCCTCTTTTCATTCACATAAATCCATTAAGAAGTGAAGGTTTTAAGGTGATAAAGGTGTTAACTGAAGATACAGGTCTGTCATATAATGGATTCAGGTGATTTGAATCTAGTTTTCAAAACCGTCAAAAAGTCACCGAAAAATGTTACTATCACTTTGAACTAATATTTATTTTACTCATTTTAATTTCATCTATATTTGCATAATTTAGTTTACTCACTTAATTGGTTTAATTTATTTTACTCAGATTGAATGGAAGGAGAATGAATCACTTTGTTGAATGCATGGAATCATAACATATTTACACTCCAAAAAGAATAGTACCATATATGGAATACAAAATCTTTGTTCCTAAAAGAAAATTATTGAAAATCTCATGGGGCTAAATTTATTTAACAGACAATCAGCCCCACGAGATTTTCAATAATTTTCTTTTAGGTACAAAGATTATGTATTCCATATATTATATCAATATTATCTTTAGATAATCTATACGTAACTTTAATAAAATTTGAACTTAAAAAAATTAGGTCTTTTATTTTGTGGTCCCTGGGACTGTGATAGTCCCCTGAACAATTTAGCTTGTAGTCCCAGATACCACGCTGCGGCTGTACATGTAAAAAGTAAAAGAGTAGAAATCTTATTTTAAAATTTAAATGACAGACAAAAAACCTAAAGGTTTAAAAAAATAAAAAGTAATCATTTACCTATTACTTTTCCAAGTGTGAACAACTTCTGGATCAGTAATTCCATGTTGTAAAGCTTGGTCATCAAGGAAATCGAACATATATTTAATTGCTAAAGGTAAAGCACTCCCTCTGTGTGCTGTACTAAAGATAGTCTCAAAGAGATCATCAACAAACTTTTGAAGGGTTCCCTGAAAAGAAAGACAATTTAATATAATCTATTACCATTAATGAGTATTTATTTCAAAAGCCCTGGATGAAACAAAATCAGCAAAATTATTAATAATAGAATAAGATAAGTTTAGATAGAGGAAACAATCATTTACATCTAAAAAACTTCGTTTATTATAAGTTTGACGAAGTATTTGTCATCTTGAGTGTCACTAATTATTTCCGTTTAATAAATATTTGTCAGAATGTTTATTTTTTATTTACACAGGTCTTATAATATTTTTTTTTTGACTTTATTTGTCAGAACGTTTATTTTTTATTTACACAGGTCTTATGATATTTTTTTTTTTACTTTTCCTTTAGTTTAAATTCATGAAGCCATAAGAGTTTGTAGAGTTTGCATTCTCAGAACAACTCGTATTTTTCTAATACTTTTTAAAAAGCAGAATAAATTTATTTAAATTATTTTCTAATTATAATAGTGAAAGTGATGTATATGCAGATATTTGTCGCAGATTTCAAGTGACGCGGAATTTCCTGATTTAGACAGTGAAAGTGGTGAATTGTTTCGACCTAGCAGAAATCGAGTTTTGCCAATACCATCATCAAGTGAGTCCAGTAAAATCTACGAATTTCTGAAATATTTGTCGGTTTCAAATCATACTTCATTAACCCATTTGTTCCCAGTGTTGCGATAACGCAACAGCTTCCTCTTGCGTACCCTCGTACGTACCCTCTCATTCCCAGTGTTGCGTTTTCGCAACAGGGCTTATCTGGACACAGCAGCTAAATCTGAAGAAATTTATATTTTTTAAATTCAATTTGCAAGATAACTAAATGATTTTGAAGACTTCAGTCCATTCTAGAAAAAAAAAAGTTCTGGGAGATAATGGGTTAAAGTCTTCAGGCCCTTATCATTTTTGTAAATATTTAAAATAGTATTTTTCTGAAACATCATTTTAAATGATTACTACAATATTTATCAAATATAAAAATATAAATAAATGTATATAAAATATAATTGCAGATATCACCCATTACCAAATTTAGAATAAATCTAACCATTACTTTTACGTCACGCATTTATTTTGCAAATTGGCCCGCAACGCAGCACTGTCCTATATCCCAAGCTAGCCGCTCATAATGTGCTAATTTTAAAATATCTTATAATAATTATACATTATTTTTACTATTAATAAATTAAAGTTATGCAAAAAAAAAAAAAACAATATATACAAAAAAAAAACAATATAGACAAATTTATAAAAAATTTTGTTTATACTTGAAAATACTTGAGAATTATAATATGATTCCATTAAAATAAATATTATAATAAAAAAATAAATACCTTTGTAGCTAAAAGCCTGGTAAGGTAAATTTCTGAAACCATTTTATTTCCCCTTTCACCTTCCTTCTGGGCATCAGAATCATGATGTTTAACAAGATGCCAAACCTAAAAATGATAAAATCATAATATGGAAACAAACAATGAATGGTAATAATACTCGTTATCACGATTCCAGAATATCACAATAAAATAAAAATAGTTATTTATGGGCTCTTTATAGTTTTAGTGAAGTGAAATCACTGCAAGTAAGTAGTACTTTTATACAGGAGAGAGTAAGGCTGTATGGCATTCGATGTAAGTTGGCTGCTTATCATTTTCAACACCTGGTATTGAAAATGATGATAGTAAAATGAATTTTAGTGTTGGTATTACAATGTTTTCTATTTTATTTGAGTTTCCATGACAGAAAGATTTACAAAATTTGTTTTGAGTTTAGGAAGTTAATTGTTTTTTTAGTTTTCTTTAAAAAATTTCACAATTTAAGCAACTTTATTCTTTTTACTCAATCTTTCTCAATATTTGCTTTTTTGCACTTTAGGATCTGTAGGCACTGTTGGGCCAACATGTCATATATATATCTCACGAAGATTAGAGACTGATGTGAATATTAATGGAAACACAAAGCATCAAGGTTGGCAAGGATGCCAACATCACAGTACAGCCCTCTTTATGTAATATTCAAAGAGATCAAGAAAATTTGCACAGGTTACTAGCAAGGATAATCAGAACGTGCAACTGTTACCCACCAGCCCTACTCTCCTCTAGAACTGCAATAGTCTTAATTCAAGTGTTTTTGAATCTGTTACAAAAGTAAATTGGATATCAGCTTGTAAAATTAGTTGAATTTAGTATAACTTTTTAAAACTTATTATAATCACAATTTGAGTAGTCAAGGTAATACTAGTAAGTATTTTTGGGGAGTGAAAGGTACCTAATAAATTTATAATACACATTCTTAGAGAAATCCATTTAGCTAAATGTTTAATCGGTTTTAATAAGCATTACTTATGTTTGATCTAATTAGAAAAATTATGTTTAAAGTAAAATGCATTCATTCTTTATTTAACAGTATTTTTATTAAAACTAAATAATAATAAATTAAAGAAAAGTAAACCCGTTAAAAGTAATATTATTACATTTATCACTAACCTTAAGTCCTCCATCTTGGTCATTATTTAGAGGAGAAGTCGCTCTGCTTAAAGGTGGACTAGCTGAGCTAAATTTTGATAAATTCAAAGTTTCATATTTGTGTGATTTTTCTGTCTTCTCTGACAATATGGATAAATTATAAATAGACGACTGCTTAGAGACTAGATTAAGATATGCCATATCAGGTACCTGAAATTTTATTGTTAAGTTTATTTTCTGTGAATAATAAAAAGTAATCAATTTTTTAAAATAAATAGTATATATTTAACTATTTACATAGGTTAAAGAAAAACAGATACATACACGATAATGGTTAAGAGTATTTCTTTTCTTCCACTCTCCTTCTGTCTTTGTTGTACTATCTTCATCATACAGAATTAACCTGCCAGAAGTACCCGTTCTCCATTCTAAAGTAAATTTTTAATAAAATTAATATTTGTACATATTATAACAATTAACATATTTCAATTAGATTTTTAAACTTAAAATCGAAATTTTTATAGGGGATACCTAGAAGATTTTTGTTTTAACACTTCTTGCTGATTCGGCATGCCATTTTCTTAACAACAATGAGAACAAGAGATTTCTTGCTTATTTAGATATTTAAATGAATATCAATTAGAAATAAGGTAGTTGAAAAGTTATACTTAATTTCCAAGTAATAATTTTTTTCATTTTCATCATCTTAAACTCATTTAGACATATTCTAGAGATAAGGATTCGAACATCGGATTGCGATTAGTTCCTTACTCGCAAGGCTCCTATGATACCTTGAGCATGAAAATTTCTTCTACAAAAACCAGGCAGGTTTCAGACGTACTTACTCAACAACTGACCACCTAGCTAACATCACTAATAAGATACTAACAGCTTTTTCAGATAACATGAGCCTAATAGCGGTTAGTCTTGACATACAGAAAGCATACGATATGGTATACCGACCAAGAATTATTGCAAACCTACACAAAAGTGGTGTAAGGGGAAATGTGCTCAATTTCATTAAGAATTTTCTGAACAATAGGGTTCTGCAAGTAAGGATAAATGAAGTCTACTCCGACGAGGTTGAACTTGAAAATGGAGTTTCGCTCCATAATAAGGCTCAGTTATTAGTGTAACATTGTTTCTTATTTCTATAAACGACATAGCCGATCGCATTAACTTACCAATAAAAGGATTTCTTTATGCCAACGATTTATTGTTGTGTTGCAAAGGAAAATATCTAAACCTCACAAGACAAATAATGCAGGCAACAATATCCCAAATAGAACAATGGGGGAGACAGACAGGATTCAAATTTTCTGCAGAAAAATCACAAACAATTATTTTCTCCAGGAAAAAGAAATTGCAGAGGATTAGAAATATTTCCATAAACAACCTCGAAATTGGATTTTGCAATGGAATAAAAATCGTAGGCATACTTCTGGATCGAAAACTGAAATGGAAAAACCAAACAGAAAAATTGAAAGAGGATTGCAATAGAAGACTGGTCTTTTTAAAAATCCTCTTCCATCAAGGCTGGGGAGCTGATAGAAAAGTAATGTTTGCAACCTACAGAACACTAATATGATCAAAACTTGACTATGGATGCATCCTGTATTCCTCAGCATGAAACAGTCTCCTAAGCAAACTGGATTCTGTTCAGAATTTGGCACTGAGGCTTTCTACTGGGGCGTTTAGAACAAGTTCCATAACAGCCCTACTAAGCAAAACAGGGGAATTGCCACTGGAACAGAGAAGGAAAGTGCTGGTGCTCCGCTATGCGGTGAAAATTTACAGTATGCCAGACCAAAACATTTTTAACATTCTACAGAATGACAATACCAATAACATTGAAACTCACAGATCGGAGTCACTGAAGGACAGAATAACACAATACTTCAACGAGTTAGACCTCCCCTTACCCACAGATCTTGTTCCCCAGAAAATAGGAGATACTCCACCATGGACAATCCCATTAATTAAGACTGAGCTCGAGCTAAAGCTGTTGGATCTAAGTTGTCAACATCAGTTCCATTTAAACAGCATAAAATGCTTTCTTCTCATCAGCAGGGGAGCATGGAACATGAGGTTGAAAGGAAGTGCAGCTGACAAACGAGAAAACATTCCTCAGAGAATGGGCCAGGGTTGTACAAAGCGAGGGCGTGGAAGACGAGGTACCCCCTCGTACAATACCCCCACGAAAAACTAAGTTTCAGATATCATGAAATGACTGAAAACTTATATGCTAACCACGAATTGATTTTCACCGATGGGTCTAAGGATGAAAACGGTGTGGGATGTAGCATGGTGGCCAGAACAAGTAAATTTAAGTTAAGCAATATAAATTCGATTTTCACCTGCGAATCAGTAGCAATACTAAAAGCATATGAATATATTAATAACAAACGTATTCCAAATTCAGCTATTGCGACTGACTCTCTTTCGGTAATTAAGGGACTACAAAATTTATGGAGCAACAATGAATTACATAAAAAAATTCTGGAACTAAATTTCGAACAAGCAAAGAGAGGGGAGGGAAGTATCGATGCTGTGGGTTCCTTCTCATGTCGGGATTAAAGGAAATGAACAAGCAGACCAAGTGGCAAAAGAAGCAGCCAAGAGCTCAGACCCTCCTGATCTAAAATTAATATTTCCTTCCGAGTGGGTGAAAACCAAAGTAAAGGAAAAATGGAACAAAAGTGGCAATATACACGTAATCACCTTCACCTGATCAAAGAAGATAACCATGCTTGGCTGCCTCCAAAGACCCTAACTCCAAAGGAAGCAGCCATAATAATCAGGCTAAGAATTGGTCACATGAAGCTTACTCATATCTACCTGCTTATTGGACTTCACCGGCCTACTTGTCAAATTTGCGACAATACCCCTCTTACAGTGGAACACCTTTTTCAGTGTCAAAAATACTGGAAGGAATGCCGCGACTTCAATATTACAACTTCATATCCATACAAAGCAAACAACGGAATTGAAAAAACCCTGAAGTACCTCAGGAGCACAAAATTAATGTCCTACATTTAAGAAGAGCAGTCATCGCTAATGGCCTGGGCAGTCGAAGCGACATTAAACAACATCAAATAAAAAAAACAAAAAAAGGTATTTTCAAAGATCCAATACTCTAAGTGGTTTACAGCTGACATCCCAAGACATATTAGCATTGTACTACTACCTAAATCAATAACATATTCCGAGGTCATTATTTGTGATAATGATCCATTCGATTCCCCATAAAACTCTGTGGTCACAAATTAAATCCTTTCAAGAATGATTTAAAAACAGAATAAAAATAAAATTTAACTCCCATCAAGTCTTTCTAAAATTACTGTTTCACACATCCGTGTAAATAGATTAACTACCAAGGGCTTAATGTGGAACACCTCTTAGATTTCACAAACAATGCTGAAATGAGAAAATTCTTTTTGTTTACAACAAATTCAAAATTTCTTCCGAAATTGCTCTTCAATAAAATTAAAGAAGGCCTTTTTATACAACTATTATTATTTCCTAAGCATAATAAAAATTGCAAAATGATGAAACTTACCAACGTCTAAATCATCTTTTCTAGGTCTTTGACTGTAAGGAGTTGCTCTGTAAATAGTGTCTAATGCTTTTTCTTTAACTTGTGATATAGTATCACAATCTAAAACTTTTACTGGAACATTTTCTGTGTTAGGATCTAGACCAGTGACAAATACTGTCTGTTGTGAAATAGAAACATATACAGTCTGTAACAATAAATAACAGGAGAAAAAATATTAAAATATATGTATACAATACATTCGTAAAGAATATGAATATATAGTTGACAATATGAATATTCAAGTAAAGTATAGTCAGATATAACATTCGGCACAAGTATCTGGGTTGACTCCAATGTTTTCAGCAAATAAGTCTGTCCTGTGCAGCATTCCTCAAGCTTCTCTTATTATGAAAGGTACATGCATCCTCAACAAAAACTTTATTTACCTAATCTACCTTTATCTCACTGCTAACCAGAATATCCTTTGTTGGAATATTGACACATTCAATATACATATATTTAATTAGGTTTATATTCAAATTATTGGATCAAGTTAACACGTTCATGCTGGGGCCGTTTTTCATTTGTTTTGCTATGAGGCGGCGCTGAAATTAAAATCGCGCTTCATTTGGTGGCTAATAATTCAGAATAATAATTCAGAACACAATCGAATGCGTACCGCCGGTGACCCGGGCCGCCTGATGAGACAGTTTAGTGCGGGTCACCGGTGGCCCGCGCCGGCGTGAACGTGTTAAATAGAAAACTAATCTTATTTTCATTAAAAACATCAACAAAAGCTTCAACTAAAGTTCATTAGTAGTAACTCACCATTGGTTTAAAATCTATGGATTGCCGGATGAGTTTTTCTTCACTCAATGAATATCTAGCTTCAGAAGTAATGACGTCAACAGGACCTTTATCTACTTGATGTTTCATGGCTCGAAAAAGCATGTAAAGTGGTTCTCCTGCACACTCACGCAAGAATTTATATAGGAGGAAGGTAAACCAAGCAGATAACATTTTTTCTGCTACACTTTCCGTTCTGAAATGTCAGATTTTAAAATTAAATCAATAGAACATTCATGTTTAGGAACTATAAATAAATAATCTTAACCTGAAGCAAATTTACCGAAACAATGTAATTAATTGCAGAAGCAAATGTAATTTATCAATCACAGAAAATTTTTAAGTAATTACAAGAAAAATTCGGAAATAAATGTAAAATAGACTCTCAATTTTATACAGCCGACAGAACAAAAGCAAATTCTAGTTCATTACTCTCATAATGAACAAACAAGGGAAAAATAAATAATACTAACAATAAAAGACACTTTAAATAAATAAATAAACTTTTTGGTACAACTGATAACAGAAGATGCTATAACAAGGCTAGTTATATCACGCCTTCATATATACCACGGGTATAACCCTTTTCCTAATTATTGATTAGTCTTTAAAAAAAGAAGATATCATTATTTTGTGGTTTTCCACACTGAAATACAACAAACAAACCATGCTACACTTAATTGAAGGAATTATGTGAACAGGCGACAATTTTGTAATTTTTTTTTTTTTTTTTTCCCTTACGCAATTTGTGGCATATGGAAGGTTACTTTAGAGGTGTAACCAAGCTATTCTAACCAGAGAGGGAAGATCGAGAGTTATTCTATGGTTCTGTCACGAAATAAATTTTAGTTTTAGCCTACTCAGGGTCGATTCGAACTGCTGCTGCTAAACTCAAAAATGCTTAGAGAACAATGCTGGCTTTCATACACACATCTTAATACTTTATTATTATAATATTTTTATTATAAGTTATTCATTTATACCTCTGTCAAATTTAATTAAATTTGGATTTATATGATTTTAGTTGCAGATTTTATACATTTCTTTTAATGACAGTAGTCTATGCACAGCTGTTTTATCTACCAGTTTTATGTAATTTTTTTGTTTTAGTAGAAATTTTGTTGGATATACACAAAGCCATTTTTCCAATTATAGGGTATTGAACTGCTATGCTCAAAGTCTAAAAGGTTCAAATCTGGCTATGGCAGAATATCTTTTCTATTCTTGGGTAGAAAGATTGTACTTAGGGGCAGGAGATCCTTCCAAGGCACACCCAACCAATAAAGTGGGAACTCGTAATTGAAATATAAAGATGGAGGTCTTGGCAGTTAAGTGTGATGATGATCAAATCAACTCCTTGAATGAACGCTGACAAAGAAACATTACTTCCTTATACAATATGAGTCCAAAGGTATTTTTTGCCCATAATTTTTTGGACTTTATGGTTTTCTTTGTTCAACAATTACAAATTTATGAAACATAAATCATTGTATTAAAAGAAGATAAACAAAATTTTCAAACCTTCTCAACAAAAGTTTCGGATGGCTTTTTCCTTCCATACATTTTTCAATTAGTTCAGCTAAAAGTGTTTTTAATATATCTGTACAATAATCCATTTTACTTTGTAATGTCACCATAATCAGGGAAGCCACATTTACTCTGTAAATGAAAAAAATATATATTAATGCTTAACATTAAATATGAAATATGATCAATAAATGCCAAACAGCAACTCATTTGGCATACTTTATTCATGAAAAAAACAAAAAACAAAACAAATGTAGACAATTAAACTAACACAATGAATCTAATGAAATAAGCAATAAAATATTTCTGAGTTTATCAGTTTAAATAAACTTTTTTTTTCTTGAACTAAGCTATTTAAATATTGAAAATCCATCCAATGAAAGTGACCATTGTTTCTTGTAAAAAACATCTAGATAGATGATTACTAAAATCTTTTAGGATTAGCAGTTGCAAATTATTTAGTAATTATTAATAAATTATTCAACAGTAACAGCAGTAATTTTATTTATTAAAATAATATAACATACCTATCTCTCATAGAAAAATAGCGGTTACTTTCAAGAGTTCTAATAAACAACAAAAGGAATGTCTTGTTTAATATAAGAGACCCAAAAAAGCGTAAGCCCTTCTCTTGTCTCATCAATTCTGGACGTTCCCACTGAAGAACAACATCTTCCATATTGGGAAAAAGAGTTTTCAAAGCGTAAGTTCTGTAATCTAGGAAGGGAATACCTCCAGCAGTCAAATCTTGAGTCAAATCAGTCATTTCAGTTTGTAATTCAGCAAAAGCTAAAAACAAAAACACATATCTATTATTAGCAATCGATACTATGATGACAATCTTATTTACTGATAATTAAAAAATTCTTTACATGATGATGTAAAAATAGGTTTTTCCAGCATGTTAAATAATATGAAACTCGATACTTTATAAAGATAAAGATAACATATTCATAGAATAATTATAAATGATTACAAATATACTTAAGATAATTCTTTTACACTAATAATATATATATATATATATATATATATATATATATATATATATATATATATATATATATATATATATATATATATATGTGTGTGTGTGTGTGTGTGTGTGTCTATGTTTGGGTTTAAAACAAAATTTTGATTTAATTATTGCTAATAATTAAAAATAATAAGCTATTTAAACAATAGAATTGGATTCACATTACCTTCTTTACATTCAGCAGCTACTCGTAATTCTAAAATGTCCATTTGTTCTTGCATATTTTTCAGCACTCTATTACTTTCTGTTGATTTTCTCCTATATGCTACTAAGAATACAACAAATATTACTAATAACAAAACAACAATAATCAAAACTCCTAATATTATAGGTTTGGTTAAGGGGCCAGTAAATTCAGCAGGAGAAGCATAACTGAGCTTCCCAATAACATATCTCAATTCTCCACCAACAATTACCTGCAAACAATGATTACAATAAACTCCAATTCTAAGTGATAGATGTTTTTGATATAATTAGAAAGAACTTACAATAACTTGAGGTAATGTATCTTCTTCAGGATTTGTGTTATCATCAAGAACAGGAGGCTGCTCCACTGGAGGACGACAAGTTAGCTGTTGCCTTGATAGTGAAGTAACATTACAATAACTACTTCCTATACGGACAACTACATCCAGCTCCTGGCATGCTCTATCCAAGTGTTGCCCCTATAAATGTAATAAGAGATATGTTAAAATTTATCCTATTGAACAGAAAAACTTTATAATTTTAATAATGAGATTGGCCAATATTAAACCAAGAATAAATAAAAACTAAAAAGCTTACATTAATTGTCAAGTAATCGGATTTGTAGTACTTAATTTCTTCATCAAATGGTTCATAAACTGGATTTGGGTAGAGTAAAAAATATCCACGTTGAGCAGATAGATTCTGAACTCTAGAAACATTGTCCATTTTAAAGCCAAATTCGAGGTCCATAGGATGTTCTGCATCAATTTCAATATCCTTTGGAATATTTATTTTGGGAGAGTGGCACAACATTGATGTGTTCGAATGAGCAGTACAATTCTAAAATGTTAAAACATCATATTAATAACTGATATAAAACAATTTGTGACACTATTAAAGTCATTCTTATAGATAATGCTTACACTCATGTACATTTTATCTCCATAGACCACATACATTTGTGGATTTAAAACACTGTTCAAGTTTTTACCAGTTACTGATATCCGTATGCCCCCTGCTGGAATTCCCTTAGCAATTTTTATCTGAAACAAATTATAAATATTTCAAGTAACAATTAAGATTAGAAAAGTAAAGTGATAAAATATTAAATAGGTCACAAATGACATTACAAAATGCACATCCTAAAGAGAGAAGGAAGAAGTGTAATAAACGAAAATTCAAAAAGAAAAAGTAAATGAAACATTCTTAAAATATAATCTGAGTAATAAACTATATTATCTCTAAAATCTAACAGTCTAAACTTTAACATAAAGATGCAAATGAGTAAATATAGACATCAATTGATTTAACAACCCAAAATCTGATCATTTATGTTTTGAAACAGTGATTTTTACAAATTTTATAATTAAAATAAGTTGCTATATTGTGAAACAGCAAGCAAGTCAGCTCATGAATCAGTATTTGTAAAAGTATGACAAAAACTAGGGAGTGAGGCAGCTCCTTGGACACTGAACTGCAAGGTCCTGACTTCGAATCTGGCTAGCTATCCTGCCACAGTTCGTCTCTGGGGCAGAGAGATTCTCCTGGAGCAAACCCAGCCTTTGTAAAATGGGTACCGATAACTCTAAAATTGAAGGGAAAGACCAAGTGGTATAACGCCATCCTTGCATTACCATTAATGTAGAAATAGCACTACCTTAAACAGTACTGAACACAAGAACCTTTGTGGTATTACGGATGGGAACCAATCGTTTACCGAAAGTAATTGCCCTCAAAATAATAGAAAAAAATTTAAGTTGGATGAGTGCATTAAAAAGACTAGGCAGAAGTGTTGGCATAGATTTTTTAGCCGAAGGGTTACTAGATCAGCTGGAAAGGCATAAAACTGACCTATTATCTAAATTGAGTCAACTAGCGAGGGATAGGTTTACCGAAAGAGCGAGAAATGCCGAACACCATTCGTTTTATAAAAAATTAAATTATGAATTAACATATTTCGAGGCAGAGGATATACATTATATCCGACTTATTTTTAAAGCCAGGGGAGAGCTACTTAATCTTAATTACCAACCGTGGATCAATAAAAGAAATAATTGTTCATTATGCAATTTAAATGTTCCTGAGGATACGATGCACTTCATTTCTATTTGCCCGGTGCTGACGCAATTTAGATTAATTTTCTTAGAAAAAAAGGCACTAAACCTAGATGATACGCTGAAATTATTAAATGGTCCTGATTATGGAAAATTATATTTATATCTAAAAAAAGCAATCGAATACAGAAACGAATTAGTTAAAGAATTTAATTATTAAGTGTACTATGTATAACTTTATCTATGTATAGTAATGTGGTATGTTATTGATTGTATTATTGAATAACAAATAACCTCGACAGACGAACTCCTCTAGTTCATTGTCTATATACGAGATTCAATGATAAGTATATTGTAAATATTTTTGTAAATAAACGTATTTATCTATCTATCTATCTATCAACACAAGAACCTTTGTGGATTGTAGTGGTACAAGTTTTTTTTTTTTTTTTTTTTTGTTTTTTTTATGAAAATAGTTTTTCTTACAAAAATGTAAAGAGATCATAAAAAAAAAAAAAAAAAAAAATCTTTAAAAAGGAAACTATTTACTCAAAAAGTTTAGTAATATCGATAATTTGTTTTTCCACTAAAAGTAAGATAAAAGAACAAAACCTCCTTAAATAAAGTTCATCTAAACATTTGAAATGAAAAAATCAGCTAACTTAAAAACTAAAAAAATCTACTAAAAATATGTTTCATATTCCCAGGGCCTTGTGAATAAGACATCTAAATTTCTCAAAAATAAATAAGAAGTATGTTAAAAACAAAATAAGAAAAATAAAGTTTCTGAGAATATTGAGATTTTTTTCACTGTAAGTGAAAAAAGTGAATAATCAAGTCTTGGCTATGAATCTATATAACACTTATAATACATTCACAAATGATTAATCATAACCCAACAACAATGTTCGTTTACCTAAATATTAATCATCCAGTAATAGAGAATATTTAGGGTGAAAAAAACCCAAAGATAACACAACAAAAAACGTCAAGATAACTTAATTAGACAGATTTTCAGATAACTAAGAAAATATAAATCAAATTGTACCTGTCCAGCTGTAACACCTGATTCAACAGAGTCGATTTCTGGGTCTTCAATATATTCAAAAAATTTCTTGTCAAATGGCCTATCACCTTCATCAAATTTCATTTTTAAAGTACCCTTTCTTTGATGTTTGGAAGCACTAGTGACACATACTGTCGAATTGGGTTCAGTTCTGAAATAAAATTGTGAAATGAAATATTTCTCTTAATAAAGTACTTACAATTCATTAATAAATAAAAATGTATTTACTTGATGATGTGGCAGGGTAGCTCATCAATAAATGCCCTGATTGAACTTCCTGCATTCATATATCTGCCCATTATAGTAAGATGAGTTCCACCAGACATTGGGCCGAAATTAGGAAAAATATCAGTAATATTAGGGTCAACAAATTTATATTCTTGTTTCGAATTTCCTCGAAAATCTTCGACTTTTACAACTACAAGGCCTCTTCTTAAATCTGGAGTGCCAGGTCCATCAACTCTGCAAACGATCTGCTTGGTTTTTTCATATAGCTCTTCATATGGTTCACATGGAATTCCAGCAACACTTACACCACTATAAATATCTTTAAATGTTTTTCCTAGATTGATTCCTGTAATAGTGATGTTTGTGCCACCCTCCCAAGGTCCAAGCTGAGGTGAGAAAGAAGTTACTTCAGGATTGGGGCAAGTTGTATTACGATTCAACCATACAGATCCTCCATTACGATCACACTGCTCTTGAACTTCACATCTGTCAGAACTTTGACACCAACCACAACCAAACTTTTCCCCTAACGCTAAGCACATTCCACAATTATCAGCCATATCACGGCAGCGGTAGATGACAACTGAAACGACACATCATTACAAATCAGATACAATTAAAATATCATCCGTTCAGATAAATAATTTTTATTATACACTGGAGTCTTGGTAATCCAAGAATTGATAATCCAAGTTATTTTTCTTTCGTTTTGTATAAAAAGATCCTTTCATAATAATTAAAACAACTTAATAATCTATTTACTTAATATGTATTTATTAAGCATTTAAGCTGAAGATGTTTACATCCCAAACAAATGTTTTTACTTTTGTCCAAAACAGTTTTTTACCATACTACAAATCAATTATGATGAGCAAATGGAGACATGTTTCTGTGCCATTTAAGTCAAAAAGGATGGTATGGAATTGACTAGTGTTCCTCTAAAGACAATCGTAGATGAACTAGGGACACTTTGTGGACAACTGGAAGTGGAATCAGACATAGTTTAATTACATGGAAAGTTTATTAAAATCTGAGAGCCTGAAGTTTCCACTTCTCGTTTGTGGAGGCAAACCAATGAATATGAAAAAAAATAAAATGTGGCATTCTTATTAGTTTTTGAGCTGTTGATTCATTTATTTTCCTAGCTTTATTCATATTATCTGTGATTATTGAAAATTTGTGGGAGGCCAGCTCCCATTCAATTCGGATTGATGAAACTCTGCTGAAGATATCAAAACATGAAAGATTTTCAAATCATACAAATATGCTGATTCTTACCATGAATGTTGTCTGGATTGTCAAGGGGCTTGGAGCCACCCCAAATAACTGCAAATGTAGCAGTAATATTAGGAGCTCGAGAAGTGTATGAGAATTCCATAGGCTCGCAATAAATAATATCTCCTAAAATATTGGCATTAACACTGGTGACTCGGCCTTCAATATTGAACTGGCAGACGAATCTTGTTTGAACAATGAATTGCTGGAACAATGAAATAATTCAGTATTTATGGTTAATTATAAAACATAAAAAAATAAATAAACTAGGAAATAGAATTAAAAAAAAAAAAATAACTTACTCCAATAATATGCACTTTAACACGCAAGCCCTTTTTCACACCTGATGAAACTAAAATCTCAGTAGAACCACCCTGAGTGGCATTGATCGTAGGGCAAAAACCAGGTCCACTACGATAGCTTGGCCCAATTCTCTGAAATATTTAAACATTTTTACATAATATAACATAAATACATATTAGGGAGTTATATAAATACTCATAGGTTAATACTAATTGCTATACTATATACAGTAGAGAGGGTGGAAGGAATTATTCACAGTGTTATGGAAGAACAAGAAAATGTGCAGAAAAACAAAAGTAGGGCTGTTTAACACCATTTTTAAGTTAATACTGCTCTACTGCAGTGAAACATGGAAGATGATCACAAGCATTACCCTACCCATTCATTCCTTCATTAACTGATGCTTGCAAAGAATCCTGGGGATCTGGTGGCCTGAGAAGATCAGCAACGAGAATTAATGAGCAGCTTCCTATCCAACTCAAAATAAGGAAAAAGAAGCGAAAATAGATAGGACATACTTATTTAAATTAATTACAAAAGCAGCAGCAAATAGCAGAGCAATTAAAACAGAAGCTCTTTAGTGGTATCCCCAAGGAACAACAAAAAGAGGAAGACCAAGAGAGACATGGCACTGTTCCAAAGGACCTAAACCAGATTGGTAAAAGTTGGCCAGACTATAAATACTGATCTTAAATACTACATGATCCTGTTTTTGTTCTATGTAAATAAACTCATCACCAACAAAAATGTTACATTAACACGACCCGCCTGGCAGGTGCACCTGACCTAACCTCCGAGGCCCACGACCCACCAGGCGGGTGTTCCTTTCCATTGCCTTCCCGGCTACCTGGATCGGCAGCGGCCTCTCATTTTTACTTCATTTTACTGTGGGGCTTCTCACAGAGTTGTAGCTGTGTATTGAAAGTGTTGGTTTCTCGAAACATTTTTTTTTTGATCCGTGGCAGTGTGTTTTGTGTAGGGCTACGCTTCTTGGAGTACCAGTCCCTTTTACAAGTAAGTTGATTTTTTTTATTTATTAATTTTGATGTCTTGGAAGGCTCATACTTGTTTCTCGATTTGTGAACAATTTATATTTATCTTTAAGTATTTTTTTTGCATAGTATCGTGATGTCGGGAAGAAAAAAGCCCAAAGGGGAAGAGGGGGAAGCCCAAAAAAGTACCTGTAGAAAATAATTTCTTTCAATTAATTAACTACTATATGCGTCTATTGATTTATTCCTATTTTTTCATTCTTGTTTATTTAGTTATTTAGGTTAGGACTTCACATTTTTCAACTAATGCTGTTAAATGCTAATTTTTTATATAACAACTACCGAGGAACACAGCCATATTTGAGTACATATGATTTTCGTCTGGCTGTGATTGGGTGCTTGGTTGGTGATCCCAGAGAAATCCAGCGTCCTCGGCTACCCGATACTATTCATTCGCCCAAATATTTACCCTTAGATAGCAAAGAAAAAAGAATGAGGAGAAGATGCAAAGTATGCTGGGACACAACGGAGAAATGGGTGAATACTCTCATATATTGTCCGGAATCCCCAAACGGTCCTGGTCTTTGTTTGGAAACATGTTTTAAAAATTTGTTTTATTGTAATTTTTTTTAATAGAAAAATTAGTGTATAATTTCATTATACAATTTAATACTTTGTAACTGTAATATTGCAGTATTTATGTTACTCTTTTTTTTAGTAATACTAATGTAATTTATTTATTTAATAAAAATTAATGTAATTTATTTTATTTTTTTATTAAACAGTTTTGCTCTACCTTCCAATAGCCTCCTTCAATTCTTCCCTTCATAAATCTATATATCTCTGTGGGATTTATAAAAAGGCAATTTAGAAATAATTTTTCATACCAACCAGTAAAATAATAAAAAAAAAAAAAAAAAGAACTAAAAAAAATATATGAACCCCCCCCCCCAAAAAAAGGACATGCATTTTACATTAATTAGGTTATTGAAAGAAAATGCCATTTCTCACATTTAATTAAAAATTCCACGCGGCCCACGCCCTGCCTGGTGGGTTGTATGTAAAAAAATGGTAAATGGTACTTGCATCGATGTTATAATGATTGATTTGATTTATTAAAGTGTTATTTACAAGCATGAATAAAAAAAAAAAAAAAAAAAAATCGGGCCCCCGTAAATGTATGCTAATTGTTTGAGGGCATTGAATGTGTTAATATGTATTTAAAGACAGAGGAGATCTGAGGGAACGAAATAGAAGAACCCAAAATTAAAAAAAAAAAATTGAGGATTCAATTTACACACAAAATTTATTAATGTTATTATTTTTGTAAACAACTAATTTTGCTCTTTTTGGCTCATAATTTGTCCCACTTTTCATCTCATGTGATGTTAACTTTAATTGGCACAAACTAAAAAAAATTAAACAAATTGCACTAGCAATGAAAAACAAAGAAAATACTAGTTGTGCCACAGTTTTTTTCATTAAGTTTATTTACAACTATTGACAATTTCAGACAATAAAATTTATCACGAGACTAAGAAATAAAAGTTTTAACACTATAAATACTTACACTAACACCAGTGACTAAAATGTCATTACGACAATTTTCAGCAGTGTCATGAGTGCATCTGTGTCCATCAACACACCAGTCACATGGAAAAGCAGACGACACACATTGAGTACATGAAATATAGGTGTTGCAGTCAAAAAATGTGAAGTTAGTCTCAACAAAATCTGGACCAGAAGTCATCCTGACAGACAATTTCGCAGTGAAATGATCTGAAATTGAATATATAAGAAATCAGATATATAATTTAAAAATTAAGTGAATAATAAAAAAAAGTTCAATAAAAAAAACTAAGATATCTGTGTTCATGAAACTTACTCTTAAAATTACGCTGTAATAATAACAGCGGTTAAAATATTTGGTGAATTTTTACCTAACTTCATAAAATAAATGTCTATAAACTTGTAGTCGGTTGAACTCAAAAGTTTTTTTTTTTAAATCTAGGTTACGATGTTTTATCATAGGAACCTATCTCAGATGCAAAAGTGTACATCAGAGAGTTTAGTTAAATAACTTTTAAAGGCATTATTTCCAATGTTTAAAATGATTTAATTTCAGATATATTTGTTATAAGCTAATGATTTAATAACTCACTAGCAATATTTTTAAAACTTGAGTAACTTCTGAAAGATTCAATAATAAATTAAATTTACAAAAGTTACAGTTATTAATAAAAACTTTTATTTTTTCCCCATTATTGTAAGACTGGTATGGGGAAACATGCATAACATTGAGAATACTCGCTTAATGTAATAAAGAAATGATGACTATGTAGAACAAAGAAGGGTGACTATGTCCTAATTTAAGAAATATTTTAATTTATAGAATTCTTTTCCTCTTCTTTCTTATCTTCATTTAATTTTCGCGACATTTTTTCCACAGCTGTTACTGATTATAAACTTTAAGTCTCCACCAAAAATTCATAAAAAATCTGTGATTAGGGCTTTAGAGTTTTATTTTACTTTAGGTACCTAAATAAATAAAAAAATATTAGGTTATAGAATGAATATGTGACATGGCATCTTGGTATATAATCTGATAAATCTTGAATAATAAAGATAAAATTGGTAACTTCAGAACTTAGCAGTAAATCTAATAAGCACAAAACTTCTGTCCCAAGCACAAAGGGTTATCCCAAAAATACCAAAATTTTAAGTTCAAATACTTTCTCTTACTAGTTTGATCTAATTTCTTCTAAATATAACTTTTTTTTCAGTTGACTAAAAATTTACGATAATATATAGATATACTCCAAACACATAAAAACAAATATCCTTTATTTCCTTTAAAATTGTATGAAATTAAAAACTAGCTGTCAAAGAAAGGCACTTAGCTGAGGCTAAGAAAAAGTTAAATTTTCATAAAAATAAATCCGAGCATAACTTAGAGAGATATCATGAGAAAACATATTTTTTGAAGCAATTAACGTTAATTACTCAATTTTTCAGCCTAATGTTTAACAATTCATGCTGAATATTAAAAGCAGAAAAAAAATAAAATAACATGAATGTAGTCCATTTAAAATAGAGATAAAGTTCATAGATTTCCTGTGAACACAGCATTTGTGGTGTTCAGCCTTATTATACTAACAAAAGCTGACTCAAATTTTGAGACTAAACTCAGCCATTTCAAAAATTTTGAAGCTTTATGAGAATTCAGCTGACATCTCACAGAGAGACAGAAAGATTGAATAACACCTTTATAAATATAATAATTCTAGGTTAGATCCTGAGTATAATAAAAAAAATAAATAAATAAGAAGTCAATTTGGTTAAACCATAACATAATATCTTACGTTGCCCAGGAGGGATAGGTGGCAGAAGATCAGTTCTAGGCGTTGTGCAGTTCACACCAGATGCACCAGTAGCTTTTCGAGTAGCTGGAGTAGTTAGAGTTTTATCCAATGCTGTGAAAGCACATAAAAACTGCCCAGAAAGTGAAGGAAGATTTTCGATTACTAAATCAAGCTGTAAAAATAAATAAATAAATATTATATTTAAAATAGTTATAATTCAAAAGATCATTGGAACAATTAAATTGAAGCTTAGGTATTATTGTGGGGGAAATGTTAAGGGGTGGGGTCAGATCACTTATATGACCGCATCCACAAAAAATATTCCCACAATTACCATTGACGTTCAATCAATTTTCCATCTCTGAAGTCATTCTTTGTGCTGAAACTGATTGTTTCATTTTTTTAAATAGATCTATCTTATCTTTTGACACTTGAGTGATAAAATTAGGTGCATAACACTTTTTAAGAATGTATTTATTAAATATATATTTATGTAAAATAGATGGGGAATAATTAATTCAATTAATTAGGAATTACCGTTCTTGCTGTTGTCCTTTGTATTTGATATGGTGAAACTGAGGTTATGGTGGTACATTTTCCACTTTTGTATGAAATCCAATAGAGAACATCTTTTCCAGCATCCTGACAATCACTCTTTAGGCTGCATCTGTTAAAAATTTTATTAAATTGTGAAATAACTTTTTAAAAAATACTTTTAAAAATATATATATAGTAAGGTAGATGAGCAATAGAAAACATCATCAACTTTACTTTTTATGTTATTTTAACAACAAAGACCAATTTAAACTATTGAGAATTGATTTTAAATAAAAGATATTACTTATTTTCTAGGGAACACCATCCACAGTACGGGTCTTTCGCTCCGAGGCAGTCCAAACAAGTATTATAAACACTGCAGTCCTGAACCTTGACTTTTGCAACCTAATGAAAAAGTCATGATCTTAGAATTATTTCTGATTAAACAGTACAGAAAAAGAACTGATTGGATCCTGATGAATTTTTCCTACCTGTCTTTCTGTCATTACATATAAATGCATCATTTGAGAATCAAAGTGTAGATCAGCATTTACAGGAGAATTTTCGTTAACCAGATCATTTCCATATTCTATAGCAGATGTTGAACTTTCAACAACAACCTATAAAAATAATCAAATATTAACATAGGTATAAATAAATTGCCAACGAAATGAAGTGAAATACCTTAGAAATTTCTGAAAATCAATACCTTCCACATTGTAACATCATTCCTACAATTCTGACAACATTTATAGCAATAAACAAGACAACAGAACACATCTAATCATGGGTACATACAATGTGGATATAGACTACAGATTTGATAGATTGGGGCAGTGATCAGTCAAGTATAGAAACCCAGATTTGTGGTTTTGGTTTTTTATAGTTTGTCGCAATACACTAATTAGTAGTAGTAGTAGTAGTAGTGTAAAGTGCCCTAATATGAGATGAATTCCTAATTGGACAGACCCTCCTATATAACATCTTTCAATTTCAAATAACCCACCAACTGACATAGGTTAATACAAATGGCAAAGGAAAATATCAATAAGATGACATTGATTGGCATTTTTTTTTGTTAAATTAAAAGATGTGATAAACTAGAATCAGGAGTGTGTCTTATATTAGGTCAATTTAGTCCAACTTGGTTAACTCTAGGTTGAATAGTATGACATTCAGACTTTGGAAAAATCCTCACAACCCAAGTTCCTCCATTCTTATTATTCCCTGATACAAAGAGCAACTTTAAGGTGATAATCAGATTTACTAGAAATAGCTAATAATTAAACTTATTACAGTTGAGACTTAAACATTAATTCAGAGGTTACTATAATAAATAAAGGGTACTAACTATAACAAAATAGAATCCTGGTGGTGACAGGAGATATTACAAAATTATTTTCTTGAGAGTTAAGTTAAAATCTAGAAAACAGAAATAAGCAACCTGGTTACAACATGACAACAATAAAACTAGGATTGATTTTGCCAGGAAGATCAACAAATGACCAGATATTCCAGATAAGGCTAATATTGAAAAAAACAAAAAACAGTATAATATGGCATTGAAATGCACCATTTGTTTATCGGCTTCACAGCAACACATGATAAAGTGAGTAAATCTCAGCTTTTTCAGCTATGAACCAGCCAAGGCTCTGTTAGGCTTGTAGGGATGTTAACTACCATTCATTGTCATTATCATTCTGGTAGAAATAAAACATCAGGTTTGGGTTATAGGAATTACATCTATAATTAAAAGTTGTTTTGCAAAATATAATCTTATAACACTACAAATGGGAAACACATACAACTGCGTGAATCATTATATTGATTTTTTTTTTATTTAAAACTGAGCTAAGTAACTTTTATTAATATTATTAATGAAGATATTAATAGAAAAAGGATTGATAATCAAATACTTTTATTCAAAAATTACTTTTTTTAAAACTTTTAACTCATTTACTTATAGTTTTAATATTCATTCATAATATTAACCCTTTAACCGGGCGGGATGTATAAATGCGTCCTTGAAATATATGTTGTACCATGGAACTGGTGGGACTTATATTTTCGTACATAAGAAGTATTAGTCATAGATACATGTATCTCTCTCTCTCTCTCTCTCTCTCTCTCTCTCTCTCTCTCTCTCTCTCTCTCTATATATATATATATATATATATATATATATATATATATATATATATATATATATATATATATATATATATATATAAATAAATAATTATAAAAACAACAAATATTTCAGGACGTCTATATACGTCCCACCCGGTTAAAGGGATAATGAACAGCATTTGTTAATATCAGATTGGTTCTAACCTATTAAAAAAGGTCTGTTACCTTAACATATGAAAGTGAAAATCTTACCTTCTTTAGTCGACCATTTGCTGTACCAAGGAACACAACAGTATAATCTCCAGTGGAAGTAGCAGCAACTGCTGTAAGATGCTGATTTACTAAAAGTACAGGCACTACTGTCATTGGTGTTTCTCCTCCAAGTGGTGTATTGACATCTAGCCCACAAAAATCCTCACCAATTGTTTGCAATTTCTGAAAAAGCATTAAATAAAAGCCAATATTTAGTAAAAGGTCTAAGTAGTTAAGATTTATGATAGCAAAGATGAAATTAAAAAAAAAATTGTATCCAGCTCATAATTTTAATAAACAAAATCAGAGCTAAAGAAGTTTCTTTAATTATTTTGACATTCTTCATTCTTAATTTAATAACTATATTTAAAAAAATATATAGTGGTGCGATGCACGCAACACACAACTTTCACTTACGAGCTTACCTACGTAGATTAGATTTTGACGTATTTCGATAATATGTAAAAACTATTCCTCAACTTCACACATTTTTCCACATTTAAGTATATGCTTCTATTTGTATAGCCCCATAAGTTATGGAGTATTTGTATTGCAAACCTTGGAAGTTCTCAGTACAATACTTTTTGATTGCTTTATTTTTTTAAGCATTGTTGCCATGGGCGTACCCAGCGGAGGGCAAGGGGGGGCAGCTGCCCACCCCCCGGAAGGCTGGATGCAATTATTTTTTAAGCTTTTAAGGCGGGAAGCAGTAATAGAATAATTTTTTTCAAGCAAATAATTGTAATAACTTAGTTGATAAAGCACTGCTATAATTATACATAATTTTGGTTTCATTCACCTTTTCCACGGTAAGATGTTATAACCTGAACGAACATAGCTTGCCCCCCCCCCTAGTTTTGATCCTAGGTACGCCATTGATTATTGCTTATTTGTTTTGTTAAGGGGCCCAATTCATCAGTGATAATACGGGATATGAAATTATGTATATAAATACATCAAATATCCAGTTTGATCAAAATATTTACAGCCGTTTTTGATAACATAAAATAAAACGTGAAAATGAGACAAAATTTATTAAGTTAAGTTCCCCCTCTGTTTGACCAATTGATGAAATTTTGGCTGTCACATCGCTGGCACATAAAACCATCAAAAACCAAATTTGATCAAAATAGTTACACCCGCTTATTAGTAAATAAAAAAACACCTGAAAATGAGACAAAATTTACTTAATAAAGTGCCTCCTCCGTTTGACCGATTTTGATAAAATGGATGTCGCATCGCGGGCATATACATAAATAAAATACCCAATTTGAATAAAATCTTTAAAGCCGTCTTTGAGTAAATAAAAAACCCCCGTGAAAATGAGACAACATTTATTAAGTAAAGTGCCCCCTCCAATTGATCAATTTTGATGAAATTTTGACTGTTACATCGGGGGTATATACGTACATCAAATACCAAGTTTAATCAAAATCGTTAGAGCCGTTTTTGAGAAAATCGAAAAAAAAACGCAAACATTAGACAAAGTACCCCCTCCGTTTGCCCAATTTCGATGAAATTTTTGCTGCCACATCGCGGGCATACACCAAATACCCAATTTCAGGTTCGTTACGGTTTATAGTTTTTGAGCTAGTCTGTTCACACACACACACACACACACACACACACACACACACACACACTCACACACACACACACACACACACACACACACACACACACACACACACACACACACACACACACACACACACACACACACACACACACACACACACACACACACACACACACACACACACACACACACACACACACACACACACACACACACACACACACACACACACACACACACACACACACACACACACACACACACACACACACACACACACACACACACACACACACACACACACACACACACACACACACACACACACACACACACACACACACACACACACACACACACACACACACACACACACACACACACACACACACACACACACACACACACACACACACACACACACACACACACACACACACACACACACACACACACACACACACACACACACACACACACACACACACACACACACACACACACACACACACACACACACACACACACACACACACACACACACACACACACACACACACACACACACACACACACACACACACACACACACACACACACACACACACACACACACACACACACACACACACACACACACACACACACACACACACACACACACACACACACACACACACACACACACACACACACACACACACACACACACACACACACACACACACACACACACACACACACACACACACACACACACACACACACACACACACACACACACACACACACACACACACACACACACACACACACACACACACACACACACACACACACACACACACACACACACACACACACACACACACACACACACACACACACACACACACACACACACACACACACACACACACACACACACACACACACACACACACACACACACACACACACACACACACACACACACACACACACACACACACACACACACACACACACACACACACACACACACACACACACACACACACACACACACACACACACACACACAGACCATTTCGCAGGACTTAGTTATTTGGACTCAGGGGACCCCAAAACGTGTATTTCCGTTGAAAACCGGAAGTCGAAATTTTCACGATCGCAATACTTTCCCTTACTATATATTTCATATATATATATGAAATATATAGTAAGGGAAAGTATTATATATATAATACTTATATATATAATACACTTATATATATAAGTGTATTACATATATAAGTGTATTATATATATAAGTGTATTACACTTATATATATAAGTGAAAGTAATAAATAAAACATTATTCCCAACTACATCTCTGCCCCTCTCTAATCACAAAAGTGAAATATAAAATATTCTGAATTTTATTAAATGTATCTTTGAAAAAGAAAAACATATGAGGGTTGAAATACAACTATAAATCTGAAGGACCCGAGAAAGAAAGTAAATACGAATATCTTTAGAATAATCCTACAAAGAGGGAACAACTTCAACGTTCGGGAGTTTCCTTTATTTCTGAACAGTGTATGTAATGAAAGGATAGCACTACATTAATTAGAGATCTGCCTGTTATCAAAGCAGAAGTGAATGAAGGAAGACAACAGAGCATAATCAAAAGCAAACCAAGATAACAGCGCCTTTACCGTCATTTCCAGTCAGTAAAGCTCAGGTAAGACTTCCATCATCCGATCCCATGTTAATTCAGGAAAGGGCCTGTCGAATACAATGCAATACGTCTTACAAAGCCGGGCTCAGGTGTTGGGCAAATTGAAGAGGTGGCGAAGGTCCTCATTAGGAGATGTCTTAAGTTAAGCCCCCGCCCCCTTCGGGCAGATGCTCTTGACAGCCCAACAACAGAAGAGACCCAGAATAATTAACAGCTGTTAACAGAAATTATGAAAACTACGGACAAATTATAAAATAGCGTGAAGAGGCTGATTTCCTCCTCGTATCTAACTGGCTTTAGCAAGGAGATTCTTATAAAAAATAAGAAAAATCGGACCCGGCTCCATCAGCTCTTACCAGCAAGTACCGAAATCGAAGGGGGGAGTGCCTAGGATGAGGATGGGTTCAAGCAACTACCGATTAACCAAGCGAACCGGGTACAGTAGAGGATCCAGGGGGGGGGGGGCGGGGGGCGCCCCTGAGAGGTGAGGACATTCATAAAGTATTACTATATAAAATGGGCTATATTTAATCAATTCCACTAATTGAAAATGAATTGTATTTAAACATTTACAGTAATTTACAACGTTATTATGTACTAATAAGTATTTTAAATTAGGGCCTTCATTACTCATGAAATGTAAAAAAAAAAAAGTGCGCCCCCCCCTCAGAACATTTCTGGATCCGCCACTGACCGGGTAGAGGTACATTGCTTGCAGGTTGCGATAACCGTTAGGTGAGATGCTGCATTTTGTATGTTTTGCAACCTTTACAATTTTCAGCAGATTAGCCTTTTTTTCAGCTCAAATATTGTACGCAATGTTATGGATCCGAAAAAGACACACACAGCATAAAGGAAACTTAATTTGTACCTTCTTGAAACTTTGGTGATAAATTCGTATACGAAGTAAGATCTGTCTGGTCTGCTCGAGGATTTATTATATAAGAGATTTTTTTCAGCTTTAATCAACGTTGTATTCACCATGAATGTCTTCGCATTATCATCCAAAAATTTAATTATGTTTTAATCAAAACGATTTAAGTCAGTAATTACGAGTAACAAACAAATTATCAAAAGCTATACGCTATGATTGTATTTTTTAAAATATTACGTTGTTTACTGTTATACGTTGAAAACTGTTGTTTTGGTTGGCTCACAGCACACAACTTCCTCTTGATCAACGTACCGTGATTCCTAGCGTGACTTATTGTGCTCGTGAGCCTACATTAGCAAAGATAATCAGTTAATTGCATATTGTCTTTGTACTTTTGCTCATAATAACATCTGAGAGAATGTATGTATGCTGCTGAGGTTATGGCTTAAAGCAGAAATATTAAAATAAACAGTTAGTGAACTTGGGTATCCATAAAAGCACTAAGACAAAATAAAAAATCATACATACTCAGTCCAAAACGTACCTGAAGAAAGTCGGGTAAAAGAATTGTTTTTCTTAATCGTTGTACAAGGCAAACATACAAAAAAAAAAAGTTTTCTTTAGAACGAAATTTCCTGAGGAAGAAGTTTCTGTGGCCTCATAACCTCGAATTTTTTAAAGTTTTATGCTAATGACTTAAAAAAAAAATACATTCCACAGAAAAATAGTACTATCTATAAAATAAACGAACATTAAATTGCGTGTCCAATGACATATTTGAAGTTTAAATCTGTTGAGTGGTTTCGCCATAATCGAATATCAAAGATTTCACCACTTACACGGGAAAATTAATTACACCCTTGTTCAAATGCCTCCGACTCGAAAACGGCAGCTCCAAATTTTAGTATTTACTACAATATATATCATAGTACTTTACAAGTACTATTATTTAATATAATTGATGTTAATTATAAAAAAAAGGGAAGAAGTTGGATGATATGTAGTTGAAAAGTAATTTAATTTCACGAAAAAGTTCATGAATATACCAAATAAAAAGGATTGTAATATAAATTATATTAAAATAGTCGTGCACCTAAAAAGTCCATAAGTTTCGTCCGGTTTTCAGGCCACAGAAACTTCTCCTGAAGAAAATTTTGTAAGAAAACTTGTTTTTTTCTACAAGCTAAAATACAAAGCTTGGTTATACACAAGTTAAGAAAAAAATCTTTTACCCGAACTTTTGCAAGGCAGATTTAAATTTTACCGAACTATTTCAACAAGGGCGTTCATACTTGACAAGGATGTAGTTGGAGAGTTGCATTAAATTTAAGGACCAAACATTTTACCTCAAAAGAGCTTCAATTTTCTTTTAGAATAAATAAATAAACAGACATAATTCATGCCATCATTAAATTAATAAAACTCCGAAAACTATTCAGGTGACCAACGTTTTGGGCAAGGAAAGAGCTCTGCTCTGGCCTCACTCGTGTAATGGGATTGGTTTAAATACCTTTAGCCTGAGGTAAACACATCGTCGGATGTACGGTAAACTGTTAACGGTAAACTACGGAAATATTGGGCACATTTGTATCGCTTTGTGTTTCAAAACCTGTCAAATTTTCACGGTTCGATCTTTATTCTTTTCTAGTTAAACAATAAAATTTCATTGTCGAATAAGTATACTTTTTTTTTAATAATTGCGATCTTGGTAATTTTCCAAGCGATTGAAACCCCTGAAATCATTACGAATATCAACAATGAATACCTCACCCGAAATAGCACGGAATAATATATAACAGCACTAAATTATTCGCCGAATTTTACTAAAGAAACGTTTTTTTATTGTTTTTTTGGCTCCCTTGAAAAGTTGAGTTTTTGCAGATTCACTTGTTTACCATGCGCCCCATGATATATGAATGTGATTTGTTTTTTTACTATTCTTGGTTTTTCATTTATTCAAATTTATTTGGTTTAGGTTTTCATTTACCTTCTATATGTTTTCTTATATCTTATAAGAAATAACCAACTTTATCCTTATAGATACGAAAGTCTATCAAACTCTCGCTTAATAAAGTAAACTGAGAAAAAATAGTCTCATTATAAACAAATAAATATGTATATTTATTTTAGAATATTCGTTGCATCGTTGCAAGATTGGGAAGGTGTTATTTATTACAACTCCATTATCTTATTGAAGGAATAGTAATAATAGAGATGGCTAGTTAAGAATACGTTAACATGTCGTGCCTTAAATACTTATTTAATCATTGATACATGTATAGTCTAAGAACTTCAACAAGAGCGAACATGTTACCGGCACAAATAATTAAGAGGAGGAGCCTTGTAGCTCACAGGATACAAATTTTTTCAGGAAAATTAAAAATTTACATATGGTGTGACTATTCGCTATCCATGGATTCTTCTTAGAGGCACTTAGCGTTCTCTTACCTAACATTTCCTCTTATAATTACACCGGTGTCCACAAAGGCAGGAGGTCTTGGATAAACTGCTGGAAGAGGCAGCTTGGGAATACAGCTCAGTATCCTCGGGGAACCATCCAACAACTCCCCGACCCAAGCGATCATTTGCGGTCCCTATTCGGAGTTCTCGGCTACACTAAGCGTTATTCCTGATGTTAAATAAGTAATGCGCTTTAATGTTCATCGCTGCCTTCCATTAGTTTGAGCGCATCTGAATTGGTCATGTATGAACCTTTTCTTAGAGCCAACCACTCTTCGTAATAAAATGGAAAAGTGTACGATGAACGAAGATACGGATGAAAAAGATCTCGAAGAGGACACCAGCTGTGACCATGTTGCTTTAGATACATAGGATATTATAACAAGTTCTTCTGTCTTACAGATAACTGTTATAATAAATACAGATGACCTGTTATTCTGAGATAGAATTTTGAAATAAATTGTAGTTTTACAAAGCTTCAACACTCTTGGCCATCATATTATCAAGTAAGGCTGAGCCATTAATGGGAGTAAAAAATCCTTGTCTATGCCGTCCCTCGGATAGGACGTAAAATGGAGGTCCCGTGCCTTTACGATGTCAGGTACTCGTTAAAGATCCCTATCCTACTTATACCTGGATAGGCAAAATTTAGGACTCCCGCTGTAGCATAGTCCGATTAGCCTTAATGGCATTAAGTGACAAAAAAAAAAAAAAAAAAAAAAAGGCTGAGCGATGATTGTAAATGACTCAATAATAGTATTTCTACCAATTTAAAACTCGTTTAGATCTTTTGTTAGAGTCAGAATTCATAGTTTGACTAAACAGGTATATAATAAATTTTTTTTATTATTATAAATTTATTATGTATTTCATTAGGAAAAGAAGGTAGAAAACGTGTATTTTTATTTTTTTTTTTATTTTATCCTAGAAAAATTTTTTTTTAATATTCTATGCCATTAAACTAAATTGCCTTTGATATAATTTTTGAAATTTTTTACAAATATTATTTAAATGATTAAAATGTGAGTATATCCAGTTACAGTTTCAAATTTCATTTATTTTTATTTTTACATAGTAGAGGACAATGCGGACGCATATGGACGCAATGTCCCATATTCATCACCTAAATATACAGTACATTAGTCAATTTTATATTAGTAATTTATACAAAACAAATATAAATAATTTATGAATATTAAACCTTAATTATATATAATATATTAATTCTAAATAAATATGATAAAAACTGAACGTATAAGCAGGTTGACTTATTCGATTTTAAAAGCTTAAGAGTAAAATAAATATAAACTAATAAATTGACAGAATTACTCAGGATTAATAAATTTGGAAATAGTCGAGAATCTTACTATCTTTTAACAATTCTGATTAAAGAATTGTTAATTCTTTCCCCCCGCGCCCCTCCCCTGGATCCGCTACTGACATGAAGAGGTGTTGCACCTCATCTGCATATGCAGTGATGGCAACGTCATTTGGTATCAGCTTTCAGTCCGCAGGGAAATCTCAAGTAGCAAGGGTACGAAATTTAACGCAGGCAAAATGATTATTTTTATGGATGTATGATTATTTTGTATTACTTTATAAAATAATTTAAACATTTTTTAAAATATAAATATAACAGAAAAAGGATGACCCTTATGACTGATAAAACTATGCTATTGACCAATTAATAAAACATCAGAACAGTAACTGAATCATACTTATATCCATTCCTCAGAAACTGTTATTAAATATGCCATGGAATATAAATATTTTTGCTCAGTTCAAATATGCTTCACTAGTACCTAACATGGGACGAAAACGTCACTCATATTATAACAGAACAATCAAAATGGAAAGATAAGATTTCTCACTAATTTAAGTCCAAGACTCTTTAGCTACATATTTATAAACTTTCACCCTCAACATGACGGAATCTGAATTATCACTTGATATTTTTGAAATCCATTAGAGCGTCGTGTTATCTGTGATTGTTCAGATAATCAAAAATTCGAATTCATACTTACAGTATACTAAGAAGTTTCTGAGAAAAAATTAGGAGTGGCTGGCATCTCCGTTCTAACTTTTTAAAAAAAAAAATCATCAAAAAATTTTGCGTCGTTAAAAAAAAATATATATTTTTGAATAAATAGGACGTTTCGTCCTACTGGATTATTCCGATTAAAAAAAAAATTGAGAAATATTTTTCAAAATTCAGATTATTTTGTAAAATATTATTTTTGGAACGATTATAACAGGATGAAAACCTTATGAAATGTTTTTGGTTGCAAATAAAAAGTATCAAAAAGCAAAATAATATTCGGCATTTTACATTACACGGATTTGTTTTATACATATAGATGTATAAAATATGAATGTACGTGGAAAAATTGATTTTTTCTTCTCTTCATGGCGAATCAAAAGACCTTCAAATTCTTTATCTACACAATCAACAATAAAATAGATAGTTCTGAGATATGCACGAAAAACGCTCCATAACGGGTGGTAAATATTATGTCCAGTAGCAATGCACCTTCCATAGACTTTTTCAACATTTCTAAAAAAGTAGCCAAAATGGTGCCAACGAATTTTCATCATACTTTATCATAAAAAATTGAGATTTTTTTCGAACTTATTCCGCTATTCAGGGCAGAGATGAATCCAAGTAATATATATTATTTTTAGATTATGAATCATAAATAATATGAAATAAAAAATATTTCCTTAAAACTTGAGATGGTAACATTACTCATGGACAGGCCAAAGAACATTATTAGGAGTTGAAGGTATTGTTGGAATCTTGGCATACAAAGCAATTCAACCGGAATACATTTTCTATCTGGCATTTATTTTCATTTCCCCCATCGTTGGGAAATTCGCATCAGAAATAGGTCACAGGTGGTAGGAGAAATGATCGAATGAAATTTTATCTTATATAAGAGAAAACCGTTTTCTTTCAAACGCGAAATAACTATTTGTGTAGCAATGAAAGTTTTATGCATTTAGATTTGAAATATTCAAATATGTATATTTATACACACTAGCATATAAAGATATGAAAAAAATTTAAACTCATATCCCAACGGGGTATAAATTTTATAATTATAAAAGACTCATAATTTCCAGCACGGTGGCGGAAAAAAACCGGTACTTAACAAAAGACTCAAGAGCTATTTTCAGGTCAGCGATTAACTATGCTTCGATAAGCATTAACCGTAATTAAAAATGCCGTAATATAAATTATGTTTTAAGCAACTAGGGCGAAATTCATTATTTTCGGGCGTTTTGACAGAATAAAAAAAAAATAATAGGATTTTTTTTTCTAAAGAATTAAAAGCTGTGAAAATTCGGATGGATGATTAAAAATACCTATAAATGGTTCATTAACGGAATCGGTAAATTAAAATGTTTTACTAAAATTCAATATTATAGTATTCAAATAATTCTCTTATAATAATCCTATGAACAAATCAAGTTCAACATTCACATTTAAGTAGGTAAGCTAAATTATTTAAAGATATGTTAAAATTGAATGTTAATAATATTTTTTTTTTTGTTTCTCTCCTTTCTCGCCGTTATGGATAATCTATATAAATAAAGATGAAATTCTGTTTGTTTGTTTATTTGTTCTTTATAGAAATCCATATCGTTTGTCCTAAATTCTCCAAATTTCGCTCAGTGGTTCTTTGATACCAGGTGCGAACACCCGTCCATATTAAAATTGCATAGCTTCAGCCAATCTCTGGGTATATTCTTTATTGTTATAAAATTCGTCATGATGTCCGTTTGCTATGGTTTTTTTTACGAAATCGACCGTTTGAGTCGAAAAAACGGCCTTAAAATTCATTTTATAGATTTTGAAGAGGCCAACAAGGCCCGGTAAGACCGTCCCTTGGCAGGCGTCGAGTTCTGGGATTTTTAAACCATATGTTTTTTTTTTTTTTTTTAACATTACAATACGTTTATTCACAAGTATGGTAAATTCATTTCTTAAAAATGCCTCCTAAGAAGCGAGCTTCAATAGGAGTAGTGAGCTCAAAAGCTAATAAGCAACGTCAAATACGAGCAGCTGAAACTCTCGACGAACATCAAAATAGGATTGAACAACAGAGGCTTAAACAGGCAGAATCGCGGGAAACTGAGTCTGCCCAGGAATACGAGGCCCGCCTTGCGCCACAGAGGCTTAGGCAAGCCGATTTGCGAGAAGCTGAAACTGCAGGGCAATATTTCTGTTTGTTTGTTTGTTCTTTATAGAAATCCATACCGTTGATCCTAAATTCTCCAAATTTCGCTCAGTGGTTCTTTCATACCAGGTCTAAAATCTAAAATATTAAAATTGCATAACTTCAGCCGATCTTCAGCTGATATTCTTTATCCTAATAAAAATCGTAATGATCTCGCTTTACAATGGTTTTTTTACGAAATCGACCTTTTCATTAGAAAATTTAAATTTCCCGGGTGAAACCGGGGCATACAGCTAGTTACAAATAAATATAAATAGTTCATTAACGGAATCTTTTTTTTTTTTTTTTTATTTATTGGTCCTGCCCTTCCTCGCCGTTTAGGCTATACGGGGTTTCCCGGGCCAGAGAGAGGGTGGGGGATTGATGACGGAATCGGTAAATTAAAATGTTTTACTAAAATTCAATATTATAGAATTCAAATAATTCTCTTATAATAAGCCTATGACTATATCGGGTTTCCCCCACTCTTTTCCCGGGTCAGGGGAGAAGAGTGAAGGATTAATGTAGAGTATTATTAAATGTCCCCAGGCTCTTGGTTTTGAACTGGCTATCTTCGGGTTCCCAAACATGTGTCGGTTGCCGGTGGCAACGCGTATTTCCTAACGCGTTTGCCCACTCGGCCATCCCGCCACCCTTATTAATAATAGTTATCAAAGTTCTGAACAAAACCGATTTCAGAATAATGTCTGTTCCCACCACGCGTACATAAATTTATTTCCTTTTGGTTACACCCCTAAACCAAAATATAAGTAATATATTCAGTATAGGGCCTTCACTCATATACATATTTTCTGATGGGAAGCCTGCAATAATTGGATTCGCATTGAGTATCATTGAGATCCATAGAATTACCCTGAAGATGAGAAGCAAACCTATTCCTGTTGCTGCAATGACCTTTTGAAAACAGCTTTGGGTTTAGCTGCTTGATCGTCCAAAGCCAGCAAGATCTTGTTTTATGTGCATTAGCCGCTTTAATTTTCCTTTTGGAAAAGCTTAGGCTTATTGCAAAAGGGCTTAGTACAATCAGGATCAGGTTCATCCTGGTCATGAAAGGTCTCCTGCCCTTTCATTGCTCAGTATTTCTAAGTAGCCAAGCACTAGTCCAATTAAATGGTAAGACTATAACGGGGAACCGTGTATAAAGGCTATACCGCATAATTTGGTTCTTCAAAAAAGCAGCTTAGTTTCGCACCTATGATTACCTTTTTGAACCCATTCAAGCGAAAAAAAAATCATTAAAATAAATCAATAAATTAATCAATAAAAAATAAAAAATAAATCCAAATCTTGTATGTCGGAAGTGGTACTTACCATATACTTATTGACCCACGGTCAAATAGAACGGCCAAAACGTCATATTCATAAAAAAGTAAAAACATTAATTTTATTAGTTTTAATATTTTTTAAAAAAAATCATTTTCTAAAATGCTTTAGGCTATGATTAAATAATTAAATGATTTTTACATAATTATTTTGTCCTCTAATATACAAATTTGTTATATGGTTAAGCCATTCTGTCCCAAAGTAGAAATAATATGAATCTTTGGTGTTTCTATGTTGATATATGTCAAAAATATATGATTAGTAAATTTTAAAGTTAAAAGGGAACGCTGTATTAGGGAAACTCCTTTATCTCTGGGGCATTTCCTTTTTATTATTAAGTACCTTTATATTATTGAAATATTCCTCAAGGATATATAATTGAGAGGTACGAATCGCTAATAAATATAAAATTTTTGAATTCGATTTAAGAGATGGATAGGGTGAAAGCTTCCAAAACTTGCCGTATTTGGGGGCCATTACATTTTCGGCGACTATTAATTTTCATTAGGTCGCAGGGGTCATTTGTTCCAGAACTGGGAGAATTACATTCACAATGTTTATTGGGTCAAAGAAATATCAGGTCTGAGGAAGCGGAAACTGTTTCCAACACCGCAATGTAAGTGAAACGAGTAGTAAAAAAAAAAATTGTTTATCATTCATTGCGAGTTTAAAATGAAAACCTTATAGAGGATTTACACAGCGTCGAACCACGCACCCGAACATCCTGCCTCGGACAACTTCGGCTAATACAACAGAAAGATCGCGTACTGTCCTGTAAGTACCCTCACTTAAATGAATGTACCCCGCAATTTTTACATCCAGAAATGGAATATGGCAGCTTCTTAGGGATACACCTAAAAAGGTATTCTTTTGTTTTACGTTTTCGGTGTATCATTTTCTCACAAGTTCCATCATTTAGAATACGATATAATAGAAAATAAGCTTATCCTGAGATGAAGTCGCTTAAAAGTAAAACATTTGAAAAAAAAATCTGGTGCGTGCGCGCAACACACGACTTTCACTTACCAACTTACTTAGATTAGAAATTGACTTGTTTTGCTAAATATCATTTTTCAAAGTCACACATTTTTCTACATTCATATCTTATTTTTGTTAATCGTTAAAGCCGTTTTTGAGTAAATAAAAAAACCCCGTGAAAATGATACAAAATTTATTAAGTAAAGTCCCCCCTCCGGTTGATCAATTTTGATGAAATTTTTAGTCATATTTCAGGCATATAAATAGATGAAATACTCAGTTTAATCAAAATCGTTAGAGCCGTTTTTGAGAAAATCGAAAAAAACTTAAAAAGTTATTAAATAAAGTACCCCCCTCCCTTTGAGCAAATTTGATGAAATTTTTGCTGTCACATCGCGGGCTTATACATACTCTAAATACCCAATTTCAGGTTCGCACGGTTTATAGTTTTTGAGCTAGTCTGTTCACACACACAGAGACTATTTCGCGGGACTTGGTTATTTTGACTCAGGGGACCCCAAAACATGTATTTCCGTTGAAAACCGGTAGTCGAAAATTTTCACGATCGCAATACTTCCACTTACTATATATTTCATATATAGGTAAGTGAAAGTAAAAAATAACTGGTTAATATCAACACAAAAAATGTTGAACGCATAACAGGAAAGAGTCCTCAAAAATTGAAAGTATAGGAAATGGTAAATAATATATTCATTATTTAAAGAAATTAAAATAACGTCTATAATTATAAGAAAGAAAAGAAGTAAATGAAAAAAAAAATTATAAAACAAAATTAATAATGAACATGTGATAATAATAGATAAAATCAAAGTAATATTTACTTCTGCTATTTAAAGAGATTAAAACCAAACATTAATAACTGTACAGTGAGAAAAAAAAAAAAAAGGAAACAAAGTTTAGTAATCCATAGACATAACTAATTTTGAAATAACTAAACTTAAGAATGCATTACAGATAACGAAATAAAATTGCAGATCATAAACAATTTGTCAAGCAAGTCATTTAAAAAGTAATCTTCGTAGAAAACAATACTAGAGGTTTATATAAGGTGGTATGATTTTTTTTTTTTTTTAAAAGACAAAAAAATTAAAATAAAGCTTTTATTAATTAAAAAAGATTCATACAACAGCAATTATCAAGATAGACCAAAAACCCCAAAATGCAGGAACATTTCGATAAAATAACTAGAGCATGTTTCTCAATATATTTCTAGATAAGTCTATTGTTGAGACATTGCTGTCTCTTCTTTCACACCCTTCGAGCCCTAACGATGGTAATCTATGTAGATCGAAACGTCTGGATTGTATATATAATTTTAGGTAAATATTATTTTCAGTACATGAGAATCCGATTATATTTTTCTTTTAAATAATTTAGGGGATGATATTTTGAGATTTGAACGAAGTCGATGAAAGATATTTTAGGTATTCCTTATATTTCATGCTAACAGCAGTATGGTATCGGGAACGGTATCAAACCATACTGGAAGATGGGAGAGTGGATGGAGCAGAGAAGAGAAACAAAAGGCCATTCACAGAAGACCGCTGTGATGGTAATTCAATTCGTTCTGGTCCTGAATCGCCCTCACAGATTTCTGAGTGGCCGCTTTAAAAGTTCTTTTGTTATATCACGTTTTCCTCTGATCTGAACTTTTTTTTCTACTTTTCGAGTGTTTACCACCAATCCCAAACTGAAAATATCCACACTCACATTCTGCGTGTGGCGACCTTTGACCACTTTTAGAAATTATTAGCTTTTTGCTAAACCTTTTGTTTGGGTTTACATAAATATATTCATACCAACGAGAATATCGATATTGGGCATTCGATATCCCATCCTTACCTAGACCCCCTTTACATAATTAAGAAAGTCTTTCCAAATAAAGGAAGTCGTATCAGCTATTTATTCATACATATTTCATCGAATTTCTTCACAAAGAATTTTTCAGTAATTTTTTATCATGGGAAATTTCTTTAACCTGGTGGAAATTCTCTTTATAACTGAAAAGTCCTGCTCAATATCCCAACTTCAGAGCTTCCCATATTTAGAGATAATACTAAGATTACTTATCCCTACAAGATATCTCACTCCCCTCTACTCAGCTTAAGGATTTCTCACATCCATACGAGGGCGGTTTATACGGTTTGTGATTTATTTTTTCATATTCTGGATCTCCTTCCATTCCCTTAATCCGCTGACCCTGCAGTGAAGGGTATATATAATACCCTATTTTTCCCTCCCTCGTGTGAAGTATATTTGAATGCTCTCATTTGAATGTCTGTATGAAACTCCCCCCCCCCCCCCCCCGCTCCTCTATAGATGCCTCCAGAATGTTAAGATTAAATTTCTTTTATACCTGTTCATTTTTTTCGAACGCCCCTGTTAAAATTTACTTTTGCCTAAAGTTAAAAAGAATATCTTTCATACACACCAAGTTAACTTTTGATTTAAAACATCAAGTTCCCGAAATAAATTTATTTTACACATATGTACCTGTTGAAATTTAAAAACTTTTCACAAATGAAAACACAATTGTTAATAGACAATAATATTGTTTTTTTATATGCTTAACATCACTTATTGCTAATCAGACGATGCTACAGTGGAAGTCCTAATCTTCGCCAATCCAGGTATAATTAGGATAAATAGGCAGAAAACAAAACTTTATTCTGGAATTAATTCCCGTAAGAATAACAAATGTGTACAGAAAGAATAAATATAGATAGATATCTGACCATAATACTCCAGCAGTAAAAAGATAACATATTTATAATTAAAAAAAAGCAATACAAAATGAGTCTTCTTAAGAAAAAAATGGTGAAAGAGAAAAGTATAGACATTATAAGAACTTGAAGACCAAGGCTAGAACGTACTTCTTCTATACTTCTATATTCAGGAATAAAAACTCGAGTTGAACATAGTAGTTACTTGAACAACGTCAGCTTGGAAAGTAAAAGAATGGATCTTGGATATTTATTTTAAATGATGAAAAAGGTGGAATTTGAATGAGGGCTGAAACATAACATGGCGGATAGTTGATAAGAGAGAATCTAGAGAATAGTGGAAATAGCGCGAAAGGAATGTTTAATTTTTTGATTAATTATTTTGTTTTGTATGAGTGAATAGAGGAATCAATCGAAGGGATCTTACATGAGTACCTGACATCACACAGGCTCGGCACCTCCATTTCACGTCCCCTCCGAAGTACCTCCAGTTCCTGTTCCCGGTATGCGAAACCTCAACCTTGGGTTTAGTAGTTGGCAATGCAAACCACTTTACCACAGGTTACTCAAAAAAATAATATGGAGAAAATAAAGAAGGAATAAGAGGGTTCGGAGTTCATTTTGAGAGTCTTCGTGGATGATCACATTGGAGACAAAATGAGGATTTCGCAAAGGATTTTTTATACTATTATTCGATGAAAATTAGTCTTTTATTATATTTAAATAATTATCTTATAATTTTTACATTATTTTATCAGAAAAGATTGGCCACGACCCGGGAATTGAACCCAGGTCTTCTTTCGGCCTTTCCGTCGCAGTGCTCTACAATTAAGTTGACTGTGATATCATTCCAGTCCGCTTTGATGGTTTGGTGAAGCCGCAAAGCTCAACTCTTAAATTTTGGATAGGTCTAATTATAACCATGTAAAACAATTATTTGTAAATGAATGGGTACGGGTTTTTCTAGTAAATGCTGAAGTATTCGGTATCTTTGAGCAGTTTCTAGTCAATTCTGAATTATACAAGGCCGCTGTCTAGGTGGAGTTCTAAGTAGAGGATCTGTTCAACAGAGAGAAATGGAGTATTTAGCAAAGTATAATGATAGGGCATACGACATAATTCAAAATACGTGTTAAACATAAATATCATATAACTCTATTCCTATTACGGTGATGAATCAGGTTAGTTTAGGTTTTAGAGTTTACGGACACAGAACATCTTAGGTGATCAATCATTTCTAGGTTTGCTGACATTTAAGGTTAGCGAAAAATCAGCTGAAGTAAATATTTAGCACCTGGGTTCATTAATATGTTACCTTATCCATCGCCCTTGGTTTGTTTCACAGCTAATCCCCATACGCCCAAAGGCCAAGGTTCGCTGTAATAAACGTAACCTTTTGTTTTGTATCTTGGTAACCTTTTATTTTGAATATTTTAGTTCTGATAAGACTAGGTTTTATTCTTTTTTTTTCATCATTTCATTCCGCTGGTTAAACCAGAAAGCTGTTTTTATTTAAAGTGCACATACAATGTAAAGAGCATTTACGAGGTCCATGAATTTTCTCCTTTAGTTCGGTGATCGGAGGTTTTATCATGATATAAATGTTAAAGCATTTCACGAGTCTCGCTCGAGGTTGAGTTATACGTTTGTTGTATATCATTCGTAATTAAATCGTTTAGCTATGAAAGGGCACACTTCCAATTTTCCTAATTTTACAGAAGAGCACAAATAATGTTCCACAACTTAACAGTTAATTTTTTTTTAATGTTTAAATATACGAAGTTATCTGTTTCCCTTTAAGATAGGCACTTCCTATTGTTTGTTGGCCAAATTATCAAGAGGTTTTAAAAATCAATTTCTTTTTCAGGAATGTATTTAAGAATTATCTTTAAGTCAAGTTTTTTACGGAATTGATTTTCTTCATCTTGTAACTTCGCGATGGAGCAGATCGAAAATGCGCCGTTTCAATAATAGAATGCTCAAAGGTAGTAGAACCAAATGGTTAACATCTTGATATCTAAAAAAAATTCTACATGTGCCCTTTCGAAACCAAGTGATTCAATTATAATGAATTTTTAGGTACATGTATATTATATTATACATTTCCATTCAAATCATTTTAAAACATCATATAAAAAAAAAAAAAAAAAAAAAAAAAAAAAAAAAAAAAAAAAAACGCTATCCTTGCAATCTTAAAAATAAAATAACTGGATTGCATGTAGGTTCAATTTTGTTTTCTATTTCCCAATTTATATGATCAAACTATCTAGGGTTAAGAAGCATTCACTTCACTCTAGTTGACTCAGGCAACCGAATCCATCACATGAATTCACTTCAGTACACGGTTTTATATTGATATTATAGTTCTTTAAGTGCTTTTGTTTTAATATCATCCAGCCATTCTATAGAAATAATATCACTTAGAATAAAAAAAAACGCAATTTCTTTTTTGACAATTTTGGCGGTAATTTTATGATTTTCATACTCATTGCATTCTGGTTCCTTGTATTTCCGAGGAAGTTTTGTAATATGGTCCGCATTCATAAAAAAGATTTTGAGAGTACAATTCTTGTAGACAATTTGAATATTAAAATATATTTTTTCGTCTATTTTTATTCCTTTCAAATACTTTAATCGATAAATTAAGATACCTACTCGGTTGCCTTTTATGATAGCCAGGACAGACTATGAAAGTAAAATCTTAAATGAGATATAAGTTTATAATAATAATAATATAGGATTAAGAACACTAAGGATCGATGCCGACACCATCAATCGTCCTCTAATTAACTAAATCCATCGACCCCATCAAATGCCAACTCCTTTCTCGTTTGGACGTTTCTCAATCGTCAAAACGCATCATTAATCTATTAGGAAGTCGTTCGCAACTAAGACTCCCGATTTTACACGCCCATTTCAACCAGCGCTCGCATATAATGTCAATAATGTTGGTAAAGTTCGCGCAATTCGGTAAGGTATAACCGTCTTGATTCTCCGGTTAAGCTATACTTCTTCGGTCCTAAAATTGTATGCAACACTTTATTTTCCAAAACCCTGCCGAGTTGGACCATCCCTTAATGTAAGCGGCTATGTTTGTATAGGTTTCTATAAGAGGAGTCGTGAAGGATACAACACCGATAATGCTAAAAAGCCGTAGCATCCAAAACTACATCTTGCTAACTCTTAGATCGTATAAATAATTTTAGAGACATATTTAGCTGAAACCTCTTTGCTCAGGTTATTCCACTCAAATAACATCTGGCCTATGTTTTTGGTTTAGTATATTTCCGATTTTTGTTAAGCTGTAATGCTCATCCAATTTGCTACTAACTAACTATTAAAAATACAATACAAAAAAGAATGCACGTTTAGTTATATTCTTAATATTTGGTTTCCCATCTCCAAATAATAAACTTATTACGATAAAGGCAGGGACGAGATTGAAAATCCAGTTGATGTTCCGAACGCTTTTAACAAAAATTGATGATTCGCAAATTCAATTAGACTCCAACCCCTCGTAGTTGATTGACAAGGCTCCACAAGTTGCATATTTTAAACTGATAAACTCCTGCCCCCTCCCCTACAACGTCAACCGAACTCAGGGCGTGGTCGACTTATCAAGCAAATGGAGCAAGGCAATTTGAGAAGTTCCAACTGGCGGGAGGCTAAGAAAATATTCTGCGGTCACCCCCCCCCCCCCCGGTTCCAATTCATCAACTAGATGGCAACTTTGTAGTAACCTTGCCGCTGTGTATTTTACGAAAAATTGGAACGATTGAGCAAGGTTATATTGTTATTTGCAAAACGCAGGATGCATTAGTGTATTAAAAAAAAACAAAAAAAAAAACTACTCACATCTTTTCTATAGAGGCAATACCAATAAAGCTTACAGATACAAATATTCACGGAGAGCCAAGTTTATCGTACTGATGGGAGTCATAGAAATCACACTGAAAAATCAATTCCATCAAAAATTCAATTCAAATCAGAAATCCATTCCCCCTACCTTTTAGTTTTCGAATTGGAAACATACGTTGAGTGTATCCTGAATTGACTCAACTATGGTTTGTTGAACTGAGAAACATACTATTGGTCATGATGGAACGAAAATTTTATTCAGGAAAAAATCCAATGTTTAATTTTTAAATAAAGTTTATCAGTCGAGATGAAGTCGAGAGTTAAAATAGCTGCGTTCTTGAGAGAAAATAAAAAATAGTCAATATTAATTTCTCGAATACTTAGAGAGGGGGAGGTCTCATATGATACTCGTCTAAAATTTATTCACGAATATCAAAATATTGTGAACACCTTTAGGAGCAGTCCCAGAAAAAAATTAGGGGAGGGGGTATTTGTCGGTAGTTACTATTCATTATATACTATTAAATTCATACACATAAATAATATTATACTAGAAAATTTGTATAGCGAAGAGGGAGGGGGGGGGGGGAGGCGACGAGGCTATACCTCCTGAAACATGTCGTATATAAAAATACAGGCGACAAAAAAAAAAAAAAAAAAAATCGGAAAAAAAAGCAATGCTGCCCTAATTTATAGGGTTACAGCAAACGGTTCAATCATTATAGACATCGATGATATATCCACGTATGTTTTTTCCTCAATAAGTTCTGCTCTACGTTAGAGACATCGTTATAATTTGTTTTTAAATATATATGGTGATGTATAATCCCTAGAGAGTCTAAGATTATACATTCTGCATCCACCTATCTATATGCATATCCACATCTTTTCTTTTTGATTTTTCCTCAATATGTTTTGCTTCCTTAATGACATAGTTTCAGTTTACTTTTTTGAATATATATGGTGGTGTCTAATCCCTAGAGAGTCTAAGATTATACTTTCTGCAATATCATTCCTATATAGTAGCAATCTTCTATTAAAAAAAAATAAAAAAAGGGATGGTTCCTCTCAACTCCTGAACCAAAGCCACTTTACATGTTGAAATTTAGTTATTTTTCATATTTAAATAATTAATTTATAATAAATCTGTGGTTCAATCTTTTCTCTTCCATTAAAATTATTCAAATTTCTCCGTGAATTTCTCTGTATTTATCTTGTAAGTACGGTATACACTAATGATAAATAATTTTCTTTTTCTTTTTGATGTCTTGATCATGATCATTTGTTTCATATCTAATTGAGGGATCTATTATTTGTGTTTTTCCTATCGTAATAAATGTAAATAAAAGTTTCTATAGTAATGTCTAATTTTTTTTTGTAATGACTTGCATGAGAGATTTTAAAAATCAAATTTTGGAATATTAATTTTAATCTTAATATTAATAAGCGGTATTTAAACCAATAAGCGCCGTACTAAGTTACATCGGACGCTTATAACCCTAAGCATAACCCTTTACTAAGTCACTCCAGAGTTGACCATCGCTGGTCGGAATTATCCACCATCTCTTGACCCCCCCGACCACGAAGAAGTTAGCCCCCCTAACATGTTTACTCAAACTCCATCCTATCGCGAAATTGGTCAAACCATTAATGTATCTAGGGCTATATCTTGTTTAAGAGCACTTCATCGTTGGCCCGGAGTTGAGTAAACAATATTAGTTTAGTTACTTAGTCTGGTCGCTTGGCTTTTTGCTTCGTTAATGCTTCAAATACATAGTTCCATAAAACAGAATGGTGAACTGATTAAACGTATGTTACCCCATGCGTTTTTCCATAAAAATTGCGCAAGAATAGGAGTTAAACCTACTGTTATTTAAGTTGAAATAGCTAATCTGTTTGTAAACAACGAACAGGCACGGTGTATTCTTTATAATGAAGTCTATGAACTAATAAAGTAAAAGAGCATTTTTTTTTTTTAGGACAGGAGGCAAAATCTTTATATTCATAACTATTAAGGGTATATGTTTTAGAATAGATTGTGAGGCTATTTGTAATATTTGCAACAGCCTGGATGAAGGCTTAAGACACTTTCTCCTGAGATGCCTTATCCATATCCCTATCAGAAGGCGATAATTAGACCAGTACACTCTTGGAAGAGAAGATTTATTTTATTATGCAGTCGAAGCGCTGAAGATTAGGTCTTTCATATTAAATGAGTAAAAATATTTATTTTTTTATTATTTTATTTGTAAATAGTTGTTTTGAAGAAAACGTTGAATAGATATAGATATCGTTTTTATATTGATTACTGCTAATTTTATCACAAAAGATTCAATTTTATATTTTTTTATTTGTACCAGTTGTTGGTAATTATGGAGTATAATAGAAAAAATATGTTTTAATTGTTTCAAATGTAATTTCTTAATTTTTACCTTAGAATAACTATAGACCTTTATCTAGGTATCTATCTATGAAACTTTTCTTATTTCAGTTATTTCAGATATAGGTCATCATCATCATCACAGGCACTACTACCCGCTACGGGTCTTCGCCGCGTCAAGTCGTCGCCTCCATTCTTCTCTGTCTTGCGCCAGGGTCTGCCAAGCTCGGGTATTCAGGAGCTTCAGCGCGTCGGCTTCGACCTCATCTACCCATCTAAGTCTTGGCCGTCCTCTCTTTCTTCTTCCATCCACGTATCCGAATAGTAGTCTCTTGATTGGGGAGTCACCGTCCATTCTTGCAACATGCCCAGCCCATCGTAATCTTGAGAGAAGAAGAGATCTTGAGACCGAAAATTTGGTACAACTCTGCATTGTGTCTCATCCTGTACTGGGTGGGTGCCATCTTTTATAGGACCGAACATTCTTCTCAGGATTTTTCTTTCAAAAACCTGCAGGCAGATGGCGTCTGCACGTGTTAAGGGCCATGTTTCTGATGCGTATGTCAGCACAGGTCTGATCAGCGATTTGTACAGAGCAATCTTGGTGTTCCTTGCCAGTAAATGACTCCTTAATATTTTAGCCAGGCCAAAATAACACCTGTTCGCAGTCGTTATCCGTCTCTGCACCTCTTGGCTAGGCAAATTGTCGGTGCTAACTAGGGACCCTAGATACACAAAACTGTGTATCCCCCAAAGTTGACAGTATGTGGTGGTGGTCTAAGAGGGTTGGCAACCATATATTTAGTTTTAACTTGGTTAATTTGGAGCCCCATGTTCTGACCTGCTGCCACTTTTGCCAAGAAGGCCTGTTCCAAGTCCCTCTGTGATCTTGCTATAATGTCAACATCATCTGCATATGCTAAAATTTGTACAGACTTAGTGAGGATCTATATAGGTAAGTGGAAGTAAAAAAAAACCCTGTCCCCCTAGAATTTAATAAAAAAAAAAAAAAAAATTAAATTAATTCATATTCATTTACAATATTTATTAAGTATTATATAAACAAATGTTTTAATTTTTAAAATATCAATAAGCTTTATTTGAAGCATTAATTGAGCCTTAAATAGTCAGAATAACTCGACCCTCTCCCCCGATCATAAGAATTTTTCAGCCTGCCACCTTAGACAAAATCCTGCGGACGCACTTGAAACAGAAAGATATTAAAAAAAAAAAAGAGGATTATATGCAATTATATATATATAAATATATATATATATATATATATATATATATATATATATATATATATATATATATATATATATATATAATCCTCTTTTTTGTCCATGTCATTGGTGATGTGATCCTAGGCAGTTCCAAAGACGTCCGGAAAGGTAATCTGGAAGTCTGCAAGAGGAAAAGTCTCCAGGGACTGCAAGCACTAATCCGCACCGATCTCGCCTAAATTTTTAAGCAATCCAAACAAGAAGCTTCCATCGCAGTTTTAAAAGTTTATTTATATTTCAATGCTAGGTAGCTTCCTCTAAAAGCCGGCTCACCTTTATTCCACTTAGCTGACCGGACGTTGTTACGTAACATTAGAAAATTAGCTCAGACCCGTTCGAGAATCAATGTTTAATTTCCATGGCGGCGATACTCTTAGGACGGCCTTTGCTCATTCACGCAGTTACAATGATTCGACTAGGCTTGATGCGATGATTGGTAGGGTTTTCGGCCAAAAAAGTTTTTCTTTATTATAATAGCCAACGTTTCGACCCAAAATGTGGGTCTTCGTCAGGGCTAAAATGAAACAAACATGCGCGTAAAATATAAGGTTAATTATATAAGCTATAATTTTGTATAATGTGATAATATATACAACATTTTTATGGCAAGTCCTAATTAATCGCTTCGCCGTATTTTTTACTTCCGCTTACCTATATATGAAATGAAGTATTGTGATCGTGAAAAATTTCGACTTCCCGCTTTCAATACACGTCTAAATACCAAGTCCCACGAAATGATCTGTATATGTGTGTGAACTGACCAGCTCAATAACTATAAGTCTTACGAAACTAAAATTAAGTAGCTGATGTATGGTTTAAGCCCGCGATATGACAGCAACAAGTTTATCAGAATTGAGTAAACGGAGGGGCACTTCATTCCATAAATGTTGTCACATTTTTTTTTTTTCAAAAAATGCTCTAATACGATTTTGATTAAACTTGTGATGTTTAATGAGAATCAAGTAATCTTTAATATCGACTAGGTTTTACCTAGAAATGTGATGGAGCTTAAATGGCGAAAGACAATTTTCTTCCTATTAAGTACCTTTGATTTTGTTAATGCGCAGAAATTAATTGTCTCTCAAAATGTCCAGTAATAAGAAATAGTTAAATATGAAATATGATTTTAAAAAACGATAAACATAGACAGGAGAAAAAAAGGAAAATCTTTATGCCAAGATTGAAATTTCAACTTCCGTTAGTAAGTGCAGAAATAGATATGTTTAATATATCGTTGAATAGTTGAGATTTTCAGAAAGAATAATATTTAGTTTTTAAGAACGCAATATTTACGAAAAGCTGTTAAAAAACTAGACTAGATGAAATTAGAATTTTTTTGGCCCCTTAAAAAAATAAATAAATAATAATAAATCGAAAAGAACTGAGGAATTTCAAGTTTCTTCTATTCCTACTTTAAGTAGGTTGGTAATTGAAAGCTGTAAGGTGCGCGTAACGCACTATATTTTTCATAATTGATTCCCATCGAAAAAAGTAAATTAAATTTTGCGGAATCAACATTAAGGTGAACAGGAAGTATAAATGAGGCAGATAAAGGGTAAGTCGGAAGTATACCAACAATTCATTGTTGCCTGTATTTATTTGCATACAAGGTGGTAGGAAAACGGTGCGGTTGAGCCAGGGAATCGTGCAACCAGTGAGGATTCAACACGCCTTGTAATTTTCCTGTCTTGGAGGAAAATCTTTTCTTCCATTTTACTAAGGTGGCATAGCCTCAACGGTAGCAGGTTGAGCAAAAACGAGATTTTTTTTTTAGAATTCAATTCGAACTTAGTTCAGAAAGAACTATTTATATTATAATTTACAGAAGAGTACGAACAGTTACTAAGGAAAAAAAATAAGAGCATCCTAAAAATAAAAATATTATTATCATTTGATGAAATAAAGATAATACATGTTATTATTAACAAAAGCCCAGTGTTGTGTGTCCCTTTATTGAGCGGCACACAAGACAAATCGCCTAATATCTGTTCCGCTCTCGGTAAGCGCCACTGAGTACAGTCATTTTTCCGAAACTAGTTTTTGGACTTTCGATATAGTATTTAGAATAATTAACTTTATGTCTTTCTCACGAAGTTACATTGTTCAAATTCTAGAATTCCCTTGAACGCTTACAGTCATGTGTTAGTATGTGATAACATGTTTGGAATGTTCTACGCCTTTCTGGGTGAGCACATATCGGACTATAAATAAGAAGCGATCGACATCATTATCATTTCTGTTCTTAAGCTAATTTAATGTATGTTCCAATAATCATTACAAACTAGTTCTGTCATTGATTCGTCTTAAATGAGTTATATGACGTGTTTAGGATTATATATAGTCTCGATATAATGAAGAAGGAAAGAAAATGAACAAAAAAAAAAATAAGGCTAATGCAAATTACCATTAAAACGAGTGAGTGACAATTTTCTAGGTTTAATTGTCAGGCTGGTTCAGTTTGAGTGGCAACTGGAATATACAGTAATTAGGCTTCCAGACTCGTGAACTTAAATAAAGGTAACCATAAATTATGCATGCCTGACCTCTACTGTGTAACACAAACGTGTCACAAACACAGAATATTAGATATGTACAAGTATATATATATATTTATTTTTATTCATTTAGAGTATATGAAGGCAAAATCATTGTTATATGAGCCCACAATTATGACAGTGGTCGAAGTCAAAATAAAAAAAAATAAAATCCTCTAAGGGTTCGTTTTAGATAATATCTTAAATATTACATTGAATAAATATAATTAAAATATAATGTGATCTGAAATAATAATAATTTTTTTTTTATTAAATATTTATTTAGACCACTGTCATAATTATGGGCTGGGATCGATAATAAAAAATAAAAAAATAAAATAACCGAATTAAACATTACTTTCAGTTACTTATTTCGCAAAGTTATCGAATTACATTCTTGAAATTTAGTTTTAGTTATTTTGCTTTAAATTAGTTATTTAAAGCAAACGAAAACCCCTGCCACCCCCCCCCCCAAAAAAAAAGATTGAACATAAAAATAATAACGATTAATTTCAGTTTTACATCTCTGGACTGCGAACATATATATTATTTAAAAAAAACCTATAAAACTTTAACACATTTGTAAAGTACATAAACCTGGCATGAAGGGGTATAATATTAGTCTCTTCAAGGATTTGTTTATAAAAACACTCGGAATTCAAGGAGTCGTAATTCATGGTCGGAAAAGCCAGAGAAAAGTTTATTGTCAGAGGCGATGGAGGCACAGACAGAAAGAAATATCCCAAAAGAAACTCGAATATATCCTCTGTACTTTCCCAGCGTTCGGGAAAATACGAGAGAGTACCAACAAAAAAGGAATTCAATGACTGTTTTTTAAGAATTCAGATAATTTAAAAGGTACCTGGAATATAAAAAGGGCTAAATCTGTAAACGGTCGAAACGCAGCACACAAAACATTCAGTCACTCACAAAATGAGCCTCTTTTATACAACCCTCACGTTTAGAGATATTTTTTACGGCATAACAACAAGACAAATGAAAATTCATTCAAATGCTATGGTATTATGATCAAATAACTTCCACCGTTCCTTGAATCAGGTTTATTATTTTTTTATAACGGTATGACTACAGGGTGAGTGTTCAATGTTTTTCTTAAAGGAAATTCAAGGATTTTTTCAGGTTTTACCGTTTAAAGAAAAAACGAAATGAAAAGAATTGGCGCGAGTTGCGGAATAATCACAGATTAAATTTTTCACAGATGTACTGCAGCGTACAGAACATCGCCTGTTCTGAGCCCCTATGTCGAGACTGCAGATGATCCTGTTATCCCTCAAACATATGACAAAAGTGGCATCACTACTAAAGCACCCACTGCTTCCGGCAGCAGAAAAAATGGAATCACAAAAATAGTCCCACATCTTACCGAGAACATTAGCATAGATCGCATTCAAAAGTATCCAAAAACAACTTAACCTACCTGGTACCATAGCGTAAAAATGAATATAAAACTCTTCCAAGAGACAAAAATCATATAAACCTTTTGAAAATTCGAAAAATGTTTTTATAAGTATTCCAGAAAGTTTTCATAATTAAGTTCAATTCAAACTTTATGTAAGATAAAAAAAATATGTAATATGTAAAAAGTATATTTAACTATAACTTCTTAAAAATTAAATTAAAAGTTACCTCGTATTTATTTTTGCCCAAGTTAACATAGATAGGTAGGGATTGACGGGCATGAAGTCGGTCGCGAGGAAGGTTATGAAAAAAGATGTTCTGATCGAACCGAAATTATATGTATATATCTTTTTATCCCCCTGGTCGGTTCTCCTTACGTAACATGGAAAAACTTACTCATCAGATGAAAGAGTTATAAATAAATAAAAGTAACCTGGTCCTAAATTTAGCAGACCACACGTAGTAAAAGGCACGTAAATAGAAGCTAGCGTCAGAGAAGTCAATAATCGCGACTAAAATAGGGAACAGCTCCGACGGGGTCGGAGTACGAATGAGACCGTAGCATTTGGCCAGCTCCCAACTGTGTCTAGTCAACGTCTGGTCTGCCTAGTCATTGTACATCACCTCACCCTATAAAAACGTATAGTGGAATCGCTGTCAGGAAAATGTTTGCAAACACTATGGAAGATGGAACAGTATGGAAGAAACAGTATTTTATTTTATATCATCCACCGCATCAAAAGATATAACAACGAGGACTGTGGGAACTATTGACGCTGCTAAGCCAGTTGCAGCAGACATCGGTAGCTGCGACGCAAATAGTCCAGAACATATGCCATTGTGTGTTCCCCCTCTTCAGTCCACAATGACTCAAAAGCCTTCCTCTTATTGGGTAGCAGACATAAATACTTCACAACATCCATTACCCTCACCCAACAATGATTTTTTTTTGTATCATTATGACACTGATAGTTCTATAGAGGATGCATGCCAGTGATAAAACTGACATACACTTATAAGAAATATGTTTTTAAATGAATTGCAAACTAATCTCGGATATAAGAATTGAATTGCTTGTTTCAGTTCCAACATTAAATAAAGCCTTTTGCGGGGCTCTTTTCTAAAGATTAAATACATATAATAATGTACGTATTAAAAAAAGTGTGAAGTTTTCTTGAACATATCATTTTTCAGTGAGTCAGGATGTTCATCGACTAATATAGATTTGCACATATCGTCGGGTTTACGGTAAACAAGCGAATATGTAAAAACTCAAGTTTTAAGGTGAGCCAAAAGACAATTTTTTACCTTCACTAAAATTCTGCGCCAATCTGTGTTTTTCAAATATCTGATATAATTTTATAAGTATTTTTTGTTGTTAAAATAGGAACCCATCGGTAATAGTTGTGATAATGTCAAGGTTTTCAATCGATACGTGTAGATACTTAAGTTTACCATTTTTTTTTTGTATTTTTTAAAAAGAAAGATGACTATTTAGTCTAAGCTACGAATCCGTCATATTCGTAACTTTAACTTTACCAACTGCTCAACAATAAAATCTTAGCAGATCAGTAGTAGCAAACTAACGAATAAAAACTATTCGCTACTTCACACCACATCATCCGATAGTAAAGCTGAAAATAAAACTAATAGCATCTACCTAATGGTCTCATTCTACTTTATGCCACTTTATAAAAATGTTTATTGGCAAAAATGAAATCGCTTATTTAAATGGGAATCAATATTGAATAGTAAAACTTTTAGTGGTTTAAAAGCACATTAAATGAAGCCTACGCCTAAAATATCTCAAAAACCGGAATTTTTCATTTTTCTGTTAGCCATAAACTCGACGATATGTCCGCTTAGCAGGTAATGAATGACTTACGGTACAATAATTTTAAAGCAAGAAGAGCGAAATCCTGTCTTATATAGATTAAAAATCGTATATTGATTTGAAGGCCGAATTGCCAACACGCTGACAGGAAACTAGTAGACTTTTGGATGTTCCCATTCTTCCTTTAAGAACCAAGTAGTGTAAAAACGTTGGATATATCAATATGAATGTGAGAGATCAAAATACAAGGATGTATGAGAACAATAAGATGCGTTAGTTCATTTACATGAAGGAATCTATAATTAAAAATGCTACCGCAACAGATTAATTATAAAGTGAAACCTGAAAATACAAAAAAAATACCACATTAGGTAATTATCTTACCGTGAACGTATTTCCTAAGCGAACGTCTAGTCATCTTAATACATCTAAGGTCAACAATGAGTGATCATCTGTATTTTTCGGTCGTGAAGGGTACAATACAATTTATTTATTTAAATCCACCAAAAACGTTTGACAAGAAAATGTAATTTTTCTTATAGGCTAACTGCGTGCAACCACCATATCATATGATAATTAGGATAATCGATTAAACTCAAGATTTAGGTTAGAAAAGAGTTAAATGTCTTTTTTTTTTTTTTTCAAAATCCTTTTAAAATGGTTGCCTAATTGAATAAAAATGTTAGAACAAAAAATGATATTTAAATTTGAGGGACTTGAAGAGAATTAATTTAGCCTTGGGCTTACTGGCAAAGGGATACAGTCCATTCTCTGAAGAAGCCCTGCGGTAGTGGAAGGACCCCACATCTCTGTGATTCAACAAACAATTAATCTAGGAGGGTCGGCCCGGCCACATACCCCAGGGTGTTGGGGCGTCTCTCCCCCCTCCAACCCCCCTAACTACCCCCCTCTTCCACCCCCCTAAACTACCCCCCCCTCACCCGGGTAAATAGCGGAGGAAAAAAAAAACTTTTACAAGGCCCTCCCTCACAAATGGACTCGCTCCTCACCATGGATTATTTACTGAGGGCAACTCCCCCCCCCCCCCCCCCACCGCCCAATATCTTTGTTGTTAAGCGAAAGTTCGCCTTAATTTTGCTGATATTTAATTTAGCTCGGCTTGTTATTTAAAGGGTCATTTTCTGCGGAATGGACGATAAAGGTGGATTTATTCAATAATAAATCACTTTTACTTTCTATTCCGGATGGATTTGAATAATAACTTTGAAACAGTAGGCATATTACGCTCCTTTTGGAAGGAATGAATTTTTTACTCTCGCCGGATTCTTTTTTAATCCAGGGAATGTACGTACGTTAGTATATTATTCATAATTGCTGAAATTTTTAATTTTTTAAAATGTTTCGATTTATCCCAATCCATTTATAATAAACTCCATATCTGTCCAAACCTCCTTGTTTCCCATAGCTCCTTCCTCTATTCGCGATAATCCCCCAAGGCATCTGAAAAGAAGATGGTCGCGTGACCTTCTCAATCAGAAAAATTACTGAAATGCCAGGTTAGTTTTCCAACAAGCCTGCTAATGCCATTAATTTAATTATTTCTCACATTTAGTTATATTTTTAGGTAATACTTTATTTTCAATAAATATATTTTTTATGGTGATAAAAAATTAATTAAATCAACTTGGAAGAATTATTTCATCTACAACAAACCATACTTATGCTGAATAACCCATACATTATTATTTTATTTAATATTTTTCCTCTTATTTTTTTTCATTTTCTGAAATATGTCAAAGTTAGTTAAGAACAAAGTATTTAGTCTTAACAACTTATAGTAAAGCACCAAATATAAAATGTTTTTATACAGTCTGTTTTTAATTTTAACCATACTCCCTGAATTTTGCATGTGAGGATTGAGCCTGTGAGAACGTAATAAATGAAAGTATAAATCTATAATAATAGTTTAATAGAGTAGCTTCTTCGACGTAGAATGTTATTCAGTTAATTATTTTCAAACTATGAAAGGTTAGGATCTTTTTATGCCTGTTAGAGACTCTACAAGCTCTATACTTTAGCATTATGTTATTATATGTATTTTTTTTTTTTTTTTTTTTTGAGGGATGATAAAAGGGGGGGATTAAAACACCAACTTTTAAATTTAAATAGTTGGAACAAAATATATCAGAACATGTAGAATACACTACAAAAATAAGATGTTTCTATTATGTACAAAAAAAATTAAATTAATTGACTTTTTACCGACCTGTTGCTAATGTTAATTATTAAAAACGATGATAATTTTAATTCAAACACAACATTGATACGACAAAATCATGATTTCATTACTTAAATGGTAAATGTATTAAATGTTAATACCGATAATTAATATAATATAAATGTTACTGGTATTAATTTTGATTAATTTTCTCAAATCCCTTATATACATGAATTTTAAAATTATTGGGGGGTGGGGCATACTCCTGAGTCCTCCCTATACCTAGATCCATGACTTCTGAATGATTTTGAACCTTGCTGAATTTTTTTTTTTTTTTTTTTTTTTAACATAATATACAACTTAATTCAGAAATAAATAAAAAAATATTAAAATCGTTATCCAAGCATGCAAGACTATCGACACATCCAATCCTTCGGTTCCCTATGTCCCTCTAGGTGGGGCAGAAGACAAGAGGATTGTTCGGGGTTATGTTGCTAACGAGGGGCTATTCATAGCACACTGTTACCGATAACATCCTGAAAGATAACACGAAGATAATGCTAGGGGTCGCGCTTATGTCGTCCCCTTCTCAGACGTCTGATGTTGACACTGGTTCTCAGTGGATTGGAGGGGAGCTGTGTCGCAGCTGCTTGCTAGAATCATGCCGGAGTGATTACTGGAGAAGGATTGGACCTTATAAAAAAAAGGCATTGGAGGCCTCTATAAAACTTTGATTCTAACCAGTATCGAAAAAAAAGAAGAAATAATACTCGACTGAAAAATTAACATTAAAAATGAATGATAGAAGGGTTTATGAAAAATATTATTTAAACATTTTCTAATTTCCAATTTATACAAGGCTAACATTAAAAAAAAAAAAAGTTTTGTTTTTTCCTATGCGAACCATCTGATTTCTTTTGAATATCTCGTTTGCAATAGTTAATAATTCATCAAAGTCTAGAACAATGGTTCTCAAACTGGGCGGCGCAAGATCTAGTGAAAGAACAATTTAAAATAATAAAAAATCTTCCTTAGTTAAAGTTTTGGTACATAATTAATAAAACATAAGTTTAATTAAGTTAAAACATTTTTTTCAATTTAATACTTATTTTGTTTGATCTATTTGCTATGCCAATTAAATTAATTGCTTAGGGGGGTGCCGGAGGCTTTCTTTTCATCAGGTGAGGGTGCGAGTGGCGTTCATTCCATCCATGGGGGGGGGGGGGTTATGGTACATAAAAGATTTGGAACACCTGTACTAAAATGCTGGATTTAGTTGCAAGTTAATACCAAGTCTATGTACATTAGCAGACATACATTGTTTAAGACGGGGACAGGCTTAAATGTCGAATAATTTACAATGAAATGTGTACAATGAATTTGAGAAAAAGCAAACCTTTATTCAGCACTTCGTACATTTTTAACTTGAACTGACAGATTCGTCTGATACAAAACGCAAGGCTACACTGCGACAAATCATGCATCAAATGGGACAAACCCAATGGAGTAACTGTGATATTTTGATTTCACAGTGATCACACACTGTGATCACCAATGCATCCATTTTTATTCAAACAGGAATCAAAATTTAGCAGGAAGAAAATATTTAGTCATGTTATAATTGGGAAGGGTCGATTGGATAGTGGCAGCCAATTTTCAGCCTTCGATTGGATTTGGCGACAGTCTGTTTTTAACCAGACTCCCTGTCGCTGAATTTTGCCTGTGAGCCTTTTTTTCTTGATTTAGACGTAAAAACAATGGTTTGTTATATCGATCCAATTTTTCATCTTCTAAAGAGAACGTAATAAATGAAACTATAAATCTATAATAATAGTTTGATAGAATAGATTCTTCGACATAGATAGTCATTCAGTTTATTTTCAGACTATGAAAGGTTAGGATGTTTTTCTGCCTGTTAGAGACTCTACATAAAGCTTTAAAGTAGGTATATTTTCAATTATATTGCATACATAAATTTATTTGTTTCTTAATTGTATTTTAATATCTGAAGGACTGATTGAATATGCTGGTAGGATTATCAACTCAACACAGGTTGAGCAGCTGTACATTTTATAGTAGTTCTCTGTAACAATTACTACTATAGTAAAACTTCTTTATTTTTAACATAAGTACAACTCTTCCAATATTAAATTTTACTTATTTATCATGAAGTCCAAAATGTTCGCAATCATGTATTATTACTTCATGAAAAATAGTTAAAAATATAGATATATAAACAAAAATTACAGATATGGAATGATTTCAGCACTTATCGGTAGCTTGATTACGTTTAATCTGGATGGTATAACTTAAATATGAACAATTCAATCAAGTATTTTCCTTCATGCCCTAGAAAAAACGTAAAAGGAAAGTAAAATCACGCTTGGAAAAGGAAGAACGGCGAGTAATAATGTTGTAGGGGAGCAAGGAGATCGATCAGAAAGCTCAATTAAAAATTGCGTGTCAGCCACTAGCATAATCATACTTGATTGGGCCGGAAACGAAATAACTAGTTGATGTCCCTATATAGGCTATCAGCTAAATTCCCACGGAACCGGTTCCTCTTTTTGTTAACGATTAACCAGTTACATAAAAATTTAAATTCGCGCAGGAGGAAAAAAAAAAATTCTAGGATACCTCAAAGATATGATAAAGGTATGGGAATTCGAGAGTATATTCAATCAATCTGAGACGGAAAAAAATAAATATATATTGCCAAAAATTCCACCAATTAAGACATCGCAGAGCAAAGCTTTTAAAACAAGGAAGTCTTCCTAAATAATACGACACCCAAATATTACTCTGACAGAATTAAAGCCGATTTGGCCAACGCACCGTTGAACACAACACCCCAGCTAACAACTCATCTCACTTGAAAATGCCATAGGCATCATACGACCCACTGCTATTACAGTTTACACAAACTCTCACCCTTAAACACTCGCTGGCAACTCTAAACTCAAACAGGAAGAGATGAGGAATTTCTTTAATTATCCGAGATTCTTAGCTGGAGGGAATTGCGTAGGCAAACATGAAACCTCTCTCTCGTAAAAGCCGAACGGGAAATATCACAAACTGGTAAAGATAAATCGAAGAATCTCAGCGAATGTTCGACTAATTAATATAAAAATAAAACTCTAAAATTTAGTTTACGCAAGGTTAAGAATAAACTTTAAAAACAATATTACTTCATTAATTAGCAATAATCAACTCTGTATAGTCCCATATTTATCATAACGCTAAAAGCCTTATTTCATAAAAATAATTCAATTGAATATTGCTATGATTAATATCAAATAACTAATTCGCGCTAATCTATTTATAAAGAATCATACCGAGCTTTCTATTACATAATCATCTCCAACGAATTAACATTAACTCTCAGTTGACAAGGCAAATTCCTTGGGCATATCGAACGAAGTGCGTCCTATCAGACCCAATTTTTATTTTGGTCAATTTAGTTAGCTTTCTTGGTCAAAAGAGGTTATAAAAAATGTTTCTTATGGAAAAAAATAATTTATAACAAAATGTTGCTCATTATTAAAAAAAAAAAAAAAAAAAAAAAAAAAAAAAAAAAAAAAAAAAAAAAAAAAAAAAAAAAAAAAAATACAATGGAATAAGAGGAGTAACAATGGAATACGACTTATAAACAAAAACATATTTGATAAGAAATACAAACAATTCAATGTTTTTTTCTTTTCACACAAAAAGATGGGTATACTATGACTTTGTGTTCTTTGAGCAGCTCTGAATTCCTTTCTATCCTTTGTGGAATTACAGAATTCGCAGCTTCGTTTCTTTCTTGGATGAATTTTTAAATTCAGGCACATCATCATCCTCATGTCCTAATATTTTCCTAACCGTTGCATAAATCTCCTTAGGAATTTATTGAACAACCAACGTTTCGGACGAAAAAAGTGGGTCTTTGTCAGGGTTAGGTTAGTACTTGGTAGTTACACAGACTGAATTAAACGTGAGCTGTTTAAGTAAAGAAAGTGTTTTGTGACTAAAATTCATGACTATCAATAATCCCTGAGAATTTTTATTTATTGCTTATATCATTTTTGTTCCTCCTATTACATGTATTTATACTATTAATTAATGTATTTATACTACTAATTATTTTTAATGTTAAATTTTTTTAAATTAAAACTATACGTTTCAAAACTATAATTTTTAATTAAAACTATAATTTTTAATTAAAACTATAGTTTTACGATACTTTCATTGAACAAAATGATTAAATAAAATATTATAGGTTACGAAAATATTTTTATATAATCTAACGCTTAAAATTCAAATAATTTAGAAAATAATTAAGCTGCAAAAAAAAAAAAAAAAAAGGGTGCCTCATTAATGACTACATTTATCCCTTTCCTCATTATTTCATTATTATCCCGCAAAGTCAATGTTAATACTTTCGGATCATAATGAGAGGAGTAAATAAGTATCGATTCGCGTGTGGGTTCTGTTAAAAAAAATTATTAAACAAATACAACCTATCCCTTCTTAAACTACGATATGCACAATAAAATTTTTATCACACGCCGCTGAGAAAGCAACATTCAGTCAAGATCGTGATGTTGATTAGTGAATAATAACGTATAAGAATACAAATAGAAAAAGAGGAAAAGATAAATGATAATGATAAAGGATCGTCAAAAACAATAATTAATAAGGTATTACAGAAAAATAAAACATCACGAGACCTCAGAACTTTAGATATACATTCTTCTTAAAATTATAGGAGAAGATGGTAAAATGGAATATATGTTGAAATTTAATCTTTTTTTATCTTTGAATAATTAATTTATCATTGGTTAAGCATTTTAAAGTAAAATGGAATAGTTGTGAAGAATGGAATACCAAGGTTTTGGCTCTGTTTAAATTTTCTATCACACGAGAATACCTTTTTAAAAAAATACACCTACGATGCAGAGCGGGGATTGTCATTAACATTCAACAAAATTTAAATATCGATTTTTTTTTCCGACATCCGACATTTATAGCATCGTTACTATCTTATCGACTTCCGAATATATCGTTTCAAATATTTTAAATATTTGATATTTAAATTTCAAATAAAAATTAGAACTAGTATTTTAATAAAGCTCGAGTGCTTGTACCTCGAATAAAAAACTAACTCATTTGCATGTTCTCATGTATCTCAATGCAACTCTACTACGCACACTGAATGCGTAGAATAGTTTTATAGAGGGCACAGGTTATTAACTGCCACGCGTACCACAAAATTTGTTTAAATCTTCACAACTTTGTTTCCTCCCGACATTATTATACCGGTCTCAAAGTACCTGCCAACAAGTCTTCAAGACGTAATCAATATGACTATCATCATTGGGAATATTATCGATTAATCGATCAACTTAAAAAAAAAAATATTTTTTTTTTTTAATCAGTGACAGTTCATTATTATTAATTATAGGATGTACTCATTCAGTGGGTATGGAATGAGTTATTTTATGTTAAATGCCGTCAAAATAATCATTGGGACTGGTAATTCAGACAAATTTTTGTGTATTATTAACAATATCGGGAAGAACATTTGGCCCTCTAATATTTATGCAGCGAAATGTTGGGTTTTTATGGATTTCAAATATCAGTGACAGTTCATTATTATTAATTATAGGATGTACTCATGGTATATATATATATTTTTTTTTAATTAAAAACTAGTATAGTTATTTTTAGAAATAGAAACGGTATTAAATAATACCCTTTGTTCCTTTATCTGTATTGACTTCTTGATGCAAAATATAAAAAAAGAAATATGATAAGATCAACGAGGGGGGGGGGTGTAGGTGGTGTTATCTAAATCAATTCCTCTTATATTGAAACTATAAAATGGGGATAACCCAATACGAGCCTAGCATATAAGTCACTATCCCGAAAGGTTCAGTGCATGGATAGGTTTTTCCATAACAATAATTTTCAGATCAGGACTACTTGAGAAACTTAATAAGTTATTGCGGGAGTTTTCCGCACCCCCCCCCCCCACCACGCCGCGGTTTTTATGTCCTTCGATACAGACAGAATAAAGGTAGTAACTCCGGACCTTATATCCACCTCAACCAATTGCCACTCCACGTCGGCAATAAATCAACACAATGCACAATAAAATAAAACTTCCAATATAGGGCTTGTAACAAAATTACCAGGTAATAAAATAAAATATAAAGAGGGGTGGTAGGGGTAAGGGTGGGGGGGGGAGGTGATAAAAATAAAACTGGAGGAAAGAGATAAAAATCAAGTAATTGCCTGGGAAAATAAGAGCTGCCACCCCCAGCCCTGAGGTAGAATGGAGAGGCCCATATCTATCTGGAGTAATGACCAACATTAACATCAGTGTGCTTTAAAGGAAACTAATCCAACAGTTTTAATGGCGTCATTTTTTAAGGGAAAGGCTAAGGGCCGATAGTGTAGGTAAATGAATTTTCCCCTCTCCACTGAAGAAGGGCTTGCTTCCTGATTTATAATGATGCTCCAACTATAGCTAATCAACTTGCTAACTACTGACTACACATAGAGTAAAGACATCACATAAATTCCAACTAAAATCGCTATAAAACGCGTCATTAGAAAAAAATATTTAAAGTAAAATATAATGAATGTAACATAAAATATAAAATCGAACTAAAATATAATAAGAATGTATCACCAGCACTGAAGAATGTGGTAAAGTCTTAAACGTTAGAAAAATTCATGAAGGTATATTCAAATTACAAGTATATAATTTAAAAAAAAATATGTTTAGCCTATCGCAAATAACTAAAACATGGAAAAACAGAAATGTATAAATTTAGGTAAATATTTGTTAAAATATAATGATTGCTTTGACTGTAGTATGCTTGTAGGATCTTTGAAGATGGGCAGATAGCCCGAAACGTTTGATGAAATAAAGAAATTTAAGCAAAAATAATGGTTGTATTGCTTCAAACCTATAGGTCATAAAAGTTCATAAAGGTATATATAGAAAATAATATAGGGTTTGAGCATGATCCTTGAGGAAGGCCAGCAAGAATACTGTAAGTGATTGATTGTATAACTAATACCAACAGTAAATATTAAAATTGACTTTATTTGTATTAATTTCATTGTTATTTACTTTTATTTTGTGAAGGAATAACTAATCAAATAGCTGTCTACCGACTTAAAACTGTTCATAAATTGAAATTAAAAGTCTCAATAAAAATTTTGATTATAAAATAAAATTCAAAATACAATAAGAATGCATCATCAGCAAAGAAGTATGTTGTAAAAAAATTTAAAGCTAGAAAAAATCAAGGTACATATATAAAATAATACAAGGCTTGATCACGAACCTTGAGGAAGGCTACCTAGAATATTCAATATGATCTAATGCTGTATGCGTAATACAAACGGTACCATTTACTATTTATATTTTTATTAATTTCGTTAGTATTTATTTGTAAATTATTTTGTAAACCATCTTTTTCTATAATCAATTATTTATTTCATTAATAAATTTTCTAGTAAAAAAAAAGTCAGTTTGGAAGATAATCATAAAGAAATATTTGAAATGGTTGTTAAGGAGGTGGTAAAGTTTTAAATTTTAGAAAAATCTGTTAAGGTATCTATATAGATAAAATAATATAGGGCTAAGCCATGATCCTTGAAGAATGCTAGTAAGATTATAGTAACTGATCTATTGAATATTGTTTTTATAGCTATTTAGAGGAACATTTTCTTCTGAAGTAATTTATTAATTTTAAAATTAAGTTACATTTCGACCTTTACTTAACATATTAATATTTTCAAACGTTTTGATGATTGCTACTGAACGATTGATAATTAGAAAAAAGATAAAAATCACATCTTATCAATAAAAAACATACAAAAGAAGATACATATTTCAGAACTGGTAAAATGTTAGTAGGTTTGATAGATTAACGGCAGACTAACTAGAGATTTATTGACTAGAACTTTAAGGGACTAAATTAACTAAGTTAGAAAAAAATATTTTATTTTTCTGTATCATATTTTATTTTAAGTAAGATTGTGGGTACAATTAAGAATTTCGGAGGTAGGTCATGTAGAGGAAATTCCATACCTCATTATGTCAGTTATTTGACTATCGATGCCATTTTTTTTTTGGTTGTTCGTATAGCGGCAACCCAGAAACCAAATTGGCGGTAGTCTAGACACCCGCTGACCGACTGCGGCGCACTTTGGGGCGATGAAATTACTCGACAATGACTTCTTGGCTTGTCCTCAAATTGTCAATTTCCTCGATACGGACACGCTCCATTGAACAGTCAATTTACATAGTGATGGTTACTTGCCCTTGTGATGGCTGTTATTCAGTCCAATCACCGGGAGTGAGGGACTTTTCCCCCCGGCAAACCGTCGCTATGGATTGGATGATAACCCTGAGAACGATCAACGGCGAACATGATTGGCCGGCATCTATCATTATGGCCACTTCTACATACAAACAATAAATAACTTATATAAACCCCAGTAGGTAAGATAATACAATAAATGAAGGCCTTTTCTTATAGTTTAACTGAAAATCGCATGAAAAAGAGTTGTGATCCTTTAAGGCCTCCACTTGTGAGACCCTACATAAATAACGTGTCTTAATCCTAAGACAAAATAAGGCCAATTAAAAAAAAAAAAAAACTTAAAAAAAAATGTAGTTATAATAAAAATATTTGGACCACAACTGCAATTGAACAATATCGAAAAACGGGCATCGAAGCGTTTCATTGTTTTATAAACCCTATTCATTAAACGTCATAAAAATAATTGCTGAAAAGTAAACCCCAGCCTTTAAAGGACCATTTCTCACATTGGAGATTTTTTAAAAAGAAAAATGGGATTTATTTATAGAACTTGAGCAGTCCTATAAGTTTGCTTCTAGTAATAAAATCATTGGTCTCTTTCAAGAGTAGTTTAAAAGTGATTGTTTAGCCGCAGCTCAGCAATCTAACATACGCTTTATAAAGCATCATTATACAGCACAATATCCAACATAAATGATGTTAATAGTTTAGATTTAATAAAAATAATATTTAAAGTAAAAGGAGTAATGTTAGACCTAAGTTACTTACAAATCCTGGGTAAACGGAGTTAGTTATTATTGTACCATTGTTATAAAAATCAAATAGAAGATATAGTGCATTTTATTGTGGTATGTCCAAATTTTAATTAAATTAGGGGGAAATATTGATCAATAAAGAAGAGTTATTAGTATTGTACAACGCGAATAAACTGAATGAAATTTATTGTAATGTAAAAGATGGATTAAGATATAGGAAGATTTTTGTTATTTGAATTCTCTTTGCATTGCAAATATTAACTGTATTTCCTATGAATGTTTAATTATTGTTAGGATTCCTAGCAGACAGGGAAAGCCTTGTCAAAATTTGTTCTTAGGCATTTATAAAGATTTTGTAAATACTTATTGTTTTTTAAATAAAGGACTTTTTTCATTCTATTCTTGAAGTTTGCTTCTCTTTCATTTTTGGCTGAAACGAATACCTTTTTTCTGGTATTTCAAGTGTGACCGTCTTATCTTTGACATCCTGAATACTAAGCTTTCAGTTTCTATACTTCTTATTTTAACAATTACAAAAAAGGGTCAATTAAATTTAGAATTCAGTGTGTAGGAGATGAGTTATTTTATGTTAAATGCCGTAGAACTAATCATTGGGACAGGTAATTAAGACAACTTTTTGTTATCCATAGATTGGTGAATGTCAATCTTCCAATAATATCTTTTATTTAAACAAACATATTAAAATGGTCTAACGCCAACGTTTCGGACTATGTCGTCCATCTTCAGGGTAATATTCTCCTATTTCATACTTTCTTCTCATTTTTTGGTGGCATGGTCAATTATCTTATGTTCTATATTTCTTTCACTTGTCCATTACAAGAAATATAAAATATAAGATCATTGACCATGCCACCAAAAAATGAGAAGAAAGTATGCAATAGGAGAATATTGCCCTGAAAATGGACGAAATTGTCCGAAACGTTGGCGTTAGACCATTTTAACATGTAATGTTTAAATAAAAGATATTATTGGAAGATTGACATTCACCAATGTATGTATAAGAAATATCACGATCTTCCTTTATAATAAATATATACTTTTGCATATATAGTAGGGGAGAGCGGGTTTGGTTGGAATAGGGGGTAGGTTGGCCATTGGCTTATAGTTTCCTTCACACCTGTTGTGAAGGCCCCACCATTGTACCATGTCACCCGCTCGACCTCGGGAGTCTTGTCCTCAGTTTTCAATCTCAACAGTGTAGAGAAGAGTGTGATTCATTGATTGATTTTACAACATGTAAGTAAATTTTTATATTTTCAGTAAATTTGGTTTAAAGGCATGGTAAAACATTTGACTCCGATTCTGTTCACATAGCCCCAAACTCCTTTGAAAAACCTAAATTTTCGATTAACCAGTTTCTTGTTTGATTGTTCTCCCCTGTCCTGGCAGCCATCTTTCATATGACATCTCCTCTGGGTTTGTTGGCGCAGTAGCAATTCACAAAAGCAAGGTAAACATAAACAAAGGTGAAACTACCAATTGTCTTTAGTTCCAGCAAGGAGGAAGAGAGCAATTTTTCATATGCAGAAAGTGACGACAGTCTAAACTTCTATCTTCTTCTATTTTCATTCTATTTTCCCTTAAAAGCTGTTAAAAACCGATTCAAAATTATTATACCATTATAGTGCAGCTTTTAATAACAATATGTGTCAGGCAGTACTTGAATGAGATGGCTAAACAACCCCACCTTCTAGGCCAACCTGTCCCACCTTGGGGGTTTATTGGCATACTCTGGATTGACGAATTCTTCAGTTTTCTATGATCTTAGTATTAAATATTATGTGGTGAAAAAAATACTTGAAGTACTCTAATACTTGGAGTTTACAGTGGTATCAGCCTTATTGGGATTATATTAACAGGAATGACTCAATAATCAAAAAAGTGAAAACTGTTGCCAACCAACCCCGCTCTCCCCTACAACTTTTTGTGTATTATAAATAATATCGGGAAGAAAATATTGCTTTTAATATTTATGCAGCGAAGGATTGGATTTTTAGGGATTTTATTCATTATGGCAAATTTAATGACGTATACAGCTATGAGTATCAGCATCATTGTATAAAAGATTCATTCAATGACTACAATAATAATAGGTTAGGCGATGCACGCAATGATATTATTTATAAGTGATCCTGATCCTCTCTAAGATGGAAGATACCAAACGCCACCGACAAATATTATAAACGTGGGAATGATCTCGGATATCATGATGCTCTCTCTCTCTCTCTCTCTCTCTCTCGGGTGGTAGTAACCGTACAAGAAGATGGATTATCATCGGATCGACCTATAGCTAACATGATGACCTCAAACCGTGACTGAAACGGAACGGCGGAGCGAGCATTCTTTTATCCGCCGATAAATCATTTTTCTATTAATTTATAAACAATGATGAGGGGCTCCATGGGTTCTGAGTTAGAGAGAGAGAGTCAGTTATTAGAAGAGTACATAGAATAAAAATGAAATGAACAAACTCGTTGCATTATAACTAAACTAAAATTCCAGTGCTTTATTGGAGTCATTGATCGAAACATGAAACTGTATAACGCAAATTGAAAACCGAGATGCAATAAATTCTGATATTGGTATAATAGACAAGAGTCGCATTAGTAACATACAAGATCCCAACGGATTTCCCACTAGAAGGTTTCATATATATATATATATATATATATATATATATATATATATATATATATATATATATATATATATATATATAAAAGAATTGGAGATAAATGAGTTACGGTTGAACCTCAATATATCCTACATCCATGTATCAAACTTTTTTATAGTGGGTATCGAATAAAATAACTTTGCATGGGGACAAGGGGTCAATAAAAAAATCGTCATCAAAAGTCCACTTATTTAAGATAGGCTTTTAACGGTAACCCTAAGATTACCAAGGGGTATCTGATTTCTTGGTTTAACCAAGGGGGGGGGGGGGAGGCTCGACAAACCCATAGCTTTCTTTTGTTGATATTAATGATATATATAGTTGATATCTTTAAATATATATATATATATATATATATATATATATATATATATATATATCTTAATTTATTTCATTAGATTACAATATTGACATATTTATAAAACGGTGGAGGTAAAAAAAAAAAAAATTATAGAGGGAAATGAAAGTCATATTTCTAGATAATTATAAATGTCATTTCCGTGTTTTCTAAAATTCTTCATTCATGATATATAAGAAATTTAACTAATTTACACTTTCAAAAATTGTGTTTTCAGGTACATTAAAGAAAAAAAAAAACATTTAAGGATTGAAATTTATTATCAATGCCTTTATAAAATTATATCTGTATAATTTTAAATTATATCCGCGAGCCTATCAACTACATATTTCTTCTGGATATAAAATGTTACAGATACATTTCAATTCACGTTTACATTAATCTTGAATGTTTTTATGACAGCTACTGTTTGTTTCAGATTTTTTATTTTAAGTGCAAAACAGGGTGGAGAAATAGGGTGGAGACCCAAGAGTCCCCCGTTTTGGTAATCCTAGAGTTAATTAAACATGGAAAAAACGACACAATTCAATAGCAATCTTTTTAAGAATGAAAGAAAATATTCCTTATTAAAATATATCTTAAAGTAAAGAACTTTAAAGGTGCTTTTTCTCAAATCCCAAAGAATTTGAGACAACAAGAAAGAAAGGGGAGAATGTTTGAAAAGTATGTTATGAACATAGTTTTAACTTCCGCACAAACTCATATTCTTTATAGAAAGGTAAATTTGCTTTCCTCCTCACTTAACTCTTCTTATTCTTCTTCTACTTCTCGTGCTAATATTAAAACAAGGAAACATCCGGGTCTATAACTTTCATAAATTAAGGGGGGGGGGGATAACTACATAACTCTAGAAGAGGAGGATATAAGAAAATAGAATTGAAGATTGGACGACACGCGGCGATGGAGGACAAAAAGAGGGAATTTTCAGTAAAATCCTTCAATAGCTTATCTCTTCCCGCCAAACGCCGAGCTCACAAAAGCTCTTCCAAAAATATGTCGACTCGTATACGATCACATTCATTCACGACCGAACGTGTGGATAGGTAAAACTATTCGTTTGGGGAGTATCAGGACTTGATGAGAGTACACGTAAACGCGGGAAACGTTTCAAATTCATCAAACATTTATGAAAAAATAATTTTTTAATCTATCTACATATATAAAACTTAATATGTTATAAAATAATGCTTCATTAATATGTTGATACAATGTGATTTTTTACCTCCTTCAAAGAAAAAATTCATAAAGTAACTCACCGTTCCGAAGAGATCAATCCATGTTAAAATAAAATAAAAAAAAGCTTACCTGAAAAACACAGAAAAAAAACACACATCAGTATGGACATCTAAGCAAAAATAATAATATGCAAAGATTTAGTTTAATACCTGAACATAATAAATATGTAAATTAACACATTTTTTAAAGATTAAAACTATTTCTTATTTTTATGAACTAGCTTTGAAAATAGACAATGATGATCAATAAAAAAAAAATTATAAATTTTTAAGTATTTAGCAAGAACAGCTGAGTGGTTGTTCTACTGATTTTGGCAACCAATTATGAATGATGCCAACCTTTTTAGAAATCCGAACCACCTCACTTCCCACGTTGATGAAAGCGATCAGCTTCACCGTGAAAATCCATCAGCTCAGCTTTCTTCCGATCCATAGTGGTTCTAACATCGGAGTTAACTTGTGGTGGAAAATATTTTTCTATTAAAAATAAATAAATAAATTTGACAGTTCAACCCCACTCCATTTCAAAATGTGAAGTGACATCAGTTCTATCAGAAGATGGAAAAAAAAATTGGATCGGAATTACCATTATTGATTAATCAGAATGACGGGGAAACATCGGTCAGGTATCGATGCATTCCCGATAGAGAATAATTCTATTAATACTTCCAACTTCGGAGTAATTTCATTTGGAAATGGAAAAACCCTTACAAATTGGGCAGGTGGGAGTCAACAGGTGAACGAGAGATGCGGCAAATATGGGAGGTCTGTTATGAATAAAAGAGGTCATTCAGGCTGACACTGACTTATCATTTTCCGAATGGAAAATTGCCGGTTCGGGAAAATCCCTTATAGGGGCAAAGCTACCTTGTCATGTGCGTCCTCCTATCCACCGCCTCTTTATCATCTACGTAACGGAAAACAGTAATTCCACCTTTTTTGAATTTAGTATAGGAACAGGTCGAAAAACCATTTTAGAAGCAGAATTTGCATATATATTACAACATACATTAGGACGGCTGGCACTTGTTAAATACCCTATTATAATAATTAAGTTGGGGCAGGGCTACAATCGTGACTCACGCTCTCTTATAGTGGAAATCGAAGGGAGAGTTATTTTGGACAGACGAACGGTAATGGGCTTTAGTCGGATCGGATGGGACCACGGGATGGGACGCTCTGGAAGGAGTCGGGAAATAACAGGATCGAGTTGAATTCACGAAGGAGGATGGATATCTTTGAATTAATCCATACTGATCGAGAATTTACGAAAAGCGAAATAAGACTGGAGGTTAAAGTTACACAACGCAAACAACAAATGACTGAACATATGAATGCCTAGGAAAAAGTATCCGATTTAATAGTTATAAAAAAGTCATCTTTTCTCGTACACACAACTCCGTTCAAATCTACCGTCAGCTCAAGATAATATGGAGTCCTAATACTCTCCCCCAAAAGCTTAACAGAACTCTGCATAGAAAAATAAATAAAGGACTAAATAATAATCGTAATTACAAAGGTGAAAATTATACACCCCATCTCAATTGGATTCTAAAATCATGGTTTCTTCATAAGAATATTACTCTTTTCAATTTTATACAGATTTGCTTTCATAAAGTATCAATAAATTTTGCATTTATATTTTCAGATTTGTGTACTCCTGCAACATTCACACCAATTCCGAAATAATTACTCCAAGCATTTTTCCACATTATTAGCACATAAATCGACAGCGAAAGGCTAAAATTTAGAAATTAATGGTCCAAGGTTTGATTTAAAATCAACAACACTTCCCAAATATGTTCCTTCATTGATGGTGTGATATTAATTATGTTATCTACGAGACAGACAAAATGAATAATAGAAAAATTGAAGTTACTTTAAAATAATTTTGAAAACTCAAAAAAGTCATACAATGAAATAAATCAAATATTCGTTATTTATAATTGGTTAAATTTAGTTTATTGATTTGATACTTGGATGTCATACGTGTTACATGATATCAGAAGAGAGAGATAAATTATTTCCTACTAATTAATTATTTAAATTAATTGGAGCATTAGAACCATATTTTAATGAATAATCAAACTTCCTCCTGTTGCAACACTAATTATCCGAGTTCAAGGAAATGTTTCACTCGACAGAGCAATAATTTAAATATGAATCTTTACTTATTCGTTTAGTCCCTGAGTCCCATTCCGCATATACAGATATTAAAAATCATATTAATTAACATAATATAGTTGTTGCATAATCCTAAATAATTTTTTTAAAGAAATTAAATGCTAGAAAATTAAGATAAATAATATAATAGGACAAGTATGAGTTAATATACATATACAAACCAGATGTAATTTCAGTAGAATTCGGTTGTGGTGTGAGGTGCATTAAAGTAGAATTTTAGGTATTCCTTTTTAGCCAACGTTTCGACACACTTAAAAAGTTTTCATCGTGGCTATCTGGGAATTTCAATGGACCAAAGACTTAATTAAGTCATACGCTGGATTCATAACAGTAACAGTAGTGAATGTTAAGAACTAATAAACATTTTTATTTAATTTCTCTTTTAATTTATATGAATGGATAATGATAAAAACCTTGCGGTTTTTGGTTCATCTTAAAGTTTATAAAAACAAAGTAGGAGTTTATAATTTATTTAGTGATAGGTTGAAACATTTTTTAACTCAAAATCCTGATTATGAATCAACCTATCATAAAGAATAACAGTTGACTATTTCTCACCTCTAATTTATTAAATGTTAACTAGTATGTTAAGTACCGAATGTGTAGAATTGGTAAGTTATACGTTCTTCATCCTTTTGAGGAAGCTCTGATGAAATAAGTCGAAACGTTAAAATACAGTAAATAAAAATGATATACTACACGGTGTATTTTTACTTTACTGGATCACCTCCGCCCCCATACCCTCCCAACCACCAAAATCAACTAGTATAAATATATTATCATATTGGGAAAGAAACAATTATTTTAAAGTAACCTACCATAAACAAGATCGGTACAGGTTAGAGTCTCGCCGCCAATATAAGAGTCACACCTCCATAAGAATAAGTCAAGTCTGAGGGGAAGTATGTGAACTGAATTCTAATTTTGGAGGTGCGAATCACTCCATACTTAAATCTCGGTCGCCGAACTGTGAACTCATTTAGAATAGAACGAAGGAGGGTGAGATGGTAAGAGCAGGAGGCATGTGCACCTATGGTGCCATTAGCTCGCTGAGAATCCACTAATGGACGAAATCCCCGGCTAAGTCTTAATCCTCAACATGTGTCCGAGGTCTCTGAGTACCACTGACCCCTCCCACGTCTCATGTACAGGATAGTGCTCGTAGTTACGAGCAGTAAAAAATTGCTTGCAGCAAAGAATTTTACAGAATTCATAACAGGAAAAAAATTTAAAGATTATACAACTAAAAGTTATCGCCTCTCTTAACTTTTTATATGACGTTAGAAGGTGCCTTTAAACTGTCGAACCACCCCGTCGAACAGGTAATCCCCCGAAACTTGCCGTACCGGCCTACCACGAATAGCTATTTACACTTAAACCAGTGTAAAAGTCTAACAAACAATATTGTCAGACCGCACCTCTATGCACCTTAATATAATAATTTTCAGTACAAAGACGGCTGACTTGGAACTAGCGGCTGTTCAGTCTTTTGCTCTAATTTATAATGGATAAAAATAACGTCAGAAAAATGCTAAAAGAAGGTCAAGAAGCTTATCGTAACTCACACAAAGGCGACACTAGCGCTATCCCGAACACACAGGTGAACGGAAAAAGTACGTGTTCGGGTCGGGTTCGTGTCTTATTTAGATTTGTTGAACAGTGTAAAAGCACCTATAGAGAGAATGAAGATCAACGTGGAATATATATACCAGACCTAAAAGACAATGGCTTCCCCGAAGATTTCGCCAATCAAACACTTCCCAATAGCCGACAGCTTCCAACAAATTATGCACTTAAGTCAAAACTTGAGCCTGAAGACAGAAAAACCAACGATAACTTAGATATCCCATTGATTTTATCATCAAAATCCTTCAGCACATTCCCTAGCTTCCGTTTCAGCGATTATAGACAAAGGTCAAAACGGTAGTGGTCCCGACACCTTTTGTCAATATGCAATACGAGAATTCAGGAAATGACCTGATAAACCACTCAAGCAATGTCTGTCTGTGGCGACAGCGTCCTCATTCTTCGCAGGTGAGAGGACAAGATTGGATCGGAATTTACCTGGCCGGTTGCAAGCAATCTAAACAAGAATACCTGTATTCAAAGTGGATATTCAATTGTATATTTTATAGAGTTAAAATTTCCATTATCATATTTATTTTTATAAAAACTTGAAGAATATAAATAACATTTAGCCGTAGGAAAATAAAATTGTTTTAAAACTGTTTTTTTATGAATTTTCATAGATTTAATAGGAGGAACACTTGAGCCATGTGGAATATCTTTCTCTTCTATCGTTTTATCAGTTACAGTTGTATAATTTTTATATGTGTAATCTAAACGAAGACTATTAACATACTGATACTGAACATCAATTTTATCATAATTAACAGTATAAGTATTAGGATCAAAATTTGCACCATGCCCAAACCTATAATGATAACATTTCTCAATATTAAGCCTATCCAGTTCAGTTATGGAACTGGATTTAGAGCGAATAGTAACTTCTAAACATATAAAGTTGTTGATATCAATTGTTGTTGATATTTAGAGTAACGTGCAAGCAATGTTTCTAATTCTTTACAACTTTGAAAATACGGATGAGACGTCATTCAATATCCGGAAATATTTGAGTAAAATCGAGAGTGCTATTAATATAATCTCTAACATGTATGTACATTAGAGCATATTTGCGTCTTAGTTTTTTCTTCAATGTTACAGAATTTTTTTTTCGAAGTATGTGCCTCAATAAAACCAGAAGTAACAGGCAAACCAAAACAGTTCCGATACCGATGAGTAAAAAACATAATTGGTGTAAATCGATATGAGGAAACATTTCACTTGTATATTTTATAGAATTTTTTTTCTTTAAACGTTCTTTAAGAACTATCCATTATAGATATACAAACAATAGAGGACTAAGTCCAATATGTATAGTTGAGACAGAAAGATGAAAAAAAGAAAAAATGAAAATGACAATTGGAGCTAATATATAATTATAATAAAAAAATAAAAGGATAAAAAATGACATGTTTATCATGATTTTAATAAAAAGACATACAATCATGTGATTGAGAATTATAAGAGAGGTTTTTAAGTATGGAGAAACAACTACGAAAGGTATACTCCTTGACATATTAATGAAAATAAAGAAATTATTCAGAAATTAAGTTGCTAAACTTTATGTAAATTATTTGGTCTTCCTACTAAATTAGAGGAAAAGAATGATATTTTTTTCATTTATAATTTTTGTACAACGTATATTACAAATATCTACATATTAATATCTCGCGCAAACATACATGATGTGAAAAGGCTTTCTAAATGAAACCAAAAACTATTAAAAAAAAAAAAAAAAAAACCACTCCCCGTACAATTGTAAACAAGTAGAAATTGTACGATAGTAACGGTGTTAGTATTTGTCAAGTTAAAAAAAAAAAAAAATATCCGATTATTCAAGTAAATAGAATGTTTATTGAACTTATCTCTTATATTTAAGAGTTTTATATCAAAAGCTTTCCCCCGACCAAAACTAATTTAGATTGCTATCAGCATATTAATCCTCGGATACAGAAAAGGAATCGAAGGATAAATTACGGAAAGGTAATATCCGAAAAGACAGTACAGGTCTTTATGAACCGGGTAATGAGATCCTTTTCGAGGGTGGAAGATGAGGAAATGCAGGGGGTAATCTGCATGATATTTAAGATTCAGCCACCCCCGCCCCCTCAACCCCCTTTACCAATCCCCCTTCATCCAATCTGAACAGTTCAAAAGGATTCCTAAAAGGGAGTCAGAACCTCCTCCCCTTATCAGATTCGGTCGGGGGACCTATCTCACTCAGCAGGATCAACCCAACCTCCCGGCTTAGTTACAGTTGGGGATAATCCATGGAGCGCTATGGTTTGATGGATCGGCAGGAGTTTTCGTCTCGTCAGATAAAAAAAAAAAAAGAAAAAAAAAAGGGTACCAGACCCTTTTAAAGGTCAAATCGAGATAGATTCAACAAGGTCTCAATACAATATAAGAGAGGATAAAAGAACTACTTAAAAATATCTTAAATCAACAGCTAACATGTTGTAGCTCATTCAGTATAAAATAGAAAATTCAACCATTTCGGATACTCTATGTCATAGATTTTTATGATGGATATATATCATTATATAAGGGCTATATGTTATATTTTATATTACTGACTAGTAATTATAGTTGTATTGATTATGTGTGTTAATTGGGCATAGCTAAATAAATTGATGATTGTATAACTTAATACACTTGATTCTTTAATTTATTTTAAACTCGTTTGACTCTTTTTTCCATTTTATTCTCTAATCTACTAAATGTTTTCCCCAACCTGATCGGGAATTCGTAACCGGAGTAAAACGTATACTTTTGGGAAAAAAAATTTTAGATGCCACAAAAAAAAAAACTAGAAACTAGTGACTAACAAGAAAAACTAGAAATTTTTTTTTAATGTATCACCGAATATACTCAAATCTACAAGAGCTCCAAAGGGTGAACGGAGCACTAATGGACTTGTTTTAGGAATTCGAAATTTGTAGGCTGAATATATTAAAACGTTTACAATATTGAGGGGACTTTATTTATTTTATTTTTAGATGAAATGCTAATGAAGTGGAAATGATGGAAGAGCTATGAAAATAAATACTTTTTTTCTTTTCATCCCCTGAAATAATAAAAAAGACCCACTGTCAGTTTAAACCCGGCTATTCGTAACACTTAACCTTCGTATTAGAAATAGCTGTTCTCTCGCTGATTCACGTCAAGCGATTACCGTCGCAGAGGAAGATAAAGCACAATCATGTGGGATAAAAACGGGAAAATTATGGAGAAAGTTGGAGCAAAATATGAAATCGCTCACCCACAGAGGTACTCGGTACTCGTGAGCGTCTTAGACATTTGAATTGGGGACTCTTTAACAAGAGAGTCAACTGCATAAATAAGGTAAGATAGGCAGTAAATAAGACGCCTACGTCTATCGCTAAATTTTGGAGTAAATCTCTCACGAAGTTGAAAAGGAAACTTCATATTTAGAGACAATTCAAGTGAAAAACGTTTGATGGTAAGTGCCCACCATTAGAGCGTTTCTTAAGAAAACGTATTTTAGCCTTGAGATCCGGTTATTAATCATTCATATCAGTAATGTCAGAGTGCTTACTATGCAGCTGCTCAAATTTCATATTTATTACTATAGGAGAGAGATAAAAAAAAAAAAATCCTTATAAATTAAAATATAGAATAATGGAGAGGAAATGGTTTGGGGTGTGGTCAAAATAGACAGTTAATTGTGAGTAAAATTACACAATTAATTGTGAGGATTTTCAGTCAACTATTTTTTTATTTGGTAAGCCAACGTTTCGATCCACTTGTTTGGATCGAAACGTTGGCTTACCAAATAATAAATGTTTTGACTGAAAATCCTCACAATAATTCATCCTCTTGTATAAAAAACAGTTAACCATAGCACACCCCTTACAAAACCTTATGCCTCTAAAACGCTGATAATTAAACAAAGTTGTCAACATTTTTCCAATTCAGGTTTCTTCCTCAGAACAGAACGTGTTTTAAATCGCACAAGCATGGGTACTCCACGATACCATTTAAGTATAAATATTTCTTCCGATATGATACTTTTCCTAAAGTATCCATACTAGATATTATCAGACAAAAGTATCAATTACATAGTATCATCGCGTAGAAATTATCGATACTTGTTAATGTGAAAATGAAAATTAAACCAGTAAAATATTATAATGATATCGAACAAAACCCAATGACATAATAATGCCAAACATTAGGTTCAAAACTAATAATTTAAAGTGTAACAGTAACCCTCTTGGCAGGGTTACTGTTGGAAGGAAAATATAAAAAAAAAAAAAAAAAAGCTGAATTAAAGAAAATTTCAAATTCTGTAAAAATGAGGAGATGCAACAACTACTATGCATACTATCTGCAGTATGCAGCTAATAATCAAAGATGTTACTCAAAACCAAAGCGAGATGAAAATCACGGACAAATGGATTTGATTAATAATATTTAAAATCATAAAATCACATAATATAATGATGAAAACACGCAGTTACCGGTAATAATATATTACCATATGAAATACAAATCAATGGTGTAAATTTAGTACAAACTAACACAAGAGTATTACAATTCTCGAAAAATAAAGAAATCCAACAAACTGCTTAGAAGCTTCTCCACGTCAATGAACCAGGGAATATCGCCTAGTTTTGGAGAAAAAGTATCGATACTAATATATGTAGCATCGGAAGCCAAAAATCGATGTATCGGAAGCATAGCAACGTCCCTACAGTGGGTGTGTCTGGATAAGACAAAAATACTACGAAATAAAAATTGATAAATAGTTAAGGTATTGGGAACCAACATCTTAACCCTAAGGTAGGTAAGATTGTCAGAACCAAGAGCGTTAATGAAACCTTTCCATAAAAGACAAAACGTCTTAGCAGGGACAAGGGCTACTCTTTATTCATCCCATCTTTGATAAGAAGAAAATAAAAAGTCAAACGTCGGTCGAAACTGCACATTATTATCTGCAACACGCAACGTCAATTAATAGTCACTAATTATGCCAGCTTGAAATCAATTTAATCTCGCCCCCCCCCTCCCCCACCGCCTTAAGACCTGCTAACGTGGACATGTAATCTGTTTCGCCCACTGGCCCTAAACATGCAAAAAGATTTCTTTCTTTTTTTCATATCATAAAATGCTGAAAAATGATTTTATAATTTCACAAAATTTAAAACATAATCCAGGTTTTACCTTAATATTTTTTTTGATAAAAAATAAATAAGGAAAATGGAGAATTTGAAAATTATCAGTCAGTCTGTTGCAATGTATGCTTTGAAATAGTATTAATATTAAAAAAAAAAAAAAAAAATTAATCGTCGCCATCATGATATTGAAGGACAATGGTAATTTGGAAATTTTTGCAGCACAAGCTACAGGCGAAAATTGTGATTGAAACTACCAAAGAAAGCGCAAAATGTACGAAGTCGAAATACTGAATCATCAACAAACAAGGCATACGGTTAAATACTACAACTAATAAGTAATTATAGCAATACTTTAATACTCACTGAAATGATCTATGAGCTAATGGCTCACACACAAGTGATCTACAGTAAAACCAAGAATTATTTAATTATTTAACCTAATGATTTTTAATCAACTTTTGTTTTTTTGACAATTGACTTTTATGAAGATCCATGACTTATCCATGTTTCAATCATTTTTCCAGGGACGTCGGGTCTGGTAGACAACTTAAATAAATGTCTTAGAGGAATGTTTTAACCTGATATGTTAGATTATTATTTTTGTTTTTTGGTTTAATCATTTAAATAAGATTTTTACACGGTTAAAATTTATACGACATTACCTTTCTTTTCTCTGAATATGATGCCGGAATAGAAGAAACGATGGATGATCATGAACATAAGTTGTATTTTTAAAAAATTAATATGCCCTCTTATTGAACATATATGCACAAGCTGCATATTCCAATAAAGGAATAAAAAATATCGTCAAAAGAGTTTTTTCATACACACTCATTTTTAAATATCGCAATAGAGGCGGAAATTGATACGATGAATAGGATAAAGGAATCAAAAGGAAAATTTGCATTGTGATGGAACTTGATTACATTGATCTTCGATTTTTGATTACAAGGTTTGTAAATGATGGAACGGAGTACAGGGATCCAGTAACAGCTTGTTTGTCAGTAATTAACGTGTTGTGTCCATTAACATGATTAGTAACGATAGTAACGTTTCTCATAGTATCCACTGATGAGTCTAATCAATCATTCAAGTATCTCTGCTTCCGAGAGATAATGTAATTGTAGATTGTACAATTTTAAATTGGAAATTACGGAATATCACAAGAACTAATATTTCAATTTATATAAATAAAAATGAAATTCTGTTTGTTTGCTTGTTTGTTTTGTTCCAAATTCTTCTAATTTCGCTCAGTGGTTCTTTCAGACCAGGTGCGAACACCTGTCCATATTAAAATTGCATAAATTCAGCCAATCTATGGGTATATTCTTTATTGGTATAAAATCGTTATGATCTCTCTTTACTTGGTTTTAGTTTAATGGGGTTTTAGAACTTTAGAAAATTTAAAAAATGAAATTCCCCGGGTGAAACTGGGATATACAGATAGCTAACAGATAGTTTTATATATATATATATATATATATATATATATATATATATATATATATATAAATATATATTTTTTTTTTTTTTTTCCCACAACGATCACTAAGACCGGAAAAAAGGAAATGTAGAATTTCACAAAATAGCAAGATTTTTTATTTAATTTTATCTAAATATGGATCATTCAACAGACAGCTTATTTCATAAAAGTTACTGGACCATAGCATAGTATTTCAAAATAAAAAGTTTTTATGAAGTTATTTGTTTTTGTGTGAGATTACCCAGTATTTATTATAAATTAGGATTGGGTTAAATTTCTGTGTAATATTTTCCAAAAATCATACAACATTGGAATATTTTTTTTTTTTTTTTAGTTCTTATATTGTTAAAAATTTAGTAACATTGATATTTACCAAACTGTTATTCTTCTATAAAATTCTGTCTATGGATGAAAATTGTACGAACTGAAGATATGAATGTATACAAGTATCATTTTTTACCCAATTCCCTTTTTCTGCAAGACCTATAATCAAATTATAAAAAACTGGACATAGACCTTAAAACTAGGTATATTAGTGACAAAATAAATTACAATTTATAAAGTTAATTTTAAAGGTACGTGGGGAGCTTTTGAACTTAAACTTTAAGCGTGGTACATGAATAGAACTCAAGAATGCAGTATGAGGAGTAACCTAAATGAAAATAAAACCATGATTCATTTCTTAGGAAAATGCACTATATTCAGTAAGTTCAGGAGGAAATGGTTAGGAAAATCGGTTCTTGACGATAGTTAAATTATAGGTTACCTTAATGGTGAAGAGTGGATTAGATTAAATAGCTATATTAGAGAGGCTTACAGTTACAGGAAGTCACAACAGAATTTAATTATTGATCGACAAAATTTAATTTAACATTTATTCAACTTAATGAAGGGCTTTTGTTTAATATTTAAGTGATCTCTATTGTTTATATATTTGTAAATACTATATAACTATGAATTAGGAGCTACATTGTTTTTATAACCTGTATTGAGCCGTACAGGTATATCTGTTCGTTGAATAATATTTGTTTGCTTTATTTAAGTTTATCTCAATCTTTTTTGTTATAGAATTTGTATAAAATATTTTAAGTTTGACGGACTCCAAAAAACAGAAAATTGTCCATCGCGAAGGTTTTTGTAAATGATGTAATTATTGAAAATACAACCATTCATTCATTCTTTCATAATCAAGTTCTTATCTTTACCACTCACCATTTTCCAATACGGAGCAAAATAGAAAACTTTTCCTATATAGTCAAAATTTTTCTTTATATAGTCAATATAAAGAAATATAGTTTTTCTTTAGCTTATGTAAGGTAAAACTGTTCCTAGAAAAATCACGGGTTAGGAAGATGTCGTTGTAATACGAACAAGACCCAAAAATATTTTTATAAAAAATAAGTTAATTCTAAAGTGTTCTTGGTATACTGCCTTTGAATAGATTCTTTGTGTTGGGTGGGTCATCAATCAATCATTTGAAATCGCATGTCCAGAAATATTGGTTTCCTATATCGTTATAAACTGTATATACAAAATTTATGAACTATATGCAGAAGAAGAAAAGTATATGTTTAACCAATGTATAACCACATAAATAGATAACCAAACACATGGGTTTCCTATCATAAAATAAACACCTTACGACGGTCTCAATATTCCATTTATTTATATATAACAGGAGCTTTCGGTGCCCATAGCACCATATTCATCTGCACGAAACCAATAAATAATAAATATACAATTATTAATCCATATATTTTTTGGAAAATTGTCATAGGCATAGGCCCAATCTCTTACCCTCTTATCGTCCCCATAAGGGAGAGTCTTTATAAAACTGTATACAACAGCAGTTGAGTCTTCTAAAGTAGGAGTTTATATATGATTTGTAATCAATTATGCCTGAAATATAAATGTCTAAAATTGGTGTTTCAAAATACAATTTACTTACTTGTCGTGGGGAGAGACATGTCAAAAAATATATATATTTATTATTTATTGGTTTTGTGCAGATGAATATGGTGCTATGGGCACGGAAAGATCCTGTTTTATAAAAATAAATGGAATATTGAGACCATCCTGAGGTGTTTATTTTATGATATTTAGAATTGAGCGGTCTATGATCACATTATGGGTTTTCCTATCTTAAGAAATAATTTTAATTCGATTATTGTTGTAATTTCGAACAACAAATTTTAAGCCAAAAGTTCAATTAGAAGAGGAAATGCTGTCGTATTTTCCGTTCCAGCAAATATTTCTCGGAGAGGAGTTGGAGGGAGGGGGGTTAACTCTAGCTTAGGGGGGTTAGGCCGTTAAGCTCCCGACTTGATCTTCCTCCTTTAGACTACTCAATATTTTACTTGGGTTCCGTATATTTGAATTTTCCCTGTTTACCTACATTCGTGTTTGCCGAGGAATTTGAATAATGCTTCCCTACACTACGGGTCACCCGCAAACCCACAAACGGAATTCAATTTTCTCACGATTTCCATAGATGAAAGCCGTGCTCCGAGAGGCGTCGGATATACTCTATGACATCCTTGTAAGGTGCTGTCGTTGGATAGCAAATACGAAAAACTAAAATGATATAGAAAATAAATATATTCATTTGTTGTATATTTACTACATGTGAGAAAGATTTTACTAATCAGGTTTTAAAAAAAAATTTTAATCGATGGATCTATTGCAACTGACTATCGAAATATGTTCATCACTCATCTCAAGTAGCAAAGAAAAGATAACACAGGTTTACAGTGGTCTTGGTGCGGAGAGTTTTATAGCTGATTGTGAGTATAATTGGTGCCCTGAATCCAAATTTCCTATTAGTTTCCCTCTATCAGCTTTAGTTTGTGAGGTACATAAATGGCATGACTTACCTCTTGAAACATTATTACTCAAATAAATATGCAGGTCAATAGCAGATGGAAAAAAAAATATAATAAAATTCTTTAAACAAAAACATTTTAAATCAATTAAAACAATATAAACAAAAACATTATTTGCATAATCACTTTGTAACTACAGTTAATGTTAGTGTTTTTTTTTTTTTTTTTTTTTTTTTTTTTTTCGAGAGAGAAACAAATTACATTTCAAAGAGACTCTATTTCACACTTCGGAAGCTTTTTTTGCACGACTTTCTTGAATAACACTACTGTTAAGGTATGCTAAAGCTAAAAAAAGTGGAGCTGATAGAAAAAATCTGGTGCGTGCGCGCAACACACAACTTTCACTTACCAACTTACTTAGATAAGAAATTAATGCGTTTTGTTAATGCCACTTCTCAAAGTTACACATTTTCCACATTTATTTCTTATTTTTGTTTTCATTTGCTCTATAAACCCCTCACAACATTTTAATAATGATAACGCTTACCTGATATTAAATAACACTCAATTTTTATTAAACATGACGAATATGAAGAAAATCGTTAGAGCCGTTTTTGAGATAATCTAAAAATTAGAAAAAAAGTTATGAAATAAAGTGTCCCCTTCGGTTGATCAATCTTGATGAAATGTTGGCTATCACATCTTTGGCATATATATACATCAAATACCCAGTTTGATCAAAATCGTGAAAGCCGTTTTTGAGTAAATAAAAAAAAACTTAAAAAGTTATTAAATAAAGTACCCCCTCCCTTTGAGCAATTTTGATGAAATTTTTGCTGTCACATCGCGGGCATATACATACACTAAATACCCAATCTCAGGTTCACACGGTTTATAGTTTTTGAGCTAGTCTGTTCACACACACACACACACACACACACACAGACCATTTCGCGGGACTTCGTTAATTGGACTCGGGGGACCCCAAAACGTGTATTTCCGTTGAAAACCGAAAGTCGAAATTTTTCACGATCGCAATACTTCCACTTACTATATATTTCATATATAGGTAAGTGAAAGTAAAAAATCTGATTGCATTATTGGAATCAGCGCACCAAACATAATTAGTTCAAATCAGCTATAAGATTCTAGGCACCAAAAAAATATTTTTTTTTTTTCTGTAATGGATCATGGATGATCACCATCCATCTACATATGCCAACGCTAGTAATTAAATTTACAACGTACATGTAAATGAAGTAGTAAGATTTGTCCATCTTTTAAAGGTTTATCATCCTCGAACAGCCTGCCCTGGGGACCTTATTTAAAAATATTATTGCACATATAAGTAGTAAATTTCTATTAAATGATTAAATACCATCCATTTTTTCATTTAAGGAGTTTAAAAAATTATAAAAGATAGTCCTTTTTATACAGAAATAGTAATAATTGATTGGTGTCCTCACCTTCCAGGAGGGGGCGCGCGCCCCTCCCCTGGATCCGCCACTGGTCCCGGGCATTGTTCGGTAAATCTACATAAGATTCGAACTTGAAGATGTAATTTGTCTGTATTGCCGCTTGGTAGGGGATAACGCTAGTTTTGCTTTTGAGTTAGTTAACATAAGCTTTTGTACCCTCTTTTCTGCATTTTTCTGACGTTGTTTAGATTTATAATAAGTTAGAAAAAAAGTCAGAACAGCCGCTATTTCCACGTGAGCGGCCTTTGCAATGAAAATTATTATATTAACACGTTAGATGCGGCGGCGTATTTTAGGGATACCCTGAATTGAACGGTATCGGAATGCATTGGCGAAAGCGTTATCTTTAGAATAAAAAATTAATTAAATGAGTGTCTCTAGGGCATTTTTTTTGGTAAGGATTGGAACTAAACGTAATAAACGCAGGACAGGCCGATACAGGATTCACGTCATACTTTATCGAAAATCAGACCTCGGAGTCCGATTCTAAAAAACAACAGAATTTCAGCTGTTAGCAACATTTTCTGCTCTGAAATGCAATAATCTCATTAAAAATCTACTAAATTGAGTGTTTGAAGTGTTCGGACTTTCGGATATTTTCATGTGAAAATCGGCTGTTAAGAGGGGAATGTAAGACATCGGACCCCGGGGACCGATGCCGCACCCTAACGTGTTAAGGCGCATAGGTGCGGTTAAACATCATTGTTCGCTCGATGTAACCTTTCAGTGTAAATAGCTGTACGTACGGCAAGGTTCGTCACTTGGTTCGACGCAGTCTAAAGCCACCTTAGGTGAAAAAAAGAACATACTTTTCCGAAACCAATTCTAAACACAAAAAGCATTCCAACGTTCCACGTTTCTGTCGACTCCAGAAAAGCCCTCCGGCCCCTTAAGACACAAAATTACATCTTCTCAAGCTCCCCTAGGCTGGACCATTGTATCCCGTGTTATCCCCTTACCTTTGCCATTAAGTGCCGGGGGGATGTCCACCGGTCTAAGAAAACAAAGCTCCTCCCCCCCCATCCGCTTACCTACAAGACCTAATAGATTTACTGGAAGAAGGAGGACAGATAAGGAAATACCAATAAGGGATGAAAGCAAACAACTTCGGGAGGGTGGTTCTGTGTTTGCACTGCCTCTGGAAAATCGTTCAATCCAATCCTGATTAATTGAATCAGTCCTTCAACCATGGTTCAGTTAAACTATTAACGCGTTACAATTTTGAAGATTCTTTTAAAAAATATAATCTTGTACGTAAAAGTGCAAGGGCCTTTTGTTTTATACTTCAAAACTCCTGCAACTTTTAAAAAACGTTGATGTTCTGCTAAACAGCGACAATAGTTCTATGTATCTTAATATATCCAATAGAAAAAAATATATAAAGAATAGAAAATATTGATAGTTATAAATAGGAAAATATAAATATAGGAAAATAATTAACAGAGTTACTGCCTATTTTATTTTTTATAACATGTTTTTTCTACCGCTTTATCCGTTAATATCCGCAATGCAAAAAATGGAATTTTATAAGGTATTCATAATGCTCCTTCCTGTGCAGTAGAGGAGTGTACCTAACTATCTTTATATATAAAATTTAAAAAATTTCACTGAAAATTTATAATCTTTGTAAATTATACTCCCACCATAAGCTATGATACCTTCTATTTTAGGTTATCTAAGAAGACTTTTACAGACTGTATTCATTGTTATCAGAAGTAGGCAAATAACGTTGTAAATTAATTATTATTTTCAAGTATGTTTTTCTTTCATTGTTTATTTTGTTTATTCTGTATCTTATTCAAATAAATTGTTTCAGAACAAGAACATTAATTCTCGTAATTTGATATCCTACTTACATCTTTTATTTATTTAAGGAATTTAAGGTTGGATATTATGTTTCCTGATGTTTTTGGGTAAATTTCACAGGAATAAATTTATTAATTTTTCCTAAAAGTTAATATTAGTGTAAGCCACTGCTAAGCGTGACCGTGTTTAACTAGTAATAAATAAAATAGAAGATTTTCCCCTAATCATCTTATTCAAATTTGGTGATTAATTTAATATGATGAAGTAAATAAAAATTTGGCCAATTTTCACCAAAAAAAAAAAAGTCACAAGTTTATTTAGGTAGGCAACGTTTCGACTCATAGAGCCATTTTCGAGCCTTTAAGCATTTTTTCAGAAATTATTAATTTATAAATATAACATAAAGATATTTTTTATTCATAACATTTTTCTATTTGATGATACGATATGTACCATCATATTTGATTATCCATAGAGAGCTTTAACTAGATATTTAACCAGAATTTAAGGTTGGATATTATGTTTCCTGATGTTTTTGGGTAAATTTCACAGGAATAAATTTATTAATTTTTCCTAAAAGTTAATATTAGTGTAAGCCACTGCTAAGCGTGACCGTGTTTAGCTAGTAATAAATAAAATAGAAGATTTTTCCCTAATCATTTTATTCAAATTTGGTGATTAATTTAATATGATGAAATAGATAAAAATTTGGCCAATTTTCACAACAACAAAAAAAAGTCACAAGTTTATTTAGGTAGGCAACGTTTCGACTCATAGAGCCATTTTCGAGCCTTTAAGCATTTTTTCAGAAATTATTAATTTATAAATATTATATAAAGATATTTTTTTTCATAACATTTTTCTATTTGATGATATGATATGTACCATCATATTTGATTATCCATAGAGAGATTTAACTAGATATTTAACCAGAATTTAAGGTTGGATATTATGTTTCCTGATGTTTTTGGGTAAATTTCACAGGAATAAATTTATTAATTTTTCCTAAAAGTTAATATTAGTGTAACCAGAAATAGAACTAATGTTACGTTTTTTTTTTGGTGAATATTGGCCTAATTTTTATTTATTTCATCATATAAAATAGAAGAGCGAATGATCATGGAAGTATTTTATTATTATTCAAAGTTGCTTCTGTCTGATTTTTTTTTTTTTTTTTTTTTTTTTTTTTTTTTTTTTTTTTTTTTTTTTTTAACGAGACTCGCAGCATGAACGGCAGACTTCGACACGTTCAGCAAACCTTTTTATTGCATCACCTTTTGGCTGAGGGTCAAGTGACTCAACCGTTTTGGTATGAGGACTGCAAGGCATGAAACGTTTCAAAACATTAATCAATCGATTAAATATGATTTTCTTTTTTAGAAATAATAAAAAACACGGCAGCGATAACTGAAAATAATTTGGGTCTCAATAACTTTTAATTGCAGCTTGATATTTAATTGTAGTTATAATTAAAAAAAATATATATCATGCTAATTGCATAGCAAACTATAAAATATTTGTTAAAACAACAATGACGGATAGGTAACTACGTAAATAGTTAAATGGTGTCGTATTATTATATTTTATATCTTGAATTTTTGAGTTTTCAACTGAATTATATTTTGTGAGGTATTATCTAATATATGAATAATTGATTATTTACCGCATTAAAAAGTAATGTCCATGAATTTTTTTTTTCGAGATAATAAATTTTTATATCAGTGTTAAAAATGACCATTACGTTTAAAACGTCAAAAAAGATTGCCACTAAGAATTAGCCCAGCATTAGCAAGCAAACTTATTTCATTCAATGAGTTTTTGTTTTAAAATGTATAAAATATTGAAGTTAAAAATTAATTTTTTTTCTGGATTCGATTCAACACAGTATTAACTAGAGGTAATATATTTGGGTGTAAAATTACGAGAAATTAATTAGATTAAAAGTTTAATTCTGTATTATAACTATTATTTTATAGCTTTGAATAACGCCTCCAAAGAAGTGATATATTTTATTACTTGTATTATTTTATTGCTTCTTGCCCTTATTTGATAACTTTATTATATATGTATTATTATTATTTATTTATATTATATCTACAATTCTGAAAAGCATGAAAATAAGAAACTGATTCTCATCATTTTAAATGAACGTAATACATGTGAACAGTAACATATGTTATGATTCTTACCATGAAATGAGTCATCCATAATATTGTAATATTACAAGATCATCTATTACATCAACGGTAATACAATTGAATCTGGATGATAGTATAAAAAATAATAATAAAATAATAAATAAATAAAAAAAAAGATTTAATAAAAGAAGAGTAGAAGCAGCCAAGAAATGAATTTTTTAAAAGGGAGGGGTAGAGAGAGGGAGAGGGGGGGAGAGAGAGGGAGAGAGAGAGAGAGAGAGAGAGAGAGAGAGAGAGAGAGAGAGAGAGAGAGAGAGAGAGAGAGAGAGAGTTTTACATATATTATATATATTTTACAAATAAAATATGTAATAACATAATATAGACACAACAGAAACTCAAGTGGAAGTGAACCGCAATGATAATTAACAAAGCAATGGAAAAAGAGAAAAATGAAAAAAAAAATAGAGAACGGAGTTGAACATCGCAATGAACTATCATTTCGCTGACCGCAGAGAACCAATGATAGAAAGCAATTTGGAAAAGATAATCAAGGCAAGGTTTTAGGAAAGCTCTGGAGCGAGAGAGGATGTCGAAAACTTACGTCTGCAGTAAAGCAGCAAAGCAGAAATACCACTTAGGCCCAGTATCCAATAACTGTTACGAAACGAGAAAACGGAGAATCACCGTAAAAGAATGAAGGCAAGCGAGACCGCTGTAGTAGCGTTCAACCAAAGGATTCGAGTTGCATAACGGAATAATCTGTATTGTAGGTTTATTGTAAGTTTCATAAATTTGAGAATACAAACAAAGATTATTTAAACCATATAAAATGTTCAAATAGGAAAATCGAAGACCTAAACATTATTACATGGGACTCAAAAAGAAATTGGATTCACAAGAACAGAATACGAATAACGAAGACTGGCACTATGTCGAATCTATTCATTATTCATCCAGTATATTATATTAGATAACATAGGGATTCCCTATGTTAGAGCTGGATAATGAAGGAATCCTCAAAAGGTTGATAGGAAGAGTGAGGCCGATACGAAAGTGGGAGGATGGACTTCAAGTCTGACTCGCGAAGATAGGTATGGACAGTATCGCTATTGTCTGTGTGCCACAGAACCTTTCATTATTATTTATACTGATTATTCCTCAAAAGACATTCTCCGTGCAAAATAATATCTTTTTCTCTTTACACAACAATCGGATCCCACAGTAAAATAATGGAGATTAAAAGATAAATAAGGGATTCTATCAGGGAAGTGACTGACTGAGTCAGCATTCCGTGACGCGAAGACTAGGTGTTTACGACGGCTGGTACCTGTAGCTAGATGTTTTTCTAGATCAGTGCGTGTCTACTCAGCACTAAACCGACAGGTGGACAAAATAAACAAAAATATCACATAAAAACATGAAGCGGATCGGAAAACAAAACAGCTCGAGATATAGCAAAGATGGACAACGCTGGCTAGTGCATCAAAACATCAACAATGCGGACGCTGCACTAGATAACAGGAAAATAATAATAACGCATATATAAAATGCATGAATCCTCACGAACACGGTCCCTTAGAATTAAATTATTAATGCCAATCCAACGATGATGAAAATTCGCCAAAGCCTCTCTTTAAATTTACCATTTATAAATAATATCCCAGATCGAGTAAATAATTAATGAGCCTACTAGGCCCGTATGTCAAACCGTATGTAAAAGCGGTGTTTGTTTCCACTCACGGAAATAGCCGGGATCCGATGAACTCCTAACCTTTCCACCTCCCCCCCCCCCCCTCAAACTCCTCGATTGTCTCTAACTCATTATAAAATCAGAAGGGATATGGAAATCAAAATATTGAAACAAGCTGGAAATGAATTATTTAATGCAAACAAGAATGAAGACAAAATGAATCTCCCACGGACATGGCATACGTCCTATTTTGTAGTGTGCAAAATTATGTATACGAACAGCTTAATACTAAACGGGAGTTCGGTTCAATATACATTAGACTGACATTTTGGGGAATGAAATATCTCTCATTTGTCCATTGGCTAAAACAACATTGAAACATTTAGCATCACTGAGTTCCTAACACAGTTGTAAGGAATACTATTTCCTGCAAGCGGTCGTGCAAGGATGTGATTTGTCTGTGATCACGCTCAACTGCCAGGTTTTTCCCCTTCATTTTTGAATTAACAGCACTCTCTTTATGGGTTGGGACTGCCCAAGAAGAGTCTTTGTGGGGCCGCCACAGACGATCTAAGGCAGAATTGAAAGATATACTGCCATATTGCATTGAACTAGACCATTGCCATTGAGCTAACTTCTAAATAATAGCTCCTTGAAACAACATTATGACTTTATGACGGTTTTTTAGTTAGTACAACCAGAAAAAAAAAAAAAAAAAATCGAAAAATAATGTAAGTTAAGTAAGTTTCAATTTTGTTTTGTCAAATATTAATTTAAATGTGATATTTCCAATTATTTTCAATCATTTTTAAATTACGATATTTATTGCTGTTTCGTTACGAAGTTTGTTTTATTTTGAGTTCAAAAAACAAAAAAGTTCCTTACCCTAATTTCATTTTTATTAAAAAAAATAAAAATATTTTGAGACACATTAATATGATTCGATAAACCAGCTAAAGGGTTTTATTGAACGAATTGCCTAAAAATGAGGGTTTTGCTTATGGTCATCCAGATTAAAACGGAAAATCCATATTCATCCTTAATAAAAATATTATAAAGAAGAATCGCATATGGTAGGAAATAAAATTCTAACAATACAATGAACTATAATAACCTTCCTTTAACCCCAAAAATATAGTTCCGCTGTACAGCCCACCAGAGGTCGCAGATAACTTCTATAATAAAAGAAAATTAAGGTGAGCAATATTATCGAATTTCCCGAAGAGACAGGGCGGTAGTTTTCCATATTATCCACTTAGTATCGAAGGCACGTCCAAAGCAAGCCATCTCGCGTCTCAGCGAGTACCAAGGCGGACAATTTACAAAAATTTTATTTTTCTCTATTGGACATTTCAGGACAGGAAGTAATGAAAAGAATTGAAAATTGAAATGCTTAAGTATTTAATATCGATTATACAGTATACTTTCCTTCTTTTTTTTACTTTTTAACAATGTTTAGACATAAAGTTAATTTTAAAAAGAAGAGGAGATGCTGAGGACCTGGGTTCGATTCCCGGCTGTCTTTTTATTTATATTCCATGTAAATAAGTGTATTAAATTTTAGCATCACATACTAGTGATTACATATATTACTGGTTAGTATTACGGTAATCGAAAAAGGATACGAACACTATAAAGATGTATATTAACTTCTTTTTTTTAATATAAAATATAGAGCTTTAAAATCCCAAGACTCAAATAATAAAGTTTTAATCTGTTTTGTATTTTTTTTTAATTTAAAACATGATATTTAACTAAATAAAATACTCTCCTTTTGTGTCTGCAGTTAGAGTTTCATAAAAATAAAATATAAAATAATTGCTCAAAGCAAAACTTTCCGGTTTACAGAAAGAATTTGAGCGTTGGTGAAACGGACTCACGGCTGACCATAAATATAATGTAAATATAATTTATAATATTATTAGTATAATATCATATAAAAAAATTAGATGTTAATAATTTAATCTGAGGGGAAAAAATCAACAAGAATTTACTACCATATTATACCCTTCAGAACGTTCATTTATAGTGCATATATCACCATAAAGCCGTTAAACTAAAAAATTAATACAGTTGTGGATAATAAAAAAAAAAAATTCTTAGATTCCGCGTGACAATTGATTTGGGCAAAATGGATCGTGTATTGATCGTTGTCCTTTAAACCTGATTTCAAAAATACACGATTGTTCTGAAGAATTCCTTATCAAAGTTTCAAACCCTATAACTTGTCTTTATTTGTGCATCTACTCAGTTTATTATAGTATCAAAGGATATTATGTTGAAACTGATATTATGTTATAAAAAAAAAATATATATAATAAGAAAATCAAAATTTAAATAAATAATGATGTGAAATAGAGGTAGCGAGAATATTTCAGAAAAATAAACCGGATTATTTTTCAACATCATAATTTTTTTTGCACGTTTATTTAAATTTGATATCTTTATGTACTCAAACTAGGAAATGTTGGACGGATAATATATTACACTTTCTATCTTTTTATTTTTTAAACCAGAGTACGTAGTGGCTAAATACCATCCTTTAAGTAGCCGACAATGTTAAGAATGGATGTTTATTAACATCGACTCGAAATGAGGCCGTGAAACTTCATAAAGAAACAAAAAAAATGTTCATGTTCCAAGCCGGAGTAGCCTGGATGAACTAATTGGATAATTGAGAAGCAGGGCGTAAAATATGAGTCTAAGTCAGATTAAGCATCTTAACCAGGATATATGAGGGGATTTTTGATAAGGTCAATTTTCTTTCTTTCTTTTTTTTTTTTTTTTTTTTTTTATGTGAAAAAGTGGAAAAGCTGAAATGGTTTTGGCTTTAGAGAAGGAAATAACTCAATGATAACAAGACTGATGATGAAGAGAAAAATATATAAACAAAGTAAAATTATCAGATGGTTATGTAAGGATTAAACAAACAAAAAAAAAGATGTTCATAATACATGGGCATGAAATTAGCTACGAAACGGACTAAAAAAGTGAACAAATTTTAAGTCGAAAATTTCGGTTCATCAAAGTTTTATTTTATAAAAAATACTAAAATAAATTTTTAGTCATTGTAAATATTATAAAATATTTTTATAATATTTTTAACCAAAAATATATTTTAAAAAAATAGCCGGAAACCAATTTCTTAGATTGAGAAAAATTGGAACCTTTCCACTATGTTACCCAGAAGTAAAATACTTATTAAGCCCAAATAATTACTTTCTTGAATTAATGTTCAGGCAATGTAGATCAAAATGATTAATTATATTTTTTCCTCTTAATAATTTATTCATTATGTAATTATAATTTACTTTTTACGGTACAATCTGTTGCTGTGCTCCTTATGGGTGTGGCCTATTTCGGGAGGTAACGTGACCGTATTATAAGCGAACTCCCATCGCGTCCATTTAAGTTTAACAGGGCCTTGATCGGCTTTATTAGATCTCTTCTTTGGACAATAGCTCGACAACATAAGAAGTTTACCTGAGGGCGGAGCTTAGATAAGCCACGCCTACTTCTGCTTTGGCGCTACATTTGAAGTGTGTCAGGTTATGTTATCAATTATGACAAACAGATGGGAAGGGCATTGAAATCAATTCAACTATACTACATTTCATGAAATAATTATCAGTTACAATATAAAAAAACAAAACATGAAAATAAGATATTCAATATACATATATTCTAATAAAAAATATTTAAAATTCATAAACTCATAAATAATTGAAATGTAAAAAAAAATTACATGATTCATTTACTATTATAGAAATAGTAAGAACTATAAAAAGAATTATTCTCATAATCACAAACTTACAAAGAATACAATTATTGAAAAAATGGAATACAAAAGAACAATAAAATACAATTTTAATAACATTTCTATAATAACATGATTTCTTTTTTCTTTCTGTAAATGAAATGAATGGAAATACTGCGATATTTCATAAACAACATCCAAATCATTGTAATCTAGTTTATGTCTCTCTTTAGATAATCGTGAATACAGAAAACAATTTCTCTGGCTTGATAACATTAGTTTATTTTAGAGGCACTTTATTTTTAGGAGACTCGTAACTGCGCGAAATTGTTGACATTTTCTGCTGTTTAGGTCACATAATCGTTTTTGCCAAACTAACAAAAACGAAAAATCACTTATATTTACAACAAACACTTAGATATGAAGAGTCCACGGAAGAAAGGGGGGATGTCATTTGGAGTGCTCTCCGAGAAAATCGAGTTTTTAGGTTTGGATCTTTAATTACTTCAGTATCTTTTATTATTTTTCTTCAATTTTTTTGTATGTCCTTTTCCTATTTGTTTAGAGTGTGAAAATAATAAATTTGCCCGAAACAGACATAAAACGTTCTAAAAAATATGTTTTAGTAAAAAAAAACACAATTTAAACATAAAAGAAAGGGGGATAGTCCTGGACGCTCCCCCTTTCTTCCCTGTTTTATTGATGAAATGGTGATATTAATACACAACCCACATAACTTCTAATATGACTCTCCCCCATTCTAGGTTTTTCCGCGAGGACATTCCCCCTTCCTTCCGAGTACATGGTTCTTTCCATTGCTTGTAACCAACCGATTGTCATTTTTTCTGACTATTTATTTTCACTAACATATTCTACTCAACTAGACGAACAATTATATATATAACTACAATTCGGAAAAAAATTTACTCTCCCCCTTTCTTCCGTGGACTCTTCATATAAAAACAAACCAAGGCACGCCAACTGATATAGAGCCTTTCTATTGGCCACCAAATTGTCGTCCCAGTCCGCGCATGCGATTCCCAGGGCAATTTCTTATGTTGTCGTGCTATACCACTCGCTACGCTCGGTCTTCAGGGATAAATAAATTCCCAAAAAGGGTCATTTTCAGTTGAGATAAGGGCCAAAATAAACGTTGCAATTTTGGCCACATCCAGAAGTAACATTGGAAACGTAGTACAAAATTATATGGAATTCGAAAATAATTTTTTATTATTTATTTATTCACTTGTAAGTTTCCTAAGAAACGAACGAGAAGACCATAATATTTTCCATCACTGTTTAACGACGAATTTACAATTTTTTTCTTAAGGCTAAAAAAAAAAAATTAATCAAACAAAAAAAAGGGAAAATCAGCTTAAAAGAATAAATTACAACTTTTTTCTCTAAGCTATTTTTAATGATAAAAAAAAAAAAGATTGGGGGCTTGAAAAGTAAGTACCCAGTACTGGCTACTAACTAAAGCAATCACAGCCCTTACCTCGAAACCTATCCCTTCCCTTCAAAGGGCAAAGGAGGGCTAAAAGGCTGAAAATTGGAATGCTCGCCTCCAAAGGGTCCATCTCTCGGAAAACCTCACGGCTTAATCCTCACCTATTTACTCTTAGTGAACCGCACTGTTCTACCTCTAAAAGGGATATTTTTCTAATACATGCATACTTATTCGGGCGAAATATTTCATATAAAATTAAATATTCTAAGGCATCAAGACTGTGATGGTCGAGAGAGTTAAAGCGTTGCTCGATGGGATCTGACCTTTCCTCCTCCTGAACTTCCTTCATCGGGGAAATTACTCTAGTATGCAAGTAATTGCCAATAAGGGATAACATTTATTTTATTAATATTCACTTTTTTCCGATTTCTTTAAGGTTTAATCTTTTTATTTTATTTTTAAATTGTATTGTAAAATCTGGCAAGTTTCAAAAAATTCATGAGTGTTTCAACACTATCTTCGGGATAGCACTTCTTTCAATGATGTGTTCATTTTTAATTTTGTCCTTGTAGGCTGATAATGTTCTCAGTCCACTAATATATGGAAGACCGCGATCAGGACACCACATTTGACACAAGTAGGGTGTGCGAGGTTGTGAAGTAGGTATGCATGGGAGAATTCATATGAAATTAATTTATGAAAATATTTTTTTTTTAATTATATAAATTGAAAATTACAATTATATTAAAAGTCACATTTTATTTCCGCAAAATGTGAAAGACATCAACGAGAAGGATCTGCATAGTCTGGTAGAAAAACTGCCCATTGGTCGCAGACTAAAACGATTTAAATGATTGTTTTGTTTATTTCCAAGAAATAATTTTTTATTTTACTATAAAATGTTTAAAATAGATAAGTTTACCATCATTTTTTCCCAACAATGCTTTATATTCATATATTTTTAAAACATTGAAATCTTTAATGTAATATTTATTTTTTTTCAAATATTTAAAAAAATTTAACCATTTTTTTAATTTTTATATAAAGATACGATATTGTGAAGGCCCATTGAAAAATATATGAGACGTGTAAGACCGAAAGAAAACGATAAAATTAAGTTCATATTGATGCGTATATAATGTATGAAACACACATATGTACCTTTCTCCTTGAATATATGGTATTTGAATGAGTGCTTAGAGCACTGATATGAGATTAACTTGAGAATGGCTTTTAGTATTTTTTTTTTTTCAATAAATAATAAAATCTGAATTTGCGCGTAATTAACAAACATTGTATATAATTCGCACCAGCAAATTTCATGGCAAAAATAAGAACAACAAACACCAAGTAATGTCTGTACGTAATTAGACTTATTTTTTATAAATAAATCATATAAACTACATTAAAAGAAAAAAAAACATGGAAATAACTCTAGTGTTGTTAGAGGAGAAGCCTTTGAACAAAGGGCTTGAGAGAAAGGGCACCGCAAAGCTTGGGGTGTTTGATTAACAGGATCCAAAGAATGCTGGCACGAAAAAGGGGAAAGCACACAGGCCTTGGTTGGTAAGCCAAAGTGGCTGTGAAAGTAGTGATCTGGGTAAGAACAGGTCAGGAAATTAACTTCTCAACTACAATCCTTTCTGAAAAAAAGTATTGTTGGAATATATAAGGAAGTACGGGATGTTGTATGGATGTATTGTAATTGTAATTACTTTAAAAATAAAAAAGACTGTAATGAGAGGCCGCATAAGGAAAAATGTTTAAGATGTAACTCACAGTAAAAGAAAGGATGTTTTTAAGGATGGTCGAAAGTCAATATGATACGTTTATTGCCCATTTTCTTTGATGTCTAGTTCTTAAAAAGAACTCGAACTAATTAGATACATTGAAATTGTTATCTCAGGATTTATTAAATCTTTTTAGTAGTAGTATTAGGGGTTTTAGGGCGATAAATTTCTAGATTATTACGCCCTTAAATCTTTTTATTTAAGTGATATTCTTGGAGACTTCTATGAAAATAGTCAATAATTTCGAACTAGTATAGCGATTTACAGGTGTAGTCAATTTTCCGGCAGGATGTTAAAACCCAATGCAATATATTCTAAAACAAAAACCTCTCATATCGAACTTAGGTCGCTTGGATGGTTGGCTGGTACCAGAACAACGAAACGATTCGAAGGATAAAATCGATGATTGATCTCCCTGATCATGGCTCATCTATTAAAATCGTCCAAGTAATATCAAAATCACCAAAAAGAATCAACTTGTAACTATTAGTTTTGCATTAACACAAAACTAACCATAGTATTCGACCTTCAGAGCAAGACTGACTTTAGTCTGAATTAGAACATTCCAGATGGTTCCAGACAACCGTAGAAGGTTCTAGAACAGTCACAAACATGTACAAGACTACAGTTAATAATTGTCGCAACAAAAATATTAGAACACTTTTTAAATCATACATATGTTTTGTGTTTCACGTTTCAATATCAATCCTAATTTTTATTTTATTATCAATACTCGCTTAATTAAACAGGTAAGTAGAACCCTTCTACCGTTTTCCCCGACAGGATTTTTTTTTTCTTTTATATAAAACGAACACGAAATTCGATACAAAGGAGGAAGCCGTGGAAAAAAAGACCCCACAACTGGTATCACAAAAGCTTCTTCAGTCACCCAAGAAGGGAGCTATAATCCTTCCTCCAACCTGGAGGGCAAACAATATACAAAACTGAATCCTTGGTAAAAGTTATCGCAACTTCGTTATGCGCTGGAATTTTCCTCTTAGGGGAAAGGCGTGGGGGGGGCGAAGACGGGGGGTAGGAAGGACGACGGGAAATTCTGCTTGTTAAGGGGGAAACTTTTTACTGGAAGGAGGGAAGTAAGAGGTAATGAAAATACAGCTTATCCGCGGGAGAAGGTTTTCATTTGTGCTGGCTGATTATCCTTACATGCAGGGAGAGGGGGGAAGGGGGGTAGTAGGAATCCCTGTGTACTTCATTATACTTGTATGAAGTTGCTAACTAGCATTCTTTATTGTAGATCGGGAGAATGTGACATCTCAGAACTTGTAACAATAAAGAAAACCTTGGAGCGGTTCCCTTTTTACCTTGAAAAAGAGGTGACAAATGACGCTACCTAAAGCTTTCTTAAGACCTGATTATATTTATCTTAATTTACTCTATGCTTACCATCTTTTATATAATTATCAGTTTTGTAAAGTATTAATTTAATTGTCACCTTCTAGCATAGATACTCATATATTTGTTTTCTTTCAGCCCTGATGAAGATCCACAACTTGGATCGAAACGTTGGCTTTTAAAAATAGAAATGTTTAAACTGAAAATCTCTCACCTCTATTATTTATTAATTTTTTGTAAGAGAGTAACAGAGAGAGACAGTTTTTATCAATGAAGGAGATTAAAAGATAGATATCGAAATAAATAAAAATAAATGTAAACAAATTTAAATTTTTATTCTTTTATTTCTGATAATTTAATTATTATTATAATAATTTTATTATCTTACGTGCGACGTTTTGCGTCACCAAGCACCTTTTTTTTTTATGATCAATTCGGCTATTTTTCTCACACTATTTACTTCCTTATCCGTTATAGATTATAGATATTAACATTTTTAAGATGTTGCTATCAGTCACGGAATGAATTTCTTCCCTTTTCATATTTTGTAAACATTTTTTCTTTCCCTAATAATTTTTCTTTGGATGATTCTTGATGATGTCAAACATCTATAATCCATAAAGATAAGGAAATAAATAGTATAAGAAAAAAAGCCAAATTGATCATAAAAAAGGGTGCTTGATGATGGTCCGAATCGTCGGACATAAGATAATAAAAATATTGTAATAATAATATAGTGGGATGTTAATCACCAGAAAAAAAAGAATATCAAGAATCATCCACAGAAATATTACTAAGAAATAAAAAATATAATTTTTATGTTGTTCATTTCAATATGTTAAATTGAGTTAGTGAGACTGTTAAATTCCTTATTATTATATTTTTTTAACGGCCAAGCAGTTTAAAAAAAAAAATCCAAGTGATGGAAAATCGCGAAGCAGAATTAAGAAGAAAATAAAGTTGTCAGTTTTCTTCGGACGGTTATTTTTCCGGTAAGCCCCCAATGGGAAAACTCGTTTTCGAAATATGGCCCTATAAAAGAAAATAACTTCTCGGGACGAGAGGAATTATTAAATAATTAAGCCCAAATAATTACTTCCTTGAATTAATGTTCAGACAGTATAAATGTAGATCACAATGATTAATTATATATTCACCTGAATTTCTACACTCGATAATTTACTCATTACGTAATTATTATTTACTTTTTAAGGTACAATGTTTTATTTGGTAAATCTGTTGCTTTGCTCCTTATGGGTGTGGCCTATTTCGGGAGGTAACGTGACCGAATATAAGCGAACTCCCATCGCGTCCATTTAAGTTTAACAGGGCCTTGATCGGCTTTATTAAATCCCAGCTTTCGACTTCCGCTAGCTCTTCAGAGATAAATAAACCCACAAAAGGATCCTTTTCAGGATAGATCGAGGCCTTAATAAAAGGTGCCATATTGGCCACGCCCATATATATATATATATATATATATATATATATATATATATATATATATATATATAAAGATAAACATGTACATTTGAACGAAAACGATAAAAGCCTATGTAAACAAACATGATTACAGCATGGGTCATCGCCCGTCTGCTGGTGAGGCGGCCAATAGAAATATTAATTATAATATGAAATAATATATACGTACTTTTATATATATATATATATCATACTGATAATAAGATCGGTATGGTGTTAATAAATACCTAGAGCCATAATAAGTTGAAACATTGCAAACGCATGGTTTTGTACGTTATATAATTCACAGAACATTACATTCATTTTGAAGTTACAGTCCAATCTTAGTTATTAACTTCTAAAGCTTATAATTTAACTACAAGATGTAAGGAAATCATGACGTAATGACCTCATGTGATCTTTTAACTGGGTAAGCTCTAAGCTTAAGAAGCCGTATAATTGTCTCAAAGAGAAATGCGGCAATTATGACGTGAAATATAGTTATTACTCACGTGTTTAATATCGCATGAACATTTTACTTTCAAATAAATATAAAGTAAAATCCTTTATATATGTAAGTGAATACATTTAAATGTCTAAACATAATTCCCTAATGAGATGGATCAGAATGCAGAATAATTCTTTTAAAATGTATTCATCAAAAATTGTTTTTAATAATTACTCGGGATTCATTTTTCATTTGAGGGGAGTCGGTTTTGAAACCGCGTTTCAGTCCGAAATGTCACAATAAGCAAGAGAAACACAATGCTATTTTTCAATTATAACGACCGTACGATATCAATTAGGTAGGGAGACAATACCGTGTACCGCAAAGAGACCTCGAAAAAAAGGCTTGATTGAATTTGAACACGAAATGAATGAAAAAGTTGAAATTTCAATGTGACATTCCTACCTAACTCTGTAAACAAATGCATTGTTCGCATAGCGACGCGGTTAAAAAATCTATAAATAACTAATTACTTACATAAAACTTTGAATCATCTCCCAATTCCATCAAAACTTACCTGAAAAAAAAAGAAAGAAATAAGCCATTGCAATCTCAATCAAGATTTATGTAAGATATATAAATAAGGGTGAGACATATAGCAAATATAAATATAGTATAATTCCGTGGGGTTTGAAATCGATAATTAAAACATCAAAATTAAAATCAAATCTGATCAAAACTTTCATCTAGAAATTTATAAAATCATTTTATGATTTTTATCAAGAGTGATTATCATTTATATAATAATGAGTAAAAAAATCATATCCTGATTATTACTGATGAATAAAAATTGTACTATTAAAAAGATATTAACTGAGAAAAACTTTTTTAAATAAGAAATATATTTCTATTAATTATTATTCCTGATATATTTTTAATCTGCAGTAGTAGATTAAAAACATGGGCAATCTTTACATGGGTATAATAAATCAATTAAGAATTTAATGATAACAATAAAATGAAAACAAATATGTATATATGAGTATGTGTGTGCGAATGTATGAGTGTGTGTATGTGTAATAACATACAAAAAAAATGATGCAGAACAAAAGGGTTGAAAAATATAAAAACATGATTAAAGGTAAATACATTCTAATAAGAAGCCAAAGACTGACAGTGAGATTGAGGTAGAAAATATTAATAATTGATAAAACAACTGATAAATTGATCAAAAATTGAATTATTATTTATTATTGAGATTAGCAGTAATTTGTAATAATAGATACTATTATAAATTAAGAATTTTCCAGCAAGTATGAGAAATACTAACAAAATATTGTTTTCATCATATTTATAAAATGAATTGGAATTTTTCGCTGACAAAAAATATATAAAAATAAAAAACTGCCTTGGAAGATTTTTAATTCCTCTATAAGTGCTCGGCTGTCGATTAGTAGCTGTTTTCGAACATTCTTTGATTAACAGTTCTAATGGAATCCTGAATACTTCAGGACCAAATATGTTAAACAAATAGCTACTATGGAATAGAAATACTTAGAATTTGAACGAAACGCCGAAATATCACATTCAAATGTTTCTTCTAAAAGGTGATTTTTATTTCCTGATCAATATTCTTTTTATCCAAATATGATCATTAGTATTTATTATGTAACACCATATGACTTCATGAGCGATTAATACTTTTTTAATTAAATTAAATAACTTCAAAGATCGATTTAAATTTCTATTAATAAATCAAGCATGTTTTTAAATCGAAACACAATAATTATTAAATAAATGTTGGGAAAAAATAGATATTCTATTATAAGTTTGTTTATACAATACGCATCCTCTAGTACAAATGCTGCTTGCTTACAGTTATTTGAAGTTTCGCTTTTTGATAATTTCTTTTTTTAAAAGTATAATCAAATATAACTAAAAAAGAATATATATGTTATTAAAAATTATGAAACTAGGAACGAAAAAATAAAATAGAGATATTAAAAATATTGCGGGTAGTAAAAAGGACAATAGCCCTGTAATAAATGCTCCTGATTTATTGCGTAGATTAATTTAACAAAAGATTTATCCTCTGCCTTATAACTTTCAACAAAAAATGAGGACATAAAGAAAGTATATAAAAAAAAAAAAAAAAAAAAAAAGCAATATAGGAGAGTGTAGTTTAATCACTACAGTAAAAATGTTATAAAATAAAACATAAATACGCTAAAAGTTAAAAACTATTTCCGTACGAATGGAACGAATATGAACATTTTCCGATACAGGAAGGGACTTAGGAGGCAGGGAAAACAACACTGAATAATATATAGGATCGATAGGAAGGATGTCATCATATTCTGTTTACCATAAGGGCTCCACGGGAAATTCAGTTTAGGGTAGGAGATCCCGTCCAATCTGGATCGTAAACACAATTATCATAAAAAATTATAGTAAAAAAAAATCGTGTTTATGAAATGAAAAATGAACCTTGGGCGATGCAAAACATGGAATCACCCAGAGAAAAAAAAAAGTATGACTACTTACATTTATCGAAAAATTAGTATAAGTTTATGATAGTTGAAACTGAATACCAAAGCCGTGTGTTGGTTATCTCAACACTCGAAAATTAGCGGACGGATAAATCTTGAACTAATACAGAACATTGGCAAATAGCGGTCATGAGTACATTTTAAGTGAATATACCAAATGAAAAAAATGTTCTAAATAGCCAGAAAATATCTTGCAAAAATAGAGTTTTATTTCTTCCCTACAAAATGAAAAAGAAAACACCGAAATACAGGACAATAATTAACAGAGCGAATTAATTCAGCGAAGAATGTTTTAACACTTTCATATTTTTATACTCGGTTTATAATGGTAAATTTCTGTTCAGGGTTAAAACGACAGGTTTTTTTTTTTGCCACATTTTGTTAGTTCGTATTTAAATGGAGAATAAATCACAACTGAGATTTTTTTTTTTTTTTTTTTGTAGTTAAACAGGGCAGAGTAGGAGTTTCCTAGAAAGACTTGAAAACAATACCGTTCCTAGATTATGAATTGGAGTAATGGTTACCGGAAATATTTCATCATACCATACCGCTTGCCGTGTTTATTATTTATTTCATAATTTCTAAGAGCAATAGATAATTAACCATTGCGTAATCGTTAAAATATTTACGTATTCATTTTTTTAAAAATAAATATTATATATACAAAATAAATAGCATAAAAATTAAAAAAACAATTTATTAAAAAAAAAAAAGTTGGCTCCTCAGACCCTGGGTAATTGCAACCCCGCATAATGGGAGTCCTACTGTATTCTGTTTTTCCTCTACAAAGCTTAATATTTTAAGTCAGATGATCCGATTTAGATCCACACTCAAACTTTAACTTCATATCTTAAACAAATATATGTGCTATTAGACAAATATTTTTCATTCATTTTCCTTTTTTTTCTCTACTCCCCCCCTCAACTACTATCTAGAACAAGCAGAATTTCCCGGAACTAAAGGGGGGGTCTGTTTACAGGGAAATATAAGAGGAAATGGATTCTGGGTATAGGGCGCGCCGTTAATAAAGCTTCCCAAGTCGTGTGTTTAACTCCTACTCAATTTGGGCAGGTGAAATATGTACGCTATTACTAAAATCGATGAATTACCATATCGAAGCAAAGAAATAAATCGTTCTACAGAAAATTATGTTTCTTTAACATTTGTAGACAAAAAATATTAACGAAAAATCATATTAAGCTAGAAACCGTTTATCCCCATAATTTTATTTTTACCGTTCTTAATGTCGAACTAATTAGATTTTTAATTTTTTTTTTTGAAAAACCATACAGAACAAATTTATGTACAAAAACTTATGTTGGGCGCTGTTTCGATATATTGAGCTACTAATTATTTCATTTAAGGCATATTACTAATCCTCAGCTAAGATTTCTTTTTCTGAACCATACTCATAGGGATAAAAAACGTATTTAAATGTAAATTTAAAGATTGCGTTAACGATAATTTTACAAATTCGTAGATTTAAAAAAAAAAAAAAAATATTGGGAAACAGAGAAGGATCGGGGAAAATGTTTTTCCACCGCTTCCAAACAGGAGGGCGGTTACACACATGGCTGAGCAGGCACGCGAACTGTTTGGGAATCATTAACCGAGTCTGTAATTAAATCAGATCCGCTCCCATTATTAACAACACATGTTAAACTTGGAGCCTGGGGTCTATTTTCAGACTGAAGGTTCTGTTAACCACTTAGTTGATGCAAGGCCGGGTGTTCGGACGGAAATCGAGTCACCCCCGACGATAGATTGCCGTGAATCTATTAGTATATATATATATATATATATATATATATATATATATATATATATATATATAGAATAGACCATGGTAATACGAAACAATATTCTTAAATCTTAAAAAAAAAATTATACAAACAGGCCTACATAGATATGTGAAAAAGACGGACAAATCCAAATTTTCCAACACTATGATTTATGACTGTAAATTATTTGACAAATAACGATTAGTACTAAAAAAAAAATGAAATGCTCAAAAATAGAAATTAGCCCAAGACGGAACATAACTTATCATTCAAATTTAAGACAGACTTCCTAAAATTAATTATAAGTATTGACTTTGACTCACTGACTAACCGGGCAGCATAGTTAATTTCTTGTTGGTTTATTTCATTTTTTTTTTTTTTTAATTTAGTTTTATATATACAACTAAATTATATTATACATAAATATTTTTTTTTTTTTTTAAAGACTAAAGAGTTTTAAGTCCAAATTTAGAAAATATTTTTTATTTCGTTTGCCCACGTCTCGTCAAGTTTTTAAAACTTTTATTAGTTTATTTAGCACATTACAAGATCAACAACCTTTATGTAATGCTATTACATAAAGGTTATGCTATTATGTAATAAAACACAAGTATATTAACTCTTAAAACCCTGTTCAATCTGAATATAATTTTTAAAATTAAATTAAAAAATATCACAACTATTCAAAGCTTGTTTTGGAATACTAATTGACAATAAACAAAAAATTAAAATTCATCGCCAGCTACTAACTTTATAATATGAAAAATAATAGCAGAAACTATAGACTGTTTGATTACGTCTCTATATAGACTGTTTTATTATGTCTCTATTAAATGAATTTCACAGAAGTTAATTAAATAGATTTAATTTTTTATTACTGTAATGAATAGCATTTGAACGATCTTTCAAATTAGATTACAAGATTCAGACTGGCAATAATGCCCCGGTTTTACGCCCAAGTCGTAAAGAAAGCTGTAAACGAATTTATTTCTTCCATTTGCAAAGATAAGATTCGGTATTTATCGAGAAAACCCCAAGGCTCTAAACTTCACACAAGATAACTCAGAATAAATCAAAGGACAATACATCGTTCAATATTCAAAAACGTAAATAATTATGAAACCAAATGCAAAAAAAAAAAAAAAAAATCTCCCACTGATTTTGTAGCTCAGCGTCCAGTCTATTAAAACTAAGCGAGCAGAGCTAAAATATCTAATAAGACGATAATAATTAAAGGTTTATGAATGCTTTCAAACCGTAAAATTTATATGGTAAAGCTATAGCAACGTTACTACGCGTAGCCTACTTGGTTAGGTTATCGGTCAGTAGTATAAGCTTACTCCCCATCGCATCCTTTCCAGTTAAGAATGGGTTCACCATTCATTTATTTGAGTATTCTCAATGAAATTGCAGAAAACATAAGGTTGTGAGTACATTTTTGAAATTTTTTTTAGAAATGACAAAAGAGATAAGAAAATGTCTTAAATGTCTCTTTTGCTAATCGTTATAAAACACTATGATAAACATTTCTTATTTTTAATCGAAAACCTGACATTTTCAGGCCGATAATACGGTAATTACATAAAATTTGTATTCACACAACGCGTCCAACTAAAAAAGAAACATCTGTTCTAAAGAGGAATCCCCTCCTTTAATTAGGTCCGGCAGAATACTACATAGTAATTAAATAATGGGACCTTATCAAGAATATTGTACTTTATGCCACCCTGGGTTATTACGCCCTAAAGCCCTAATTCTTCATAGAATAAGATCGTAACTTTAATTCCGATCAAATATTTCGAAGCTACACCATTGATAACTAAACCCAGTACCCTTGGTACAGTACCTTAGGAGTGTTAAGAGAACGTGAACCTATACTAAAATACTAGGCCGTATAAATTCGTTAAGAAGAGTACATGAAGGACATGTTCCATAGTCCATATCATACCTTAAATAAAACCACCAAATACGACAGCACACACAATACCCCTGATTAGGGATGAAAGAGTTCAGATTATAACCATCAGGAGACAATGATAATGAGTAACAAAAACTTTGACTACCACTAGTGTGGCGAACATTATTTTTTTATTAATAATTTTTTTATTCTTTCTTAGGTATAAATTTTTAATTCGCGAGAGTTTTATTACAGTATTTATGTAAAATGAGAATCAATCCTTAGTTCTCTAACACTTTGGACCGATATGATTTTAATTTATTTTGAAATTGACTTTTTAATTTTATTTTAAATTTATTTATATTAAATTTTAATTAATGGAAAATTGACTACCTTAATCGGAAATATAACTAACGAATCAAAATAGAAAAACAAAATGTTTTACGTAGCCATGATTTATGAAGACACCTACTCGATTCACCCGGACAATGGGCTTTATTAGAGTATGTACTGGAATTCATATTGACGACCCACACAATGAAGACCACAAACTACATGATATCACTATCACTAATACAGCAACAGTTGAAGAAATGGATAGTGATTGCAGATAGCGTAACTAGGCATGAATAAAACAAAGGCTGAGGCGAGGCGAGAATGTGAGTTCAATGATAATTTTATTATGTCTATTCGAATCATGTACACATCAAATCTAATAGCAATAAAAGAATAAATCGGCTAGTACTCAATACAATAACTTAATAGACAATAGAATAACTTAAGTAAAAAAATAAAAAACTGTACCATTACAACCCAAAAAGGGTCTTGGGGGCAGTACTGTGTAAGGAAGTACTGTTTCTTGGTCAGCGGGCTTGCAAGGAGGTGATTTGAGTAACTTTAATTCGTTTAAAATATAGTGTGCATTTGTATTAAAATTAAAGGAAATTCGTGTATCGGTATGAATTTTACAAAGGGGGCTGGCAAAAAAATTTTTTATTTACAATTTTTGCATGGATTTCTTACATCTGCAAAATTATATTTCTGAGTTCTCTGCTATTGCCGTATAATGACGTAGATCTCAGTGCTTTCTTTTACTTTATTTTTTGACATATTATGTGGATATTTACAAATTTTCCTGTGAATGTATTTGTATTTACAGGGAAATATGTAATAGAATCTTAACAGTATTCACACGCGTGAATAAAAATAATTTAGTATGATTTATTTATACTATTAATATTCACATAAAAATCAAGATATAGATAAATTTGTATTCGTACCCATAAATACAATTATGCCCAATTCTGAATGTTTACAAGTTATTGACACAATAATTACGAAAAAAAGATACGACAGAGCTGAAAGTAGAAAATAAGAGAACAATAACCATAGATCTGAAAGAGGGTGATTATTGAACCAACTAAATAATTCTGAAAAATACTAAGATATAATAATATATAAAACATATAGTAATATATAACAGTTCCATAGTTGTACACCATCCCTATGTTGGTAATGTGGCTCTTGTGGACGTTAAAAGAGCCGTTATCCAGGATTTACACTCCTGACAAGCGACATAGATAGAATCCTGATAGGAAACTGTAACAACACTTCATCCGTTCCCATTACTTCAACGCCTAGCCTAGTTCCAACAACTAGGATCATAGGCTTTATTATTAGCTCAACTGTTCAGTCAAGCTAGACAGGTATCGCGTGTTTACACCGAACTGTTAAGTTGGCGACGAACAGCTCGCAGAAGCAGACAGGTTAATCAATTCGATTTTGTAACAGTAAAACTATTGCCTTTTTTTTTTTTTTTTTCAAGTACAGTAGAACCCCCTTTATCCGGGGTAATGATGGGTAGGGGTGGACCACGGATAATCGAAAATGTGATAGAAAAGAAGGTTCATTAAAAAAAAAAAAACAAAAAAAAAAACAGCAGAAAATCACTTTTATTAACAAACAACAAACGAACTCCTTCAGCGCGTTTTGGCATTAACCACTGGTAGACAGCGTCATCTACGTCTTTCAATGTACAGTTCTTCAATGTTTTCCGAGGACACGATGTTTGGGCCGACGACGATACCAAGTCGGAAATGTCTTTTTTCTTCATTAAAATATCACCAACAGTTTGCTCGCCTATTCCTAATTCAGTGGACAAGTTTGAACACTTCCATCTTTTTCTACTCGGTTTGTAATGGTTAATTTCTGTTCTAGCGTTAAAACGACAGGTTTTCTTTTAGCCACATTTTCTTAGTTCGTATTTAAATGGAGACTAATTCACAACTGAGAATATTTTGTTTTGTAGTCGAACAGGCCAGAGTAGGAGTTTCCACCATAAAAATTAAAAAATGTTTTTTTAAATGTTTTAAACAAAATTGGCTCTTCGGAACCCCGGATAACAGAGCCCCAGATAATGGGGGTCCTACTTTATCTTTTCTTTCTTTTTCTTTTTTTTAAACTTATAGAGCAAATAAATAAATGAAAATAAGCAATTAAAATATGATATTATTATTTGTATACTCAGAACTTTATTATAATTATGTTTCCATATCAAGAAGCACCAATGGTTAGCCCAAAGAATAAAGATCTTTCCGGTATACGGTAGTTTCTTTAACCTACTTTAGACGAGCAAAATAAATGTCATCTTCAACTCAAGTTTCGACACGAGTGCGATCAGCCGTCCATCATTTTAGGAGGCCACAACACATGCTCTGGATTTTTTTAATGACGTTCTGGAAAGTTTTTAGATTTCCCCCACAAAAAAAGCTTTTAGACGTTTTAAGGTAAGGAAAAATATCTAACCTAAAATCTAAAATCAATACCTTACTATATAATTTGAATACAATGATATCTGTCGTTTGTTTAGAATCTTAAAAATTACAATTGGCAATGACAAGTTTAAACAGGTACCGAAAGTAGGTTTTATGTATAATGGAACACGTCAAAATCTTCGAGAATACGGTGTTGAGAAGAATATCCAGTAACCAGGATGATATCACTGGAGAACTGAAGAGGGTGAAAAATGTGAACATGCACCTTGTTCATGTAAAATTTAATTTAAGGATCACTGTGGTTGAAATGGCCATGCGAAGTTTTTCGGCTTAGTAAACTTCCACGTTGTGGGCCAAAATGTAAGCGGGAGGATTCGTCCCCATAATGTTGTTATAAAAGTTATAAAGACATCTTATTTCTGGAAAATACGATATAGTTAAAAGATATATCAGTACCTGAGAGGTCAACAGTTTTGACTACAAAATGTTCGATTTTTCTTGGTTATTATGAAGGAATTTAGTTGATAAGGAAACGTTTCACCAATAAGCAGCAAGGAATTGAGATGAAATTAATCATTTATATTTATTAATCCCTTTTTAAAATATATTTTTTAAAAACTTAATATTATTGTATTTGCAAATATAAGCTTTGTGGAAACGAAATAGTTTATTCAGACATTTACGATAAGCACTGAAAACACATCTGGAGCAAATGGAACAAGAAAAGCAATGCTTATTTAACAAATGAACACTTACCTGCTAACGAATCCCGAACAGCAATTAACATTTGTTTTAATTACGGACTTCTCTCCGACATGTGATAAGGAACTACGGTGAGAACTTCATTATAATGCATATTATTTGTGATGGCATGTATGTATGTATATATATATATACCTGATCGTATTTATTGTTTATTTACTGATTATATATTTTTTCTATATACTATAAGAAATAAAAAATAGGTTGATTAGTTGATGAATTGATAAAGGAACCGAATAGAATGACTGACACGCGAATGTCTTTATTAAAACCCGGTCAAGTTATAATATTACTACAGTTCGCGGCTCATAAATGAAAAAAAAAAAATTATGTAAGGAAAATTATTACATTATATCCTTCGTATTTTTATCCTAAACATTTTTGTTTAGTATTTTAACGGAATAAAACGAATAATTACTTTATAATTTGAGACTATCCCTTCTCTCTTCATTAAAAAAAAAAAAAATTACTGTCATCGATAATTTAAATTACCTCATTTATAATTAACATGTTTATATATTGCTAAGAATTTTATTATGATTCAGTAGATAAAAAAATATGAGTTGCTGTGACGAGGAAAAATAAAAATAAAAAATAGAAGGAATGACAAATCAATTAATAGATAGATGAATTAAATGGCAAGAAATCATGAAGGTGGGATTATGGTCTGACCAAAATGCCGATTAAAAGGTGTAAGAAATATAGATTAAGAGTTTACACTTTAGAAACTAAGGAAAAACCGAGAATAAAAAAGGGATATACCCTTAATTGTTTTTTTTATGTTTAAATATGTTTTATTTATTTATTCAATACTTATAACATAAAACTGTATACCATTTTAATTATTAATTTTAATGAAATAAATAAATAAACCGTTCAAGAGAAATAAAAGCCCTATCTATTCCGCAATGACGAACAGGTTGGTAAAGGGACGTTTATGCATTTATAAGCCTTAATACTAATGTACTTACACTTAAGGCGTTAGTAATTACCTAGTAATCGCTATTTCATTACTCTATTTGCACTAAATGCAGCGCCATCGATTTTCAATTTGGACCGAGCACAAGAGAGGGCTCATTGTAAGCAACAGGGAGTCCAGAGGGTGGGAGGAAGGAGGTGATAGGGTGGGGGGGGGGTACAGAGGCAACCTTCCCAACTTACAGAACCTACTTTCCGTGTCGGTTCTTCCCTATTTATACAGAACCGTTTGATTGGATTAGATAAATTAAATAAATTAATTGGCGAAATCAACAATTTAATTACTAGGACAACAACAGTTTAATTGTAAAATAAAAAACAGAGACTTGAGTTTCCTACCATCCAGACATAAAGGAGACAAATTTATTTATAGTACATTTTTTTTTAGTTAACTTTCCTGTTGTGGTATTTGGGTATTTTTTTACTTTACATGCATGGGATTAAATAAATACAATTCTATTAATGAGGTTTTAACCAGAATCAAAAAAGTATTTTTTAATTGAGAGTGATTAAAAAACAAAACAAACGGCTTTGTTAAAATTGAAAAACATCGTAACTTAAGGGTATCAAAATAATAATAAGTAATAAGATTAAGTTCCATGAAGACATTACATGAAATAATAAACTTCCAAAAATTATTTAAATTAATGGAAATTGCTTACTGAAATAATATTATCATTCTTTTTGTGCATGGTCAAAGATTATACAGTAGTCAATTTTTTTTTTTTAGTCATTATATGTTCCAGACATTCTTACTGTATTAGGGCTAGTAGTGATGACCGGGGAGGGGGGTCCAACTTATCACACTTACTGAAGACCGAAGGATATTTGTGAGATTCTGGTACTGCATTTTAATCGCTTTGCATGATTCATTGACATAATTCAGATATGTTACAATTACTTCAAGTTTACTTCTTGAACGTACCTGAGACCTATGGTAATTGGGGGCGAGGGTCTGAATGATCTAAACTATTTTTATCAAAAAGTTTTTATTAACCGTTATCGATTTTTCACTATTAAAAAGTAACTCGCGATAATTATCAAGTGCTCCTCTGAAGAAGCAGTGTAGACTTATAGAAATTATCACAACGTTGAGTGAGTAGCGTGGACACGACATTACAAACCTTATCACCACTTTAGAGATATGACCTTTGATCTAGAAACAGTGTTCTCTTATCTAGTACTGTAGCTTTGACCCCCATGTTATATCCCCTACAGTATCATAAAGATACGACGCTACAAATGAGGTTCCATCAACATGGAAGTAACAGGGAATGTTGCAGCCGTATAAGTTCAACATGTATGCCCCCCCCCCCTGTTAAATCTCGGAATTCAACACACCTCTGCAGACATGTATTCAGAAATAAGACATTTAAAATCTCAAGAAATATATAAAACTATAAAAATGATAATTGACCTTGATCTACGTAATAATTCATATAAATACTTACATAATATATTACATAAAAATCATAATTAAATTAATCAAAATGGGTAGTTTGATTAAATAAGGGAAAAGTGCAACAATGATAAATTATAAATAATAATGAATATTAAATCAAGTAATTTAAGATGAGGAAGAATATATGATATGTTCAAGCGAAATTCATGCATAATATTATCAATTTTACTATACTTCAAATCAAATAGTCTATGATGATTTTATACTGAATAGAATAGAATCCTAGATTTCATCCTAGGAATATTGGTAAACTAAAAATATTTCTCTCCAATATTTTTATTCTAATATATCTAGAACCGATATTTCACAATTTAAAAAGATAAAAGAACGTTTTACACAATAGTACCTCACTCATTGCTATGTACACCAATATAAGAGTATTTTCAAACATCTTTAAAATATCTGAGAATCATTGGTTGATTTTTTTTTTTTTTTTTATTTGATTTGTCTATATGCTACCGATGAAAGTACCACAATTTAGCACATATACTTCATTTTAATGCCTCTGCCAATAGGTTGGTAATAAAATAAATAAATAATGAAAAAAATATTTAATTTTAATTTCCTTATTTCTGCTATTTATCATATTAAACGTTATATTACCTTTTTTCTAAAATGTGTTTGTATATAATGGTGTCGTGATCAGAGAGTAAATATTGAAACAAAGCGACAACTAGAGAATAAGATTGCATGCAAATAATTTTGTACATTTTGGTGAAGTAAGGATTGGATTTGCATGTACACTAAGGTTGTCATTTCCTTATGAATTGAAATTCCTCTTCTCACAATTTTACCCAACAATGGGAGTTATCCAAAAAACACACTATCTGCAAAGGAAATTGAGGAGGTCTAAAAAAACCTTCTTTTTTTTATTTAAACATATCCGCTTAGATTTTGGAATCCTTTAAGCTAAACAAGGCATCTAGGCTCTGGAATTCGACGCTATCGAATTTTTCGTAACCTTGGCAACGAAAAGAAAAAAAAAAGCAAGGAGTATCTTAACAACCGACTTTATCTTCCAAAGCGCTAGTAAAGATTAGACTTTTAGTCTTATCAAATGTCTTCACCCTAATGTGTTTTGTTTTACAAATTGTAGGACACTTGATAACACAAACTGGGAAACATTAAAATGACGTTAAAGGCGTTCCATTTCACGCTTTCGTCCCGAGATTTTTATTTACCCCTCTCCTCACCCGCCCTCCCTTTACAACAACCTCTCCGTTTCTAACCCGGATTTCTTCGGGAATTATTTTCTCATTAAGTTTACGCAGCGGAAAAAAAAAAAAAAAAAAAAAAAATGTAAGTGGTCCCGCTCCATTCCCGAGTGGAAAAGGAGTTTTTAAATTAAATGGGGTGGTTTTTAAAAGGAGGAAAGAGAAAAGACTTGCACATTGAGAAATGAAGATGGGAAAACACTGAAAGGAATTTTTAACGAAAAAGTTTTTTCGTTTATTTTGACGTATGTATTTCTTTTTTTTATATAAATAATTCTATGTAATTTTGAGGTATAAAAATGTTTTTTATCGTAATAAATTCCAGTCTGCATATTTGAGGATTTTATTAATCAAGTGGAGACTACGATCTAAATTATTTGTACTCCCATTACCGTAAAATGAGGTGACATTGTGACTAATGGGGTGACTTTGCGACAAGCCTATTTTTCTACAGTTTTTGAATTTCCCTCCTTAAAAAGAATCAGGTTAGGCAATTCAGTGTACTTGTCAGTTGGTCAGTAATGTGCTGCAACCTACTGGCCACATATAACTTCTTTCATTCCATTTACTATGGTGCTTTATTTCATATATGTTTGATTGTTTTCTTTTTGTTGAAACCTCGAAATAAGTCACAATGTCACCTCATTTTACGGTATTTTTATTTTTACTCCCCGCATTATTTTTATTTTATAACCCGCATTTTTTCGATATTGTCAGATTCATCTCTATTGTCAATGTCATTTTCTATCCCGCGGTGTTTCCTAAAAATAGAAATCGATACAAGAGCCCGGGAACACAAAAGTCCGAAGATCCGTTGGCCTTTGATAGAACTAACTGTACACCTTCTTTCCGACCGAGAAGTGATTTCTGCCTGTAAGGAGGTCGCCAGGGCGAGGGGTCGCTACTCCCTCCTTGTCTTAATAAAATTTCCGAAGCCGCTATCAAGTGGCAGATGAGGGAAGTGAAGGATGCTGATAAGGATGTGACTCAGCGAGCTTATTCCATTCCATCTCTGCCTACATTGAGACCCGCTCCACAATGAAGGAATCTTGCAGACTCGTCAACCAATCCTAGTCAACCTAAACACGCCTTATTTAAGAGCCAACGGGGATATAATAATACACAGTAGAACCCCCATTATCCAGTGTAATGACGAGAAGAGAGGTGCAGGGATAATCAAATTTGCTTAAATATTAACTTATGTTTGATAAGGATAAAAGAGAAATCATAATGTCTAACACTTGATGCTGGAGTGCCCGAAATTATACAAATACCAGAAAAATGTTGGTCTTTCTTATTTTTTAAATGAAATTATGAAGTGCGAGTTCACTCTCTTCGACTTCCTAAAATGCACGAAATCACAAATAAAAATTAAAAAAAAAAACAACAAAGTTTGCAGGTAATGAAATGTTATTAAAAAAAAAAAACTAATATTTTTTAGTAGTTAGTAGCGATTTACCAAGTCTAACTCTGTCAAATATAGTGGGCGCACTCATTAATGGCGACTAGTCAACGAAAAAGAGAAATGAAATAATAGAAGGGTTTAAATTCAGGTAAGAAAAGGATTTAATTTTTTAATTGATCTAGGACATTAAGCCTTCATTTTACGTTTCATCCAAATGTATGCCGCCATAGCCAAGGATATTTTACTTCCTTTAAACCTTTAGTATTTTAAGCAGCTATGCTAGCCAATACAATACAGAAGGAGAATAGTTTCCATATATTGTTTTTCTATTTTTACAGTGCCATAGATCCATAAATCCATATCAATATACGGAACCATACGGATCAGCAGCACTCATTACATCGTAGAATTCAATGAGGCAGGGACGGACAGGCCAAGGAGACATGTCCACTCCAGTCGAGATAAGGAAGAGGAGTAGATGTCCGATGCAAAACATGCCCGCCTGATTACACAGCAAGGAAACGAAGTGACTCAGGACATTGCATAACTGCTGCTACCTGGAAGGAGTACAGCTGCTCCATCCTCTTTATCAGCAGGCTTCTTCGTCCGTCCTTATCACAGTATACCACCAGATAGCTGTCATTGGACACTCGAGGGACAGTAACTTACCGGGAAACACCAGCAATAATTTAAACTTTAAGAAGACGGTTCTAATTTTTATAACACTCTAGCCTAGTCAGGCAACGCATTTTTTGCAGTGAGGAATTTTCAATAAAAAAAAATGCCTCCCAGTTCAAGTAAAGGTCCGGTCAGATCATGCCAGGGGATTCTTGTCTCTTCTGGCCCCTTTTTCAGGTGACTGTGCTAATCCAAACATGTCCATCGCCCTTGTCTTGTCGGAGCCGATAAATATTGCTCCTCCCAATGTATTAATTTCCGGTGTTCCTGCTGTACTGATGACTTTATAATTTAATGGATAATTCGAGGCGAAACCTTTACTTGTTATCCGTATATTTTAGTACATATTTTATTTAATATTAGAATCAATTTCGTCAGTTAATGGATTTTATATCAGGCTAAGATTTAATGGAAAAGTCAAAAAGTATCAAATCCCGTAATTTCTGGGGAATGAAATGTTTCTTATCATAAATGATACATATTATTATTATAAAAAAAAAAAAAAAAAAAAATGGGCATTCACAGCGGCCTTACGATATTTTATTAAATTAAAAAATATAGTCATCTATAGTTTATGACTTTCTATGAATTATTAGCACTCCAAAGGGAACTTATTTGATACATGCATAAGCTCAAAAGAATTAACGTTCGAAAAAAATATATATATTTTAAGAATAAATTTTGATTGGGAAATATTAAATGGCCCAAACCATGTAAACGTAAGTTATGTATTTTGAGGTAAGTGATATACTACATAAAGGAAAACCGTTTTCATACAATATAAAGGCGCCCTGAAAAAACCTTTATTATTAATTCGTGAGAAAGAAACGAAAGCTAGAAAACTGAAAACATTAGGTCGCCAAAAGGAGTGAGATGCTAACATATGCAAGAAATATGAAATTAAGAGATATGCATGATGTTCGATTACGAACCCTGAACGAAAAATAAAACATAAACAAAAAATAGACTTCTAAAAAATCGATCATTCAATACTCTGGTTCATAAAATAAATACCAGTTTCCCATTTCAAATAATTTTACCCTTTTGGCTACATCCCAATGACTAAAATATATTTATTATTTAGGAATCGCACTCAGACACATTACTCAATTTTAATTATATATCAATGCCTCTGGATTTAAGAGAGGTTTTTTCCTCCAGAGCTTTAACAGAAAATAAAAAATATGGAGCGCGTAGGCGAGCTACTGAAATTAAAGTTTTATTCAGATTTATTAAAGCCGGATATTTTTCTTTCGTTTTAGAGCTCCATGGAGCTGGTGTATTAAAGGTCCATACATAATTTCAACGCCCTTTAAATATAGAGCAATCAATCCTAAAAAAACAAACGAATAACATGAAAACTTAACGATGTTTTCTGAAAATCATATGCCAATTATTATAGAAAAAACGTTTGACTATAAATTATTCATTGAAAATCGTTGTGTAAGAGTGCCGTACATAAAATAGTTACTAATTCATTTTATAATAATATCTTCACAGAACACCAATATATTATAACTTTCTGTTTCATAGAAAAAGGTTTCAAACTCGATTTTTGCTTACTTCATCAAATATCTTATTCTATTTGTAAAGGATGTCATTCGCTAGGCCTTAAAGTTTTCTCATTTTCGGGAGCTAAAACATCCATATAATATTCAATGAAGTATTTTATATGAGATTTATGATACGTGTTGCGAAAATAGTAAATTATAGGGGCTCCAAAATAATTTCCACTAATCTAACCATATGCAACGTTACTATGAGAACAAATAATGTGATTATGCTAAGATTTAATTGTATTTTCATATTATATTTATATATTTATTTGTATAATTATACTCTTCAAGTATATATATTAACTTATGGCCTATGCTCCATAATTCTGCTGATTTTTATATTTTATGCATATTTGCATTAAAAACAAAAATATCACCATTAGAAACGTATGGAGGAAAAAAATTAAGTATTCAGGGCGAATGGAGTTTCCCCGAATCTCACAATTTCACGGAATTCTACCCAATTTTCCAACACCGAGAAAAACTGATACACATATACAACCTATGGCCGCTTTTCGGCTTCTCGACGGGCTTGATAAAGTTTTCGAAGAAAAACGTCACATATAGCAGCAATGAACCATATGATTCCCCTTACAAACATGAAAATCCATTATAAGTCGAAAGCTCCAACGGTAAACTCGACGAACTCGTCCTCATAATTTTTTATTTGCAATGCAAATGATGACCGGAGAGTAAATACACAATAAAAAGAATTTGGCAGGGATGTTTACAGACAGTCCAAAAGGTACTCTCGAAGTTTAACAAACAAAGGACAAAAGGGTTGGATGAAACGACTTTCCCCGAAGAAACAAATTCTTGATATTCGACTCAAAGCATTTCCAATCCTTGTCGGCATATATTTATTATTATTTATTTTTTTTGTTGTGAGTTTTGCTTCAGTTAATACGGGAATAATGTATTTACTTCGATGATGGGGAAGTTTTCATTTCAATATGTCTATGTATACACTGTTTTCCTATATTTTCTTCCTATTATTCCAGCCAATGAAGATAGACAACTGCGATACCAGCTAACTATTATCTTAAGAAATCTTTTAGCAGTAGAAAAAGGTTCTTCCTGATAGTATATTTGAAGAGTCCACGGAAGAAAAGGGGAGAGTCAATTTTTTTCCGAATTGTAGTTATATATATATATAATTGTTCGCCTAGTTGAGTAGAATATGTTGGTGAAAAGAAATAGTCAGAAAAAATGATAGTCGGTTGGTTACAAGCGATGGAAAGAACCACGTACTCGGAAGAAAGGGGGAGAGTCCACGCGGAAAAACCTAGAATGGGGGAGAGTCATGTTAGAAGGTCAAATTGCGTTTGTTAATTTTTGCTAGTTAACTTGATGTTGCAGCTCCTTTACTGATCAGCAACGAAAAATTGAAAGACCTACAGCACCTAAAACGATTTTGTGGGCCAAAAGCCCGAACATTTTTTTTTTTGAACACTTACCACATGTAGAAAAGAAGAAGAAGAAGAAGAAGAAGAATTAATTAATTTATTAATGTCTGAAAATTTTATGTTTGTAAAACTTTTTTCAATTATTAATAAGATTTATTATAGTATTTAATGTAAGTTTGAATTATTATTATTTTGTTAAAAAATTCAATCAATCAAGACCATTGGTCATGACAAAAAAATAATTATTGCAATTGTGTAAATCTAAATATAAAATATTAATATCACCATTTCAGCAATATAACAGAAAAGAAAGGGGAGCGTCCAGGACTATCCCCCTTTCTTTTATGTTTAAATTCTTTTTTTTTTTTACTAAACATTTTTTTTTTAGAGCGTATTATGTCTTATTATGGGAAAATTTATTATTTTGACACGCAAAACAAAAAGGAAAAGGACATATAAAAAAATTGAAGACAAATGATAAAAAATACTTAAGTAATTAAAGATCCAAACCTAAAAACTCGATTTTCTCGGAAAGCACTCCAGATGACATCCCCCCTTTCTTCCGTGGACTCTTCATTTTTTACATCGCCATTGGGCTAATTTAAAAAAAGGGCTTAAATCCTGTATTTAATTTAAATATTTTTCTTAAATGCTTAAAATCGACAAGGGACTATCTGAAACCTTCCTCATTCAATTCTGATTATGTTACTGTTCATTTATAAAATTTGACACGATAGCTATTGACATGAACGCTGCGATACCAGTTAACTATTATCATCTTAAAAAATCCTTTCGCAGTAGCAAATGGTTCTTCCTGATAGTGAATTTTTTACATCACCATAGGGCTAATTTAAAAATAGGGCTTAAATCCTATTTTTAATTTAAATATTTTTCTTAACTGTTTATAATCGACAAGGGACTATCTGAAATCCTCCATCAATTTTCATAATGTTACTATAAATTTATAACATTGACACGAACGCTATTCTGATTTTAAAAGTAGCTTTGTAAGAAAAAGTATACAAGTTATAAGTTCTGTAAAAATGGAATGAAAGTACCAAAAAACGAATTAGAAGAGGACAACAGAACAACAACCATTCATACTTATTATTAGAAAATATATATATGGAGTAATCAGTTAAGAACACTAAAAAAATACAGTAACGCCTGCCAAATAGGTCAGTGTAGCTTACGCACATTAATCTTTTAAGAGAAGAACAGTGTAAATACGAAATAAGTAAAAAGTAAAAAAAAAAATGTTTGTCACGGCGTGTTAAAGGAAATTATTATAATTATATATGGATTATGGTAACTAGATAACCAAACTTAATAAAAACCTAGTTCTCTTTTGAATAGTAAAATCTAAAAAAAAAATCTCTTTTTTTTAAACTCTTTTAGAGATTTTCACTGAACCAGCGACTGCTTGTTGAAAAGTCACAAAAACAGGGATTAATGGAAACATGAGGGAAATATACCGTGCTTTCATAACTACTTTTTGGTAGGAAATTAGATGTAGAACTGCTCGCATTTTTTCGCCAGTACTTATCCGAGACACCCTGTATATACATGTAATAAATATTTCGTCATATGTATTTACCTACAGAAGTGGAAAGATTTTTTTTTTGAACTTCCCTTTAAGAAATTATGTGAACAGAGAATATGAACTGTGTGGGATATGCTCTCGGTTATCAGAATGACAAAAAACACTATCAAAAGGAAAGCGTCAGTCATTGTATCAACATTTATTCAACAACTGAAATAAAAGATAAAATAAAAAAGTACTGACAGACTGACAAGAGATAGAACAGAGGAATAGAAAGAAAAATTAATTTATCTTTGTGGTGTCCAGAAATAGGATAGGGATATGATGTATGGGTCAGAAACAATTTTATTTTTGCTATTATTATATTTTCTACTAGAAATAAAAATACTATAGAAAAACCATTATTAGTATATAATATTCACAATAATATTTGGCAAACGAAATTTAGAGGAAAATTTCAAAATAAAATTAAAGAATATTGCCTTAATTTTGGAATGATTAATAGAAAAGGAAAATTGCTTACTATAAAGTTATGAATTCAGTTTATTTATAGAAAAGGTGAAGAAGTACATCTCATAATTCTAATCTCCGACTTAGTAATTCAGTGTTGAAGAAAAAAAAAAAGAAAAATTACAATATATGAAACGACGACGAAGACTACATATACTCTTAGGTATAAATTAAGTATCTAAATAATTAATGAAAATAAACTATATACGTATGATCCTTTAAAAAATAGTGAAGAAATAATTTTAAAAGTATTTTTTGTTAACAGTTTATTCTTTGAAACCTGATCTCTAGGCTGCGTTTATATATATATGAGTATAAAATATTTCCTTCAGGTTACTTCTTTCCTTGATAAACCTCATTCCTACCTCATCCCTTTTATTACTCTCACCAACTCTCTTCTCTGTATGTATTAATGATCTACCTGATTCCAACAGCCATTCACATCATCACTTATACGCTGATGTTCTTTTATACTGTCTTTTTCCTTTATTTTTAATCTTTACGCAAATTTTTTTTTTTTGACTAGCCATACAAAGGCTCTGGGTCTTTATTAATGCTTAAAATATACAATAGGAAAAAATAGAACTAAATTAGTCCAAAGACAGAAAATAAAGAAAAAGATAAAAAATTAAAAGCATTAAAAAAAAAGTTATTTGGCATATCAAGGCATGCCATTACAACTAGGAAGCTGAATCGCAGAGAATGAATTTGGTATGGATGAATTCTGATAAATATCCGCGGTATAATGCTACCATCAAAGAATAACAGGGATAAGATGGAAAGATACAGCGCTTGGCTAAGCAGAAGAACAAAGCAAAAGCAGAAGCAGAATAGCTATGTAGCACAACCCCTTACATGATCCAATCCGGGCCAAGTTTATTTAAGCTTCGGCCCCAATTTGCCGGGTAAATACAAAATATTTCCAGCGATCACGCGCCCTTGTTTGCGATGCGTACCGTTACCAGAATAAATACCTTCGGCATTAGCAAAAAAAAAAAAAAAAAGAGATCTGCAGCCAATGATTAAACTAGCGATATTTTAGATAAAAAAATAACAAATAATAATTTCTAACAATATAATTATATATATATATATATATATATATATATATATATACACATATAAAAAGTATCTAAGTTAATATATATATATATATATATATATATATATATATATATATATATATATATATAAAAAGTATCTATTTCTGACTCATAGTTCATATCCGTGTAGTATTTTTTGACTCAGTAAAGATAAATTAATTTTCCTTTCTATTTTTCTGTTTAATCTCTTGTCAGTTTTTTATTTTTTTCGGCCGTAGAATAAATGTTGATAAATTTATATATAAGTATATATAAAAAGTATATATATTATCTCGACAGACTGCTTTAATTTATTTGTAATAATGAAACAATGGTATCCTATTACAGTCTCATGCAATATATATTTTCTCACATTCCTTTAATTTGGTGGACGTTTTGGACTGTCGTGTCCATATTCATCACCTGCATAGTGTACAATTAATTTTAGTATTTTTCTTATACAGTTATAAACAATAAAAATGAAGGTACCATTATAAATACAAAAATAGAGTTAAAATAGGTATGAACATGACATATAGGTATGTCAAGTGTCAATTTTAAAGGGTTACTTAAATAAATACATAAGAATCAATAAATAACAAAAGAACAAAAATAATAATAAAATGTTGATTAGTTGAAGTATTGCCTATATATCATTTATTGCAGTCATTACATATAATTACATCAAAATATATCAAAAAGAATGAAATAGAACTGGTTAACTATAAAACGGACTCTGAAATAGTAAGCAGACACTATTATGCAATAATAAATAGGATATAGCAGCACCAGGATTAAAAAGATAGCAGACTCCCCACAGGTCAAAGATCCATTAACATGAAATAATGACAAATTCTATTAGAATATTATTTTTTTAAAATCCAAAACGAGAAGGTTGGTGAGGATTGTTGCCATTTTATTATTTTTATTTTTGTTCTATTGTTATTTATTAATTCTTATGTACAGTGGCTCACAGTCAAAATGATGCAAACGAATATTTGTATTTCAAATGCTATTTACTTCCTCTTTGTTAAAATTTAAAAACCAATGCACATGAGGCCATAATGGTTCATCGTCATACATTAAATTTATATAATCAAATCAACTCAACAGCAATTATAGAAAGAGAAAAAAAAATCTTCATTAAAACTCGTAGGGATTGAAGGTCACAGTGAAAAAGATGCAACGTTTACTTCCGTTTAGAAAAAAGTGAAAGTAACAAGTATTCTTCAATTATCGGGTAAATTAGTTTATTAACCTTTTAATTTCTTTTCATTCTTTCAATGGAAACAAAAATAAACAATATGAATACTAGTAATCAGTCTAGTTCGAGCTTTTGCTTAAAATGGGTGCGCAAACAACTATTCGTGAACGAGAAATAGTGATTAGCAATTTTAAAATGGACAAAACACAACGTAAAATTGCCTCTACTATCAATAAGAGTTATGCCACCGTTCAACATATTATTGAAAGTTTTAAAAACTAAAATAGAATAATAAGAAAAGCTAGTGTGAGTGCAAAACATTTTTTTACTCGTAATGATGAACCTTGGATTTTGTGCCAAATAACAAATAATCCAAAATTTGGTGCTCCAAAGTTGACCATATTAGTTAAAAAACATTTAAATAAAATGGCATGTGCTGAAACCATTCGAAGGGTCTTAAGAAAAAACCAATACAACGGTAGAGTTACATGCCAAAAACCTTATATCACTGACAAAAATAAAAAGCTTCGAATCAATTTTGCTAAGCATTGTCATGGACTTCCGGAAGTGTTCTGTATTCGAATGAGCCAAAATTTAATTTGTTTGGCTCTGATGGAAGAGGTTTCGTCTGGAGAATGTCAAATGAAGAGCACCATGAAAAAAATCTTCGCCTGACCATCAAACCTGGAGGTGGTCATGTCATAGTTTGGGGGTGTATTGCTGCCTCAGGGGTAGGAAATCTTCATTTTATTGAGTGAACAATGAATAGACATTTATATTGTCACATCCTGAAAGAAAAATTTTAAAGCAAGTGCAACCGAGCTATTAAATAAATAATTTTGCTTTTTATAGTGGTAACGACCCCAAGCATTCTTCTCATCTTGCAAGAGAATGGTGTTTATATAATTTACCCCAAAACTATAAAAACAGCTTCCCAATCACCAGACCTAAATGTCATAGAGAATTCATGGAGTAAATTAGAAACAGAAGTGACAAAACATAAGATATCAAACCGAGAAGATCTCAAAAAGGTGCTACAAGAAGAATGGGAAGATATAAGCCCATCTTAAACAGAAAAGCTTGTCCAATCCATGCCCAATTGTTCGAAAGAGATAATAAAAGATAAAGGCTTACCTACAAAGTACTCACATTCAAAATATTTTTGATTTTTTGGATGTTTTTAATTTTGCATCATTTTCACTGTGACCTTAGAAGTGTATATTTATTCATGAGGTTTTAGTTTAATTTTAGGATTTGATCTCAAATAAGCTTTTAAGTATTGTAAATTCTAGCCAAATGTTTGAACTTTATATTTGTAAACAAAGATTGTTGAAAATAAATTTTGGCTTGGAATAAAATAGTTTTTTTCAAAGTTAATTCCTTGCATCATTTTGACTGTGAGCCACTGTATTTATTTAATTAACCCTTTAAAATTGACACTTGACATACCTATATGTCATGTTCATACCTATTTTAACTCTATCTTTGTATTTATAATGGTACTTTAATTTTTATTGTTTATAACTGTATAGGAAAAATACTAAAATTAATTGTACACTATGCAGGTGATGAGTATGGACACGACAGTCCGAAACGTCCACCATATTAAAGGAATTTGAGAAAATATATATTGCATGAGACTGTAATAGGATACCATTGTTTCATTATTACAAAGTATATATATTTCTGACTCATAGTTAATATCCGTATAATATTTTTTGACTCAGTAAAGATAAATTAATTTTCCTTTCTATTTCTGTGTTTTATCTCTTGTCAGAGTTTTTTATTTACTTTTATTTTTTTTTTCGGTCGTGGAATAAACGTTGATAAAATGACTGACGCTTTCCTTCAGATAGTGTGTTTTTTGTCTGTCTGATAACCGAGAGCACATCTCTCACAGTTCATATTCTCTAGTCAAAAAATTTCAGACGTGAAAGCACAAAAAAAAAAAAATAAAAAATAATAATAATAATAAATAAAAAAATAGATTTTAAATTTTTTCCTGCGAAAAAAAACATTCAGAATCGCTTGCATATCAGAATTAATTTAGAATATTGTGAGTATGCACAAATATAAAAGTGACCTGTACGAGAGTTTCTAAAACTAGAAACACCCCCCTAAATTTAGGTTAAATTTAATTGTGAAATTAAAAAATAAACAAATTAAAATTAGAAACTTTTTGTTGAAATTTATATTTTTAAATCAAGATTTCTATAAATGAATTTGGCTTTACATCAGACAAAACAATATTCATGATTTTTTTTACATCTGAATTTTATTGCCAAAATCTATGTAAACAAGCATTTTTCGAAATAAAAAGAAGAAGTAGTAAATATTGTACCTTTGGGTAATACATTATCACCACAGTTATCATTATTTGCAAATCAGTGTACTTGGTGAACTTCAAGAGGATAACTTTATAAATTTTTGTTTCATTTAATATTTTTTTTATAGTCACACATTATTTTTTTTACAGATTCCTAGGCTGCTTTTATTGAGGAATGAGCAACGGCTAGAGGTTTTCGAAAATAACTCGGAAACAGTACAGAGTAGATTATACGGGTTGAAGATGGACTAGTTAACCGTGTGTGTAATTTAAAAGTTGAAATCGAGAAAAGTTTTATCTGATAAACCTTTCATTTCTTCTATTTAAAAAAAAATAACTAAATAAATAAATTTCCATGAAGTTTGTGTTGAATTAATTAAATTTAAAAAATGCCTTTTTTTGTTAGAAAAAATATGTAAATCAAGTAACTACTTACTCGCATGATAAAAAAAATAGCTGGTTTTGTCAAGTCAAACAGTTGAAACTTACCTGAAACAAAAAATATACATATTTATTAAAATTATTAAGATATACATACATATAATTTAATTCTAATATGCTAAAAAAAATAATTTAATCACTTCACACTCTTATGCTAGTTATGTACAAATAAAATTTACCATTTTCGTTATTCTTTTCTGATCAATATTTTTAATGACAATAATTAACTTTTCCCGTCGTACTCTATATATTCGCAAATTTTTTTCATTAGATTGAATCGATATAATGTCTAAACTTAGTATAATTCATGTTTGAATATTTTTGGTAGAGTTAAAACTGTAACTGTACAACAAATTGTTGTATTCGCAATAATAAACATTTTTTATTGGTTGGATATATTTTTTATCGCGTTCTATAAGTTCATTACATCCCATTTTTTCAAAAACGTCCATTTCAAATGGCAACTACATACTCTGATTACTATATTGTAACCATTACATAAATAAACCAAATCTTAAAAGAAAAAAAAATATTCCATGTATATACCATATATAACTGTAAGAGGGGAAAGACTCGTTTCGTTCACAGCAGATTTTATGGATCCTCTTTATGACTTTTATATGACTAACCCCCGCCCCCCCCCCCTTCCACAAAAAAAAAAGAAAGAAGAAATAAAGGCATCTTCTTGTTTTCTCCCTATGGGCAGCATAACATTCATTCTCTTAAAATGGATTATACTCGTTCTGCCAATCTCTCCCGAATAAAATCAGTCTTAATCCATACTACATCAAACAGAATACAAATAAAAAAAGATGTGATAGGTGGCAGTAGAGTAGGGAAATTGAAAATTGATGGATGTTTTGATTATTTTACGAAACGATTGTAAAAGTTCCTTTACACTCTACGAACCTCACCTTCGAACAGGTTCTCCCCGAACCGAAGAAAAAATCTCCATAATCAATATATTTTATATTATCTGAAAAATAAAAAAATAGGAGACGAATTACAACGGCGCACTAGTATCACAAACAACTCCTATCACTTGGGAAAACCTAAATCAAAAGAGACACTAGCGCTACCCACGAACACAGGCGAATAGATGAAGTACCTAGAATAGGTGAGATTCGAGGCTAATGTTCGTAGAGTGTAAAGGCACCTTAACATAATGAAATAGAGGCAACTCAGTTAATTCCTCATATCGATAAACAATGAAAAATGACCGTAACTTATATCGATTTTTAAAAGACAAAATAGGACCAATTATCAAGATTTATTAAGCTGTTTGGTCCGGTTTGTAATTGTTTTTTGTTATAGAAGCGCAAATATATTTATGTTGATAGTTACGCGAAGTTTAAGATATTGTTCCGGTGTACATAAATATGATTTTCCGCAATTATCTTCGGACGGAATTTCATAAACTATATTAGATTGTAATTCCAATTTATCTGTATTTTTTGTTTTACTTTATAACTTCCCTATGGTGGACAATCAGTTTTATCGTTTTTGTTTGCGAGGGTTTTAGTCTTAAATGCAAGCCATTATGATAGTATTTTTATGTAAGGAATAGTATAGTATCTCTTACCGTTTGTTTCATGCTGTTTTTGGTATGTATAAGACGATCTACTACTTTATTTCCCGCTGTATGTTTATGTTTACCTATGTAACTCATATAACTGTATCCCAACCTGTTTGTTCATTGTAGGGCATGAGAACAATATAGTCTCAAAACGTCGCCATGATATAGTTGTTTATTATTGACTGATCCTCAAGAACCCTATTATAACATTTATATCAACAGTCAAGAAAACATCCGATATTTATATATATTACAAAAAAATAAGTTTATAATTAAAAAAATAAAATTAGACAGAATATCAACACTTATAACTGCCTCAGTAAAAGTTTTGTTTTTCTAATCGATAAAAACAATACGTGACTTAATGTCAGCCTCTGAATGATGTCCTCCCCACCCTAATACTTATGAAGCAGTCGCGTGTGAATTACTAATTCGTTTTGCTAAGTAGAGGGGTTAAATAATTCCTTCGAATTAAAGAATCGATTCCTTTAATGGCTCTGTCATTTCGTAGACTGTGCCAATCCAACAACATCGACCAATGGTTGGAGTTTCCTCGGATTACCGTTAGCTAAGCGCCACAACGTCTACCAGCTATCTTTTTTAGTGCATGCATCAAAACAATATTTTGAAGGTAATAGGTACAAATAAAATAATAATATAGTTACCAAATATTGAAATGTTTATAAATTTACATTAGATTTATCTTCTTTTTTTTTTTTTAACGTTTAATGCTACTAAGACTAATCGAACGATGCTACAGTAAGTGGGAGTCCTAAATTTTGCCTATCCAGGTATAATTAGGAGGGGGATCTTTAACGAGTATCTGTGACATCGCACAGGCTTGGGACCTCCTTTTTACGTCCTATCCGAGGGACGGCATAGCCAAGGATTTTTTATTCCCATTAAAAAATCCTAGGGCCGCCGAGGGACGCGAACCCGCGACCTTTAGTATTGTAGGTTGCCATGCTAACCACAACACCACAGGTGACCCCAGATTTATTTTTATATGTTTAATATAGAAATATTTTCCTATCACTATAATATGGAGAGTATACAAGTCAAAAATTACTACTTTGTAAAATACATTAAAGGGGTGTTACTAAATAAATCGAATAATGAGCTTTTTATTAGTAGATATTCATGTTTTATCTATGGTCTAAACGTTTCTCGCGTATTTCTCTCTCTCACTCAAAGAAAAAAAAGTTTCAACTCCATGAATTCCATATTATTTGCTTTGATTTATGCATAGATTTATATTGCACAATTAGTAATGCTTTTAAAAAAATTATAATAATGTAACGTGAAACACGTAACATATTGTCGAAAAGAGTTCAAGACTTCAGGTTTGAATAGTTACAAACTGTTCTAGTACCTGTTCGTGACTGTTCGAGAATCTTCTAGGCTTGTCGGAAACCTTCTAGACTTTTTTAATTCAGACTAAATATAAGAAGCGATGGACTGGAGGGTTAGTCTTGCACCTTGTTAATTGATTGAAATTTTATTGTTTGTCTGACATTGTAAATTATTATATTCGTCTAATAAAAATTATTAAAACCTAAAATATTTTTGCTTCTGCGATTTAATATTAAATAGAATCAATATATACAAGAATTACTCTTGTTTTTTCAATTTGATCTTTTAACAAAATGGCCCTTCTTTTCGGCTCATTTTCATCAAATTTGGATCACCAACACAATCAAATTATAATCCAATATAAATTTAATAATAAATCTTCACCGACGGATCTAAGGATGAAAACGGTGTGGGATGTAGCATGGTGACCAGGACGAGTATTGATAAATGGAAGTTAAACGACACAAATTCCATTTTCACTAGCGAGTCAGTGGCTATACTAAAAGCGTTTGAATACATTAATAACAAAGGTATTCCAAAATCAGTAATTGCGACTGATTCACTGTCTGTAATTAAGGGACTACAAAATTTATGGAGCAACAACGAAATACATAAACAAATTAAGGAACTAAACTTCCAACAATTGAAGAGCGGGAGGGAAGTAGCGATACAGCATCGCTACAGCATCCTTCTCAAAGGAAACGAACAAGCAGACCAAGTGGCAAAAGAAGCAGCCAAGAGTTCTGACCCTCCTGATCTAAAATACATAGTTCCCTCCGAATGGGCAAAACAGATCAAAAACAGAGTAAAGGGAAAATGGAACGAAGAGTGGCAAAATACAGAAAGTAATCACCTTCGCCTGATCAAAGAAGAAAACCGGGTCTGGGTGCCACCAAAGAACCTAACTACGAAGGAAGCAGCCATAATAACGAAGCTAACTCACATCCACCTGCTTATTGGACTTCACCGGCCAACTTGCCAAACTTGTGATAATGCTCCTCTTACAGTGGAACATCTCTTCGTATGTCACAAATACTCGAAGGAACGCCGCGACCTCAACATCATAATGCCGTATCCCTATAAAACAAACATTGGTATAGAAAAAACCCTAAGATACCTCAAGAGAACAAAATTAATGCTATACATTTAAGAAGATCAGTCGTCGCTAATGGCCAGAGCAGTCGAAGCGACGTTAAATAACATAAAAAAAAAAAATTACAAGTTTTTTTTAAATATCAATAATAAAATCAAAATTTATACTTAAAATTTTAAAAAACCATTTTATTCGCATTTTTTATCATAACTGAAAAAAAAATCATTTTCTGATCATTAGTTTGAAGTAAATTCTTAATATTACAAATTATAATATTTTTTATTAATCATTGATGTATTTTGAGTCGGCAGTAGTAGTTGAAGAATACTGTTATGGAGTCAGTCCAGGTTACTGTTCACTAAATATTATTCAATCTGAGCTTCAATAATTATTTAAACTAGGGTTTCGAAGATATTATTAATAAAGGAATAAATTAAAACATTATAATAAATTATTATGTGTTTTTTATTATTTCAGGTTGTTTATACATTCAACATCTATTCAAATTGTCCTCTGATGTATAAATAACCTGAAATAATAAAAAACACATAATAATAAAAATAGAACATGCAAAGAAATCAGAAAAAGAAAAAGAAGAAAGAAGAAGAAGAGAAAGGAAAGATTATAATAAATATTAATACTTCATTATTACATTTTTTTTTTTTTAATTCGGTTTAACGCTTCTGCCTTGGCCGTTCGCGCTAATAACTAAAGTTTAAGTTCTTTTGTAGTTATTGGTGGCCTTCAAGAACTGGATTATTTTAAGAGACTCCTTCTTCATTATCCCCCAGTGCCTCTTTTAAAGATCTCGGGAGGTTTATTATTAATAAAAAAACTGAAAATTGAAATATTATAATAATAATAATAATTAGTATGCTGTGTTACTAGCAACCCTATAAAGTAGGGCAGTACTACTTCTCAATAATTTCTCTCTCTCTCGCTCTCTCTCTCTCTGTCTAATAATTAATTATAATAATTATTTTTTTAAAATAAACTTATTCTACCTTAGAGTTTTTCGACCTTTTTATACATTTAATAAGAAATCCAGACATGGCAATTAGGAAGGATTACAAAGAGAAAGAAAAAGAAAGAAGGAAGACATCTGGAGAAAACAGGGTAACAACATCCCAACGCTTGCTTACGCTTTGTTAACACCCAAGAAGGGAAGGGTCATTAAATATCTAATTAAAGGTCTCGTGCGAGGGGGGAGGGGGACACGAAAAAAGGAAAAATCAGGAAAAGAAAATCGCTCTCAAAGACACTTTTTGTCCGAACGTGGCAAATCAACTACCTCTGACAATACCTACCGAAGAAGCGTCTTTAACACCAGATGTGAGGGATTTTTTAGCCCCCCCCCCCCCAATAACAGAACGTTGAACCTTAGGATTTTTCATCGTGAAAGAAGGAAAACCTGACAGGAATATAATAAATATAATATTTTTTTTAAATTATTACTACAAATGATGGGTCATAAAGAAATATTTCTCAAATTCGATTTTCTTAGGTTACTCAATATTTTAAGACATACTTAATTACTATTAAGAACATTTAAAAAAAAAACAAAAAATAAAAAAGCTTTTTTATTGCTAAAAAAGCAATAAAAAAGCTTCTACATGACAAGAATTCTTTCTTTAGAATTCACAAAAGTAATCCAACGAAATGCTTTTCGATATAGGTGTAAAAAAGTTCTTCTTAGAACTGAACATTATTTCCTAAAGTTTAATTGGATTACTCTTAGAATAGAGTAAAAAAAGAAAAAAAAAAAGGGAATGGATTAGAAACGCTGGAATAATTTTCTCAACTAATCTAATCGACTAGAGAGGAAATTTATTTTATGAATACTAGTACTTGTCATAACTTCAGAGATAATTCCTAGAAAATATTGGATGTTTAAAAGCGGGAAAATCTATCTCTTTCCCAGGGAAAATCTTTGCAATACGCTAAGACCTTATTTTGTACTACCAAATAACTGGAACGAATTTGTGAGGAATTGGGATACAACTCTTTAAGTGTTGAGTTTTTTTATAGCGGATATCAATGTGGAGAATTTCCTCTTCAGAAGGAGAGTACTTTTTTTTTAATTGAAACAAAAAGAAATAAATCAATCCAGGTTAAGAGTTAGGGAATGGACATAATTAACATTATCATTAAATTAACATAATTATTTCAACATTGTGTAATTAAATAATACTGTCTCCTCCAGTGCTATTTTTTCAGTCTTCAGATAAGGATGTCTGTGATATTAGGACCCGCGATAAAAACAGTCCATTTCTCAAAGAAAGATAATTAACCAAAAAAAACCAAACTTCAGCAACTAATAATTTCATCATACCTTAGTTGATTACTTAACTTGAAGAGTAATATACCAAGACATTTATAAAAATAATATAAATAAATACTATAACTAAGCAGCTTTTTTTTTTATTTATAATATCTGATATCATTAATACCATATTATGAAAAAACAAAAATAAAATTATTATTGTGTGAGGAGTTACGGGCAAGTTTAACAGGGGCAAGGTAAAATAATTAATGAATTAAAAAGTTGATTTAAGTTTGTTCAGATTCAATTATTTCTTTTTTGTTCACGGCGAAATGTAATCACTCAGGAGCTAGTTAGAAAATTGCAATGCAAATGAGTTTTCAAACTATACCGTCAAAATTTTAAATTGGATTTGGTTAAACTTGGTTTTACTCTTGAAAATAGAATACTGATTTATTTTTTAACAATTAAAATTTAGTTTTTTGCTGGTTTATTTATTTAACGCCACTTCATTCTATTACGGCTAATCGGAAGATGGTACAGTGGGAGTCCTAAATGTTACCTATACGATAGAGATTTTTAACGATTACCTGACATCAAATAGGCTCAGGGACGCTGTTTTAAGCCCCCTCGGAAGGACAGCATAACCATGGATTTTTTTTTTTACTCCTTTTAAAAATTCCAGGGTCACCAAACGGGCTACGAACCCGTGATCTCAAGTTTAGTAGGTTGTCATGCTAACCGTTAAGGTGCCTTTACACTCTACGAACTTTAACCTGGAACAGCCTTCAAGAAGGCTGTTCGGGTATTCTAGGCACTTCATCTGTTCGCCTGTGTTCAGGGGTAGCGCTTGTGTCACTTTTGATTTGGGTTTTTCCCAAGTGAGAGAAGTTGTTTGTGATACTAGTGCGCCGTTGTAATAGAGATGTGTAGGAAACGCTTGGTGATGACAGCACGGTGTCTCAGCGTTTTTTAAGCCTTTATTCTATTCATGATTAATTCAAAGTTTTACGCATTCAAACGCTAATAAACTACAATCAACACAACTAACTTCAGCTCAAAAGAACCTCTTTTTACTGAAATTTAAATTTGAAAGGATGAAATTTTTTTTAATTTTATTTGCAGCTACTAATGTTAACTCATTTTTATTTAATTGCTACAAGAGTAGAGACGGAATTTAGAGCTTTTGTAAATAGTAAAAGGGGAGAGGCTTACCATTGGCACAACTCCAGGCTATTGTTCCACAACAAAGGAAATTACGTGAATAACGTCTTTGAGGAATTCTCCAAGAAGGTTGGTTCTTTTGTAATGGAACTTTTATGACAAGGTTTCGAAGGTCGCAATGGAGCCATTTTTTTTTTTTTTTTTTTTTTTTTGAGGATATTTTTTAATTTTTAAGAAGCGTTGAGGAGGATAAGTATTCGCTTTAAAGTTTTATAGCACAAGGGACATTCATATATGCCGGAAGATATTTAAATTGCGTTATCCGGCATAACTCGAAAACTAAAAAATTTCATGCCGATTAGATAAATGTAAAGTTTAAATATTTTGTGATTCCCAACAAAAAGTAAAAAATTATGAATATCGGATCTGAATATGAATATTTTACCATTTTTCTTATTTAGTTCCTTAAATTAATCACGACTCAAATTTTTGGTTTTCATATGGGTAGCGCGAAACCTAACGGAGTTGCAAGGTTTTTTTAGTCGCTAATTTAAAATAAATAAATAATCTTTGCAAACAATAAATTTATCCTTATTTTAACATTGAACAAAAGATTTTATCAACCTTAAAAATAATTGTGTTATAAACAAAAATATGCATATTGGTGAAGGCATGTATAACATTAAAACCATATTAAGTGTTCGGCTCGAAGTAAAACGTTTGAGGAACTTAATGCACTCTCTCCTCCTCCACACATTTTGAAAATATGGTGCCATTATTATTGATATATATTGATTACTTAGATTTACGTTTTCCTCGATGTAACAATTTAAACCCAATTTCTCTAAACCATCACTAAGTTATGTAATAATAAACAGGCCGTAATGAACCACGTTAAACATATTTTTAAATAATACCTTTAGCGTTCACAAAGAGGTAACAGCAAATTAGCTGATTAGAGGTAATATTATTCAGAGATAGTAAGTACCTACATAGATGTGTCATCACCACAAAGAGATAAAGGGGCCGTTAGGTAGAGGAATTTAACTTGCTCATTACAAATGTACGCTCGTAGTTAATTGAATGTTCTAATGGCCTTAGAGCGTTATACGATCCATTTTAATCAATTATAATTATTATTTATGCACGTTCAGCGCCATCTCAAAGATACAAACAAACAAGTTGTCATCAAAATTCAAATATGTAATAATGTTTCAAAAAGCGACGCATCATAATAAGATACCTAAGTCAAATTATATTAATCGTTTTCGTATTTAATCAAAGTGCTCTCACGCATCTTTCAATGGAATAACAATAATGTAGTCCTGTTTTGCCATCAGTACGTTGTTTAAAAAAAAAAAAAAAAAAAAAAAAAAAAAATCTTGAAGAAGCATACTATTGTAAATTTGACAACATAATTTATTCATCGTATTTTTATTCAATTGAAGTTTTCTAACTGTTGCCTACTTATCACATGGTTTTGAAAATACTATAGTGAATAGTAGGGTTGTAAATCTATAATTACTTTTTCCAAAAATCATGTAAAAACTATTATATTTGATTTTTAATTTTAAAAACATGCTTTGTTTATACATGCAGTAACAGTCAAAAGTTTAGACTCACTTGTATTTAATTCACAATCTTCAAGTTTAAAAAAATAATTGTAACTCAAGAGATAACATTTCAAAAATTATATAATTGTTTCGAATAAAATCTATAAAAATAAAGACGAAATTCTGTTTGTTTATTTGCTTGTTCTTTACAGAAATCCGTAACGTTCCGTTTGTCCTAAATTCTCCAAATTTCGCGCAGTGGTTCTTTCATACCAGGTGCGAGCACCTGTCCACATTAGAATTGCATAACTTCAGCCAATCTCAGGGTATATTTTTTATTGTTATAAAAATCGTTATGACCTCGCTTTACATTAGATTTTTACGAAATCAACCGTTGGAGTCGAAAAAAATCTCATTTCTGTCCTAACGAGCTTTTCTTGACCAACGGCTTTTCTCATTGTTTTCCATTTTCCTAGGTGAAACTGGGATATACAGCTAGTTATAAATAAATTAAAAATAAAATTATCATTGTTATGTTGTTTAATAAATAAAATGTCGTTATTTATTTATTTTACAAAATCTAAGGGTGAGTCTAAACTTTTGACTGGTACTGTACAAATTTGAATATAATTTATGATATTTATCAATTTGCTTAAAAATAATATTCAATCACTGAGTAATATGGTATTAAATAAATAATAAAGATCAAAGTAGGATAAAAAAAATATTGATCAGAAAATAAAAATCACCTTTAAGAAGACACATTTTTATGTAGTAGGTAAACCCCGCCAGGCTTCGATGGGGCTTATTATATATATTAACTTTTAGAGAAATAAGTAAATGTATTCAGGTGAAATTTACGCAAATACATCATTACACATATTAGGAATAGTCTAGCCTTGAACCTCGAAACGATTACTTTTGGTTCATTAGCAAGGTTATTTTTGGGTCACAGTTTTGTCACTGGAACGTTGTAACTAGTTTGAGTTGAAATTGTTTGTGTGTAATAATTTCACGTAAATTAAATTTTCTTAAACGAATTTTAGCGTTAAAATATTCTTGAACTACTGCAAGAGACACAAAATATTTCATAGAGAAAAAAAATTATATTTCTGATCTAAATAAGTATTACTCGAAAACCATTATTTAGATGTGTGTAATGGTCAAGTGTTTTCTTTAAGGTATATGGTATATAAATTGTCTATTTATTAGTATATATTTAAAGATGATAAATTTTTTCATTTGAAGAGCCTACGTTGTGTGTACCTACATCAGGGTTAAAATGAAGACAAATATATGAGCAACATGTAAAGTAGCATTGCTAGATGGTGAGATTAATTACAGATAGTAACAATAAGAAGTAACTAATGTTTACATGGCATGGGTACTTATGAAATCTAATAATTGTATAGAACATACATAGTAAAAACATATATGAATATTTGAATCTGATATTTACCTGGTTGAGTACAGAGTAATACAGTAATTAATCTCATATTCTAGCAATGATAATTTACATGTTGCTCATATATTTGTCTTCATTTTAGCCCCGATGAAGATCAACTATTGGATCGAAATGTATGCTCACCAAATAATAAACTTTCGTCTAAAAATTCTGATAATTAAAAATCATTATTTTTACTTTTACTTACCTATATATATACCCCTCCAGGCTTCGTTGGCGCTTATTATATATATTAACTTTTATAGAAATAAATAAATGTATTCAGGTGAAATTTACGCAAATACATCATTACACATATTAGGAATAGTCTAGCCTTGAACCTCGAAACGATTACTTTTGGTTCATTGTCAAGGTTATTTTTGGGTCACAGTTTTGTCACTGGAACGTTGTAACTAGTTGATATTATTTTTGTGTAATAATTTCACGTAAATTAAATTTTCTTAAGCGAATTTTAGCGTTAAAATATTCTTGAACTACTGCAAGAGACACAAAATATTTCATAGAGAAAAAAAATTATATTTCTGATCTAAATAAGTATTACTTGAAATTCATTATTTAGATGTGTGTAATGGTCAAGTGTTTTCTTTAAGGTATATAAATTATCTATTTATTAGTATATATTTAAGCATGATAAATTATCAGGATTTTCAATCAAAAGTTTTTCATTTGAAGAGCCTACGTTGTGTGGATCTACATCAGGGCTAATATGAAGACAAATATATGAGCAACATGTAAAGTATCATTGCCAGAAGGTGACATTAATTACAGATAGTAACAATAAGAAGTAACTAATGTTTACATGGCATGGGTACGTATGAAATCTAATAATTGTATAGAACATACATAGTAAAAACATATATGAATATTTGAATCTGGTATTTACCTTGTTGAGTATAGAGTAATACAGAAATTAATCTCATATTCTAGCAATGATAATTTACATGTTTCTCATATATTTGTCTACATTTTAGCACCGATGAAGATCAACTATCGGATCGAAATGCATGCTCACAAAATAATAAACTTTCGAATAAAAATTCTGATAATTAAAAATCATTATTTTTACTCTCACTCACCTATATATATACCCCGCCAGGCTTCGTTGGGGCTTATTATATATATTAACTTTTAGAGAAATAAAGAAACGTATTCAGGTGAAATAGACGCAAATACATCATTACACATTTTAGGAATAGTCTAGCCTTGAACCTCGAAACGATTACTTTTGGTTCATTAGCAAGGTTATTTTTGGGTCACAGTTTTGTCACTGGAACGTTGTAACTAGTTTGAGTTGAAATTGTTTGTGTGTAATAATTTCACGTAAATTAAATTTTCTTAAACGAATTTTAGCGTTAAAATATTCTTGAACTACTGCAAAAGACACAAAATATTTCATAGAGAAAAAAAATTATATTTCTGATCTAAATAAGTATTACTCGAAAACCATTATTTAGATGTGTGTAATGGTCAAGTGTTTTCTTTAAGGTATATGGTATATAAATTGTCTATTTATTAGTATATATTTAAAGATGATAAATTTTTTCATTTGAAGAGCCTACGTTGTGTGGACCTACATCAGGGTTAAAATGAAGACAAATATATGAGCAACATGTAAAGTAGCATTGCTAGATGGTGAGATTAATTACAGATATTAACAATAACAAGTAACTAATGTTTACATGGCATGGGTACTTATGAAATCTAATAATTGTATAGAACATACGTAGTAAAAACATATATGAATATTTGAATCTGGTATTTACCTTGTTGAGTATAGAGTAATACAGAAATTAATCTCATATTCTAGCAATGATAATTTACATGTTTCTCATATATTTGTCTACATTTTAGCACCGATGAAGATCAACTATCGGATCGAAATGCATGCTCACCAAATAATAAACTTTCGAATAAAAATTCTGATAATTAAAAATCATTATTTTTACTTTCACTTACCTATATATATACCCCGCCAGGCTTCGTTGGGGCTTATTATATATATTAACTTTTAGAGAAATAAATAAACGTATTCAGGTGAAATAGACGCAAATACATCATTACACATATTAGGAATAGTCTAGTCTTGAACCTCGAAACGATTACTTTTGGTTCATTGTCAAGGTTATTTTTGGGTCACAGTTTTGTCACTGGAAAGTTGCAACTACTTTGAGTTGAAATTATTTTTGTGTAATAATTTCACGTAAATTAAATTTTCTTACACGAATTTTAGCGTTAAAATATTCTTGAACCTCTCATAATTGATAACCTCATATTCTAGCAACGATAATTTACATGTTGCTCATATAGTTGTCTTCATTTTAGCCCCGATGAAGATCAACTATTGGATCGAAATGTATGCTCACCAAATAATGAACTTTCGACTAAAAATTCTGATAATTAAAAATCATTATTTTTACTTTCACTTACTGTATATATTAAATATATAGTGAGGGAAAGTATTGCGATCGTAAAAAAATTTCGACTTCTGGTTTTCAACGGAAAACACGTTTTGGGGTCCCCTGAGTCCAAATATCCCCTGAAATGGTCCCCTGAGTCCCGCGAAATGGTCTCTGTGTTTGTGTGTGTGTGTGTGTGTGTGTGTGTGTGTGTGTGTGTGTGTGTGTGTGTGTGTGTGTGTGTGTGTGTGTGTGTGTGTGTGTGTGTGTGTGTGTGTGTTTGTGTGTGTGTGTGTGAACAGACTATAGCTCAAAAACTATAAACCGTACGAACCTGCAATTGGTTATTTGGTGTATATGTATGCCCGCGATGTGACAAAGAAGATAAGAAATAATTAAAATAAAAAATGGCTAAATATGAAATATGAAAAAAATCGAGTAAACATATACAGGAGAAAAAAAGAAAAATATTCCTTCCACTCATAAAACACGTTGAACCCGCGCATGCTCAATATACCTTTAATGGCAAACCATTGTTTATAATTAAAGACGTTCATGAAACTATTCATTTAATGAAAATGAATTGTTTCATTGTATCTACATGAATTTTTAACAACTACATAGTGAAAATTATAAAATCAGACGCGTAGGAGTATGATGCATTGTCGAATTATCACAAGTAAAAATTTTTATTTAATAATAACAAAATATAGTGAGCTTTAGAGAGCAAATACAAACAAAAATAAGTAAATGAATTTGGAAAAAAGTGTGACTTTGAGGAATGCCATTTAACAAATCTCGTCAATTTCTAATCTAACCAAGTTGGTAAGTGAAAGTTGTGTGTTGCGCGCATCGCACCAGATTTTTTATAGTAAAATTTGTATTGATAAATAAATATCAGGATACGATTTTTTTTTTTTTTCAATTATGAAGAAAAAGAAAAATCACTATAAAATTCCTGATAAATATTTTGACTGGATTTGATTTTTATTTCTATCATTTTTAATACCTATCTCAAACCAAAGGTTAATAAAGTTGTGCAAGCTATATATATATATATATATATATATATATATATATATATATATTGTGTATTGTGCATATCTATTTTGCTATTGGAGGGACTTAAGACTTCGTTTTGAGGTGATACATACTTGTTATCGTTTTCTTTTTGCACGGTCCCTTTTTTCCTTGTCAGACAAGAACCCTCGACAAGGCCCGACAAAGGCAGCGAAATTATTCCTATAATGATGTTTCTTATCATCCTCAAGCGTTTTACAAACATGGCATTATGTTAAAAAGAATATAATGACTGCGTGGAATTGTATCGGAGCTTCAAAAATAGAGTTCTGAATGGCTCGTTAACTGTCGGGCAAGGCGGGTGTAGGCTATCTAGGAAAGAATCGACATTTAAGGGACTCAAGATGTGACAACGGATAAAGAACCCCTGTCTCCTTTCTTGCGGTTATTTATTCTAGTTTCCCTCAAATGGCTTTATATTCTCTAACCCTTTTAAACTTTAGCGAATAAATAATATTTTGTTCGCCCCGGCAGTTTAGTCGATTAAACTTCTTACGGAACTCGAATAAATTTATGGAGACCCCTCCGAGGTAGATTAATCGGTCCCATTTACAAATACTTGTTTCGTCCTGATAAGTGTTAAGTACTTATCTTAAGTACCCCCCCCCCCAACCCCTTTTTAAAGGAGTTAAACGCTAGTTAACAAATGGATGGGATGACTTTAACAGCACTCGGAACGGAGAGGTGCTCCAATATATAAAAACAAGTAGCTTTAAGTAGGACATATCTCTTTGCTTGGAAGTGATGCACTACTTCACTTAATTAGTAGGCATGAGAGAACATTCCCTCCATTGATTGAAGAAATGAAGTTTAATTATATAAATTTTATTGACCATTAATTGAAATTTAAAAAAAAATAAAAGGTTACAAGTAGTATAGAGGAGGAACCAACGTTGGAAACACGTAGGTTAGAAGTTTATTTAACACGTTCACGCCGCACTAAACTGTCTCATCGGGCGGCGCGGGCCACCGGTGACCCGCACTAAACTGTCTTATCGGGCGGCGCGGGTAACCGGCGGTACGCATTCGATTGTGTTCTGAATTATTAGCCGCCAGATGAAGCGCGATTTTAATTTCAGCGCCGCCTCATAGCAAAACAAATGTAAAACGGCCTCGGCGTGAACGTGTTAAAAAGGAAATGTATCGGGTTTCGGAGCAAACAGAGGTAATAATCCAAAAATCTGGTGCGATGCGCGGAACACACGACTTTTACTTACCAACATACTTTGATAAAAAATTAACGTGTTTTGATGAATATGTAAACGCCATTCCTCAAAATCACAATTTTTTCCCATTCATTTACTTATTTATGTTTTAATTGTTCTCCAAAGTACACTAAACTTTTTTATTGTTAAACAAAAGTTTTTACTTGTGTTGATTCGGCTAGTATAATACTCCATCGCATCTGATTTTATAATCTCTATTTAATTGCTGAAAACTTCAGTTAGTTAATATGGAAACAAATAATTTCCATTAAATATGTATGTTTCAAAGAACGTTGACAACTCTTTCCCATGAACAAAACGTCTTTAATTATAATAAAGTGCACATACATACATCAAATACCCAGTTTTATAAAAATCGTTTAAGCCGTTTTTGAAAAAATCGAAAAAAACACGTAAAAATTAGACAAAATTTATTAAATACAGTGCCACCTCCGTTTGACCAATTTTGATGAAATTTTCGCTGTCACAACGCGGGCATATACATACAGTAAATACCCAATTTCAGGTTCGTACGATTTGTAGTTTGTGAGCTGGTCTGTTCAAACACACACTCACAGACCATTTCGTGGGGGTGGTTGTTTGGACTCAGGGGACCCCAAAACGTGTATTTCATTATTATTAATCGTATAAATCAGTAATAGTGATTTTTAATCAAATCAATAAACATCAAAGATTGTTTTACGTTTTTATGTATGCATAAATAAAGCTCAAATTACAAATTAAAAATTAAATATAATAATTACTATTTGATTTTTCGGCAAACGCACTTCTCGATTTCAAACCCATCTTGGAACTGTCCACTGACCACTGAAGACCTAAACATAAATTTGTAAAAGGAAAATTGTTAATATCTATGTATATATTAACAGTTTCGCTTGAGCTGATTAAAATATATTTAGATTATAAATGATTCAAAGACATCCTGAAACAATCAAGAGCTCTCTTCTCTATATAGCCTTCGGTGACAACTTAATCACCAGGGGATACCATAACATAATTTCGGATTCACATTCGAGCAGTTTATTACCAAAAGAGCTAAGCAAATTGGGGATCGCAAATAACTCAATACATATGATCAATAGCCCCCCTTTCCCTCTGACTGTATCACCCCTTGGGACAGGAAGGGGGGGGGGACGAATGGGGGGTTGAGAATTTATGGCCGATGTGCGCTGTACGCCTAGTACTACACTACGCCCCATGTTTGTCTTATTCAGTTCTATAACCGGGGACGAACATGTTTAATGTTTAATGAGGAGTAGTAGAGTAGAACAAAGTGACAGAAAATGGTCATATATTACATGGGAAATATTTACTCGCTGCAAATATGTAAAATCACCCTATTGAATTTGAATTGTAAATGAAATCCCCTTAATATAATGCAAAAGATAAGTAAGAGCTCAAACTTGCAACGGATTATTCTGGGACGATAAAAAAAAAAAAATTAACATTTATTGGAATATTATAAAAAAAATCCATGTTCAAATAGATTTTTCTTTCTTACCCTTCGATACCATGATTGATCAGAAATTTATAGTTGTACTAGCTGGGGTGGTAGTCGCTCAGAGTGGTAATATGAAATTGTAAATGATAAAATTGAAAATGTAAAGGGGCTAAAAAATTATTGTTGAAAAAATAATCTAACTATTTACAATACTTGTTTATAAACAGCACCTTTCATCTTGCTATCCGGAATAATATTAAAATCACGGTCCTATATGTAGGAATTACACGAATTTTGTTTGGGCATTGGATAAAATGTTAATCAAACGAACTATTTATTAAAAAAATACACTAAGTACGTATAGTATAATATTTCTTAATTTTAATCCTGTAAAATAAATTATAAATCAATAAATAATTTTTATTTGGGAATATTTATTGTTCCATAATATCAACTTTAACCAGTTTTGATTATCCTACCCATAATATAAATTTTAAATATCACAAAATAATTTTTTTTCCAGATATTCTCGTCTGTGTAGCAGAGAGTGTTTGAAACCTATAGTAATAAAAAAAAAAGTTTAAGGAATTTTAAAAATCATATGTTAACTGTTATCAAGAGTGATATTTATTTTTGATCACGAGTGAAAAATACAACAATATCCTGATAATTGCTAAAAAAATAATCGATAATTGTTTTAACCTTGATAATTGAATAAAAGTTTTACAGTGTTCCATTATTAAATTTTTATAAATAATCTTAATTTTCCAGTAATACTTACTCAAATCAGAAATATATATTTTTAGGTATACATTTTAAAATTAAACAATAGAAAAGAGCGTTGGAAATGACTATTAGAATTATAGATATAGGTTAGGCCACAGAGTCTCGTAATTATTTTAAAAAGTCACCTAATCATGCAGTTAAAAGTCAAATTTTCGCCAGTTCAGGTGGTTGAAGCCCTGAAGATGCCTGAATAGGCGAAAATTTGGCTTGTACCTCCATGATTAGGTGAAGTTCTTAAATAATTACGAGATTTTGAGGCCTCACCTTCTATATCTAAAATTAAACAGTATAATTTTTTTTATGTGTTAATGAAGCATAATTTAAAAATAAAATATAATAATTATTATATGATTTTTTTTGGAAAAAATAATTATAGATTTCAAGCCCTGGTCCAAGGTGAAAATTCTAAATGTCATAAATAAATTATTATTATTAAAGCAGGCAGAACAAAATGTGTTATAAATTATTTTAATCAGTCCAGCCCTTTTCGAGAGCTAGGCTGTAATAAGCCCGGTCTCATCTAGGATTATAATAAAATAAAATGAGTGCAGAGCCTTCGCAACACTATGCTATTAAATAAATTATTTCATAAATACTTTTGGAGTAGTAAACTTTATCGCTGAGCTTGCAAATAAATATTTAACTGAGCTCTAAAACGCTCTGAATTCTACTAAAAAAAAAACATAAGAGCCATAATAACTTTAACGTATTTTCCAGAAGGAAAATTGGCGAAAACCAAAAAAAATTATTTCTGAAAAAAAAAAGATTTAATAATGTTCAAAATTTTATTTTAATTTCTACAACAAGGTATAAGGCTAGTTACATTTGAATAAGGTACACATTTTTCGTTTGATATATTAATATTAAATTATCGGCATCAGACATCCAATTGAATTATCCAAACAATGGTTATAACAATGAACCATTGTTAATGACAAGGGGGAAAGTACGAATATAATTAGAAGTGTAACAAGAGAATATAAATGAAACATTATCTTGGCTATAGAAATTTCAGTTGGTAGGTACAATAATGAAATATATGCTCCAATATATCAGAAAACAATTTCCCTCTATATAGAATTTTCCATAATTATATTAATTATCATCAATAACTTTTTAATATTTATTTTATCAAATGAATGTTCAGAACTATCCTATCACCGGATTACCCTAGAGCATATAGTAAATCATTATTGCAAAAAAAAAACGCGATAAACGTTTGATTTCTTCATACAAATGATCTAATAATGTAAATTTCACAATAGGATGACTGATATATTTTTTTAATATTTTAAAAGGAGGCGATCATTAACCAGATTTTTTAAAACATTTATTACACACCAAAATTACTATCCACATTAGTGTATTAAAAGGACTTTTATTATGAATTCATATTTTTTTTCACTTTCACTTACCTATATATGAAATAAATAGTAAGGGAAAGTATTGCGATCGTGAAAAATTTCGACTTCCGGTTATCAACGGAAATACACGTTTTGGGGTCTCCTGAGTCCAAATAACCAAGTCCCATTAAATGGTCTGTGTGTGTGTGTGAACAGACTAGCTCAACATAAACCGTGCAACCTGAAATTTGGTATTTAGTGAATGTACCTATATGCCCGCGGTGTGAAGGGAAAAATTTCATCAAAATTGGTCAATTAGAGGCAATGCTTTATTTAATAAATTTTGTCTCATTTTTAAGTTTTTTTTTTCGATGTTCACAAAAACGGCTTTAACGATTTTTATCAAACTGGGTATTTGATGTATGTATATGCCAGCAATGTGACAGCCAAAATTTCATCTAAATTGATCTAAATTGAGGGCGCACTTTATTTAATAAATTTTGTCTCATTTACAAGTTTTTTTTTATTTACTCAAAAACGGTTCAAAGGATTTTGATCGAACTGGGTATTTGAAGTAACTATTTTGATCAAACTGGGTATTTGATGTAATTATTTTGATCAAACTGGGTAATTGATGTAACTATTTTGATCAAACTGGGTATTTGATGTATGTATATGCCCGCGATGTGACAGCCAAAATTTCATTTCCCATATTAATAACTGATGAAAATAAAAACTTTTATTTAACAATAAAAAAATTTAGTTGTTGTTCATTTTAAATATTATTATGATGGCATGAATTATAATTTTATGGTGTACGTAACTAATACGAATTTCTTCAAGAGGTATTTTTATTATTACTCTATCCATATAATTTTATATACAGAGAAAAGAACGGCCTGGGCCAATCTTTTTTGTCATATAAAATTATTTAAATAACGGCTATTAAATTTAATCAATGAATATTCTATTAATATCTATTTTTTTATTATATTAATAAAGTTTAATCTTACGTACCTAATTGGAGTGGATTTAATCAAATCCAAGAACATATTCCATAAAAATATATATTAAAAAAAAATAAAATAAAACTCTAAGGACTAGGAATATAAACCGTGATTGCCTATAAGTCACGATCATCACTTTAATAAATTCATACTAAGAAACTAAAATGGAGATTCCAAGCCTGTGCGATGTTAGGTACTCGTTATAGATCCCTATTGTTTGAATTCCCACGGAAGCATCGTCGTATATAATGTCTACCAAAGTAGCACAAAGTGACGCTAAATTAAAAGAAAAGTAATATGACTCATTTATAACAAGCGATTTTTTTTTTAATTTACAATCTTGTCGCTAGTTAAATCATGCCTGACAACGGTAAATAGTTACGTGATATAGTTGTGTTTTTTTTTTCACTCAAAGAAACGTGAGTCATATTAAGATGTTAGAAAAAAAATATATCTTTAACAGTTTACTTTAAAAATGTTGAATTTCTACGAACAATCTGTCCCTGTTAATATATATATATATATATATATATATATATATATATATATATATATATATATATATATATATATATATATATATATATTATATAAATACACTTTTAAAAAATTGTTGATATTTTATTTCAGTCTGCCATATTAATCGGTATTAGTACTATTCTTTAGTCTGTCCGTAAATTATATCCTTTAGACAAAGTCCAGCTCCTGATAACTTCCCTGCAACATGGTGACATCAGCCACTTGTTGTGATCATTGAAGAGAGAATGTTAACTTGACTGGGGTACGAAACCTTGGTAGCTCACTTGGATAAATTATTAATAGAGCATTTCCTATTCGCGCAGTTCAAACCTTTTTGAGTTCAAATGTAGCCCTTTCCAAATGAGTTGTAAACCTTTGCAAAACAAATATAACTCCTTGCAACTCAATCGTCACCCTTTTTATTTAAATTGTAATCGATACCACTTCAATTGTCACCCTTGAAAAAAATTTTGAACTCTTGTTAGCACCAAAATTAAAATATTTAGAACAAAAAGTAGATTGTTTTCCTATTTTAACTGTCACTCTCAGTGACAGTTAAAAGATCTCAGAACTTACCTGGATAAATAATGACAGTATTCTTATATATATATTCAAAATTGGATATTGGCAATAGTAGTAAACTAATGTAATTAAAAAAAAGCCTAAAGCAATGTTTTTCTTATTCAACATATATAGTTATCCCTTGTTGAAATAAACTATTTAAAAAAAAAAACATTTTTCTAAGAAAGTAAAGAATGTTATTTTTTTTTTTTTTAAGTTTAATACCCGTCCCAGCCGTTCGTCAGCATTAATTTATAACGCCGGATATGTATAAAAATGAAAACTGAAGTCATCAAAAGAATCTTACTTAAATTTGCAAACATGTATGAAAACCCACAGCAAAATTGACACATCATACTAAATCCTTTGAACCTGAGAAGAAATGGGAAAAAATCTATTGGCCTGTTTTCCTCCTCTCAGACTGTTACGATTGTAAACAAACAGGACATTTAAATAAACAAACAAGTGCCCTTTGGCACTTTTATCATGACTCCAGTATATTAGGCATACTTTAATGGCCTTAACTTCACAAATTCCACTGAACCTAAAATATTATATTTTTTTTTCAAGGGTGATAATTCAAATGGAAAGGGTGAAGATTGAGTTTTAAGTGGTTACATTTGCTTAGGAAAAGGTTACGTTTGAAATGAAAGGATTTCTTGTGACTTGGAAAGGGTTACGATTGACTTGGAAAAGGTTATAGTTGACTTGGAAGAGGTTCAAATAGACTTGGAAATGCTATGTATAAATTCCAATTCATATACCGGAACGAGAAGAGAAATATATGTAATAAGAGTTTCAGTTAAATATTGAATTCGTTACAATAAAACAAAGCTGAAATGTGACAAGCACGTGCAATGAATCCTATATAAGCTCGCTATAGCGCGTGGAATAAACTACCTCCCGGTGTTATACCGAAATCTAAAATTACATGGACATTTGTTTTCTAGTTTATCTCATAAACTCTCCTCTCGAAACTCCATAATTGAAAGTTTAAAGTTAGCGAAACATTATTAGCATCAAATGCTCCAATTACTTCATAACATACCGACACGAGGCAGTGGTTTTCGTGATGAACAACGAATTTAATACCTCATGCGGTCACTGGAGGGGTTGACAGTGAATTATTGTAGCTCGGCGTCGAGAGGTATTCAGATAATGAGTGAATCATGATTTGCGTATATACCTACAGATAAAATAATATAACAGGAAACCAACAAAATTAGCATCTTCCCAAAACTTCGGGTGAAGCTTCCCTTATGTTCCCTTATTCTGGGCGAAAAATGTTTTAAGAGGTTAGATGACTGTAATATAAGCCCCTATAAAACTCTCATCACCTTGATCAGCTTTATTAAATCCTACCTTCCGCCTCCCGCTCGCTACTCTCACTTTTCATGGAGTAGCAAAACGTCAACGGATCGTTTTATCAATCAAACCGGTACCGTATTGGCTACGGTCAGAAGTAACATGGAGGATCTAGTAGCAAACTTCAGTTTCAACTTCGTTTTAGTAGTAAGAGACTCAAGATTTGCAGAGTCCGCCCAAATTAAAGGAAGGCTACGACCATTTAGAGGGTGCTGAAAAGGAGGTGGTCTGCAAATACATTTTGGTCATGTTATGCATTTTTTTTAATAGTTGATATGCTTCTGAATCCAATTTGACCATCCTCAAGACGATAAAGTCAATAGGTCAAAAGTTATCAACATATTACATGTGATAAATCACATTTTGAGCCTGAATGATATTGTAACGTGACACGAAAACATAAGATTGATTCTGTTTCATTGAAAGAGAGTTCTATTATTTTCTGGAATGTTCTAGATCTTTCTGGGATGTTCCATTTCGGACTAAATATAAGAAGCGATGAACTAGGGGCTTATTTTTTCCTTAGAACATTGAAGCACAATGTTACTTTTCAGTCACTAGTAGTTCATAACGTTGTCACTAATTTGAGTTCTAATTATTTGATTGACATTTTACCATTGGTGTTACAATATCATAGTTAACTAAATGATTATTTATGTACATACCTAATCAGGTATATCATATGTACTCGGATTTTCCTGTTATATAAGGGACAAATATGCACCTTTTTTGGTAAACTCTTGTAAAAAAATTAAAAAATATAATCAATATATGTTAAATACCTTCAAATATGTATGTATTGAAATATTAAATAAAACCTGTACCACTATAACCCATGAATAGTCTTGGGTTCAGTACTGTGTAAGGAAGTACTGTTGCTTGATTCGTGTAAGGTGATTTGACCTTGATCACGCTTCGCCTGATTTTCCCCCCTTAATTTTTAAACTAAGGGTACCCACATTATATAGGCTGGGTTTGCCCCTGGAGGGTCTATCGGCCACGGAAACGATCTGTGACAGATTATTAAAGATATCCTGTCAAGCGAGATTCGAACTCGGGACCTTGAGCACAGCAGCTCAATGCCTAACCAATGAGCTACCCCGCACCCTGTTAAAAAAATATTATAGATTATATAATAATACATTATTATTATAATATATAAAAGTTATCGAAATGAAATCCTAGTTTTGTCCATGTACATTCAAAACTTCTCATCTGCAAAAAGCGATTCCCCATCTATTCAGAAAGGTCTCATTCAATTCAACGACGTAAAATCAGCCGAAAATTGTATATCAACAGTGTATTTTAACATAAAGTATACGTGTTAAAAATCATAGATATTAATTTCACATTGATAATGGTTTTTCTATATTTTAATATTTATAAACATATATGCGTATTTTATGTGCAGCTGCCACCTAATATCGTTATATTTGTATTAGTAAAATTTCTAGTGAGTTCTGTAATATTTCAGTAAATGAATCATTTGGTTTAGAAAGAGCACTTATCCATTTTTTTTAGATATTTCGGTTCATTGCTGTAGAGATTTTTAGTGTCCAAACGGCAAATCTTCAATTTGCTCCTTTGCAAAGTTACAAGTGTTTTGAATTGCCGTTTAGTGATAAAACGGTTTAAGCCCGTACATGTACCGTTTCGACTGTAAAAAAGCTCAACAATAATTGGACCACAATATCTAAACTAAAATGGACACTTGCCCTTTCAAAACTAAAAGATTCAAGTATTTGTCATATTCAGCAATTTTTTTTCCTTATTCGGTTAATTTTTTCCTGCACTAAAGTGCATAAGACCGTACTAAATACAACAATATATAAATATATACAGGATTTATTTGAAGAATTCACTTCAGCAGTTATGCAATTTCTATTAAGTTTTGCTATTTAATATTTTATAGAATCGATATGACATTAAATATTACTTATTGACAATTAGTAATATGGATAAAGGTAGGATAGGGAAGGTAACCGAAAAAGGATTACAGCCCTTAACATAGGTCATCAGTAAACAGGGCAGAAACGGGAAACCCAACAGCTGGTCCTTTAGGGCCCAATTCGACACTACCCTTCCCACCGGCGTAAAACTTTATCCCTTTCCCGGACCAAGAGAGTGGGAAAATGTCCAATACCTATGGATTATGGCAGCGTTGAGGAGTCCCTGAGAGATCAATGGAGTCCTGCCCCCCTGGAAAAACCCTAGATGCTATCTGAACATCCTAAGGATCTGTTACCCAGTTTCTTGAACTATGCATATAAACATTGAGCCCGTCCTCCCTCACGCTTTCAATAAGTTAATAGAACTTGGATTACTCAATGTATTTAGAAATTGAACTTAATCATAATTTATTTCCATTTAGAATATGCATACATAGTGGACAAACAAAGCTATGAGTAAAAAGATACGGAAGGATGCCAACAAATAATTTCATCGTTGGAATAATACGTTTGTTAAACTAAACAGGTAAAATACATTTTAAAAGAATCATTTCTAATCAAACTTATAACAGTCATAATTATGGAAGAAAGCTGACGTGAAAATTAATGAAGTAAATGCGATTAAAGGTGCGGTCAACAAAGTTGTAACGCTTATATGACGTTCCGACTCAAATATTTGTGGTTTCGGTAGGACGGTAGAAAAAAACGGTAGTACTTCTGAACAGTGGCTCACGTGCCGCCCTCCAGTAACCCTTTTGGGGGTTTATTTATCTCTGAAGAGCGAGCGTAGCTTTAGCCGGAGTCAAAAGCTAGGATCTAATAACGCTAATCAAGGCCCTTTGTAACTGAAAAAGACACGATGGGAGTTCGACAATTTCACTGTCACATAAACTCTCCAAACAGGCCAAGCCCATGAGCGCCTCTTCAGAAGAAAAAAGAAAAAGAAACGCACCAACAAATAAAGCAACATTAGCCGACTCCAGATTATCATAAACTGACGGATCACACTGAAATAAGAAACATAGTTAGGAATTGCTAAGTAATGATATCAATAGAACTTTTTATACAATTAGGCTAGTGTCACCTGAGAATGAACAATTAGCCACAAGATCTCATGATCACATTGTATATTAAAACCCGAAAATGGCTGAATGTGTCCAGAATCAGACGTAAGTATTCGAATCTTTGGCTAGATTCCCGAATAGCTAGCTAGATTGTGAGCATAGCTCGGAGAAGTCAAGAATCAACATCTAATTGAAGTCAATGATGGTTACGATTATTACTTAAAAGAACCCACCGGGAGTTTTGAAGAAGTCCTAAATTCTTATTAAAATAAAGGTATATCAATACTCAGCCATTCTCAATATTCCATGTATGTTGTGGCCGTATGTTTTTGCATCGAATGATCACAGTTTTACTTTCCATCTTTATTTTCCAATGGCTTTAATCACCTTCTTGATATATTCCCATATCCGCATCGAAAGGAAACTAAATTTGTCAAAACCACAACAAAGCTTTTTATTCAATAAATGTCAATTCTCCATTTTTGAAATAAGAATTTCATTTTTTTTTTTTTTTTTTTTTTTACGTTACATTTACCAGACTGGACAGACTCTCTAAGATGTTCTTTATTGTCAATCCTCTTTTGTGCATTAGTAATATAGTATGTGAAAGAATTTCATCTCAAGTTTTTTCAATTCTTATTTATATAGTGCTGTTCACGGTCCAAGAATCATAGCCATCAAATCATACCGCATTGTATGACATCAATACAAGTTTTTTAGTAGGGGATATCGGTATTTTGAAAATGAAACATTATTCAACAATTTACACAATGATGTTTATTAAGGTAAGTTAAAATATCTTGAATTGCAGAAAGACATAGATATAGCAGAAGCGATATTTGAGAACATCTATCCAAGGATAATTGAGTTTCAAGAGCTGAATTGTTTCACGTCTCTTGAATCCAAAACTGAAGGGTGGAAGTGACCCTTCGGGTTTACCATTCCAAACTTTAAGACGAGGGTATTGACGGGCAATGTTGTTTAATGCCGGCTTTAGTATTGAGGCTCAGATCAATGTTGGGCAGAGGCGGGGAGGAATGCGTCCGCTGGCGTCCAGAGTAGAACCTCCCCCCTCTTCACCCCCCTCCTTCAACCCCTCAGCATTCTCTTAGAATGGTAATTACAAGAGGGCTTTTGGAGAAATACTTTCTCCCGAAAGTAAAAAGTAGTTCTAACGACCCTCCGGCTTTTTCACCCTCTCCTCTCATTCCGTTTCTTGTCAATGCCCAGACGAATAGCCTCCAAACAGAATACATTGAGAAGTTCGGCACTTTAAAACTTACCAAGTCGAGATTAAATTGATTAGAATTACTGGAGGAAATGTCATTAAAAACTTTTACCAAAGATCTACTTCCGGTTAACGAATAAAAATATTTGATAGGGTGAGCGGAACACAGAGTATTTTATAAATAATATAAATTGTTAAACTAATTGCAGTCATTAAATATAAAATAATTATTACTATCCATAGGATTACCAAGGGGTATCTGACTTCTTAGTTTTACCAAGAGGGGGATTTTCTTTTATTGTTAATTAACTCTAAATATTTTTTTTTTAAATTTATTTCATGAGATTGATGTTAATCACTAGAAACAAAATACCAATATAAAAAAATCCAAAGAAAAATTACTAGGAAAAGATAAAATACTATTTTCCTTTTTTTTTTTTGTAGGGGTTTGTAATGAAAAAAGTGTGACTGGCCCGAAACGTCGGCAAGAGACCTCAAATGATACTCAATAACATCAATAAAATGTATATTGAATTCATTTTCAGTTTAAATAAAACAAAAGAGAAATTATTAACTGCAACTGTTATCAGTCACATATACATATCTATATATATTTTTTATTTTTAGCAACTATCTGCTGGTAAGATGTTCCAGAATTTCCAGTTTATCGCGTACTGAAACAATGCTTGAAGCCATCATCACAACTAAATCAATATTTAGTCTAAATGTACGAAAGAAAAAACATTTTTTTTTTTTGTCTTTTTTTTGGTTAAATTGAAGACTTTGGAATTGGATTTTTGAAAATTTGATTTTACTGAATACTGAGTTAGGGCTTTCAGGGCACAATGAAGTTCCGTTTTAGGGACTACTTCCAAGACTCACCTCTTTTAAGAAAGGACATAGTAAGAGCGGGGGGGGGGGGGGGGATGGGTTCGAACTTAAGAAGTTGTAGATTTTCATTGTTTCAGTCGGAACTTCCACGTCGATTTTGAACAATATCGTAAATAAATATATAATGTTATTTATAATAATGGCGGTTTGTTATACCATAAAGAGGTAGGTTAGTAATACTTTAAAAAAAATAATAAATAAAACCCTCCTCTTCAAATTAAACAGACCCCGATGTTATTTTTTATTTTATTTATTTTTTTTTTTTTTTGGCTATAATAGCTTTATAGTTGGTTGGCCAGGTTTATTCAGCCGTATATAATATCATCCCAAACATAAAAGGAAAAAAAATGAGAGACGGTTTAGGGAAAACAGACTAAAAAGAATATTTGAAAATAAAAAATCATTCTAAAGGGTATAAAGTCATTTAAATATTATAATAATTTATTTCAGGAACTTGAAAGGAATTTACTTTTTTTCAATCTTAGCACATCAAGTTTTCTAAAATATTCCCTCAAAAAGTATATTATTACTTGGCGTGTGTGATATGATTCATGTTTTGGCAGGTTATTTTACGTCAAAAATTGTTATGTTTGCCTCAGATTAGACTAACATTCTTTATTTTTTTTTTTATCCTTTCCTTGCCTCATTTATCATATTTCTAAATGGAATTTGCTTCAAGGAATAGTGTATTTATAATAAATGTATGTGCATAATAAATCAAAATAAGGGATATACCATTAACAATATTTTGATTCGCGACAGATGTTTTTTTTGTTTTTGTTTTTTATCCTTGGTGTCTCTCTAAAGATTGTATTGACTAATATAAAGCCCAGCCAAAGTTTATTTATTTTTTTTAAAACATATAATGTATACCTAACTTTTTTTTTAATTTAAAAATACATACTTCTATGTGTTAATTTAAATTATTGTTTCGGAAATAAATAAAGTGGAGGTCAATAATCTTATATTTAATTTTAAAGGAATGGCAATACATTATATCATATAAATATACATTATAAATATAAAAAGTACTTGCGGATTTGATAAGATTAAATATTATAGTAAAAAATGTTATGTACATAAAGATTAATGAAATAATAATAAAAATTATATTCGAAACATGTACAAGAGATGGATTTTATAAAAAAAATGACAAAAAAAAAAAAAAAAAAATCAATCCGCTTTACGCTAATAGGAAGCACTTCATTCAAGGGTGTCTTCAGTAGAAAAATATCAGCTTGTTTGATAAATAACGAAGCACTTAAATTGAATTGGTTTTTCCTCTATTTTTAGGGAAAAGTGGGCGAGATTTCAATAAATTTCCTGAAACGTTTAGCGTTCTCTTGAAACAATTAATTATACTTATTCCTAAGTACGAGGATTGTTGTTGAACTAAGTTAAAAAAAAAAAAGGCTTTTAATATGATGAATTTGAAGATTAAACCAATTGGGAAAGTACAGAATCGATTTTCTCGATTCTGAGAGTAATATTCTACTTATAGAAGCATTGCAATATGTTTTTTATGCATGCTATAAATATATATATACATACATAATATTGTAATGAAAATGGTGGTGCGGTGTAGTACTTATGTTATATAGTTAGTAGTTATAGTTAAATGTCACCCTTCCGGTAAACTATTCTAGAATGAAATTCAAGATAATGTAAATTTTTATCTCTGGCTTTAAGGATTTAACCAGAAAATTGATCAGTAAAAGTACACAAAAAAATAGTTAAAAATGAATAAGTTTTTATTCTACACAACATTGCTTTGAAATCTATAGGATTAATATTTTTTTTCAATTACAATAAAGGGAACTCCACTAGAACAAACGACTATTAGTCGTAACAAATTCTTATTTTTTCCCTCTTCAGATTCCCAACACTGTCACACAAACGTGACACGGAATACGTCACGCAACATTTAGAAATGTTTGTTTAATCAGGACTAAAACGTTTCCGATGTTCCAAGCGCCCACGATCATTCATCCCACTGGGTTTTACAAAACATGACTTTCTCCATTTGACAAATTTTCTACAGAAATTCGGTTAGAGCTGTCACATATAGAGATCGTCCGGCATCAGGCCCTCCTTCACACATGAAAAGGACATGAGGGGGGGGGGGCGGAAAGTGGGGGGAGCAATATCATCACGAACTTGTTTCCTTATCTCCAAGCAATTAAGTTGATTTATGGTCCTACTCTGCTTCCTATCTATTGCGACTAGGGGAGTACTTTCTCCGTAGGGTGTGGTTGGTACTTGTGAAGCGAAGAGCTACCGATGGAAACGAGAGTATGAGGTATTTTCTCAACACACCTGGGCAGAATAAATCCATATAGAGAAATACTTTATTCAACAAAATATAAAGTAATGCCGCCATAATGTATAGGATTGCTAGTCACAAGCATACTGATTAATCTATATAGACATCGATTATAAATCCACAATTTTTTTTTCCTTCTTGGTTTTTCCTTTGTTTGGTTTTCTCCTTAATGTGTGCTGCTATCTTGATGACAACAGCATTTTAGTACATTTTTATTGGTGGTGTATAATCCCTACGGAGTCTAGGAACAAAAAAAATTATATACCTATATATTAGTGATGTAAAACTATCGATACTATCGATAGTTTGTGGTTGTGATAAAATAACATTTAAAACGCTATCCTCTTCGTCCTCTTCATCAAGGTCTTTGCTTTAAATGTGGCGGAATAATCTTCCTGAACAAAAAAAATATATGTTTTTGTGACATTTGCCTGGACAAAGCTTCCTTCGAAACGGCTTATTTCATATAGAGTATTTCTCAGGTAGTTGATTTAGAGAGGTTGAAAAAATATTGTTAAAAAAAAACTTTAATTTAGTTTCTATGTCATTCTGAAGTCGAGGAACTGATATATAATCAGTTCTATTTGGTTTTGTTTATATATTATTCCATCAAGTCTTGAGACATCTATGAGCACGGGTATTCACATGTCTTTAGCCTATCAATGGGTTTTCTTTCTTAACTTTCTTAAATTTCTTAAATTTAATTCAGAGTCCCATAGAGCTGCCTACCTTGAAGTTTAATCAGTATATTGTAAGGATGACTTTGGTCAGTTAATTTGAGTTAACATTGTTCAATTGAAATCACTATTTTTTTAAAGAGTAGATTTTCGTGAGACGAATAAATGAAATTATGTTTTAACATTTTTTTTTCTTCATAAAAATTAATTATATAGCTCAGGGGTGCTTAGAGCCTATCACTTCTCCTCTTTAAAAAAAAGTTTTCGATAGTATAATGGATAGATCAAAAAACAATCGATAGTCTCGATAGTTTAAAACTATCGATAATTTTACATCACTAATATATATATATATATAGAGAGAGAGAGAGAGACACGTTTTTGAAAAAACTGATGCCTAATTATATTAGGTGGCTGATACACAACATACTTATTTATCTTGTACAGATTATTTGTTAAATCTTAATTACTAATACAATTAAAATATCCCTGCATATACAAAGATTTTTTAATTTTCTCTCAATAGGCCTGGCCTTACTGGCGACTAAATACGAATTAATATAGATGTGTAGTAATTAAAACTATAACTATAAGTATGAGTTTTAGGATGTCCCGTTTGTTTTTAGTCAGTTGATCAAAATCACTCCCTTTTATAAAGTTTAGTCAGTATTAGTTAAAAGTAGTATTTTGTGTTTCCGTGTTCAGTTAGGAATTATTTTAACCTGTTTTCTGTGTTAAGTAGATGTGTCATGATTGCTTAGTGTTAACTGTGTTGTATTTGTGCATAATCTTTCCGGTAATGAGGCTCTTGATATGGGAGATTGGGCTCCATCAATTAATGTAGAATTACATTTTTTTTTTTTTATATTGAGCCAGTATTGGCTTGTTTCTTAATTCATAAGCAATTCAATTATTATCAGATGTTATTTAGTTAATATACTTCATATGATCATATACTTGAGTTAAACAATAGCACAACGCCGAGTATAAATAGTTAGACAAAATTTTACCGGGTAAAGGGTTGAAGTCAGACAGAACAAGTCTCAAATCACTGATCGACTTTCGTATTCGTTATTTAAAGGAACTACCAAGGAATTATTAAACAAATATGAATAATAAGATATGAGAAGTAAAGAAACATTTCCTCCCCGAAGGGTAACTGATGGCCATTAAATAATTGACGGAGCATAGTGGACTAACACTTAATGCCGGATGGAAGTAGTAAAGAAGTTCATATAGGATGCACTATTACCATTCTTACTGCTCGGAACAATCCTCAGTCAAAAACATTTTACCATACACGACATAACAGACATTTATATACATATATAATGTCGTAAAATGAACGTTTTTTTATTTTATTTTATCAGTATCAATTCAGTATAATTTTTTGACAATTTTCTAACGGAAAAAATCATAGAAAATCTCAAGTAATGACAACAAATGTATGAATTATTTCTTGCCAGTACTTGAGGATTTTTTTTTCTAAAATATTATAAATTCATTGCTTGAAAATATGTGCTTTAAAAAAACCAAATCGTTAGCACAGGCATTCCCGGTAAGCATTGAAAGCAGTTCCGGACCGGGTTTAAATAAACCAGCAAAACATTGTTTAGTCAACAAATAAACTCGTGTTGTTAGCTACTAACAAACCCAAAACAACAGTTAACCTTTGATTTAATTAGCTACAGGATAACAAACATGTGATTTGAACCTTTTGCGTTGTGCATATTATTTGTTTTTGTATGTATACTATAAACACAAAAAGTTACCTCAGTTATGAATTTGATGGGAAAGTATGTTGTAAAAACCTTTTAAAACATACTCCCCCATTATGTTTGGGAGTTACAAAATCACGAAACTTATATGTGGAAGTTTTCCACAGGGTAATGGGTAATCAGATCAGACCTTTCTAAAAAGAGATAGGTAAGGTTACTGAGGATAATTTTGAACACATATTGTGTTATCCCGAAGAGAAACGTTTTTGAGGTAATTACCTAAACTAATGATTAGGTTTTACTTTTTTTTTTTTTAAAGTTTTAGAATACATTTCTATTCCCTTTCCAAGTTCCATTCCTATTCTAATACCCATTAATATATGCATCTATACAAAAGCTACACGCCATATCGCGAAAGAAAAATCAGATTTCTGTAGCATAGTCTACATAAACTTGATATTTCTGGGGAGGGGGGCTTAATTATAGGAGGAAACTTAATTTTTGTAAAAAAAAAAAAAAAGTCTTATACATATTCAGTTGACAGAATGATGACAAGTGTGTGCTAAAATAAAATTATAATAAAAAGATGGAAGAAAATTAAATTTTAAAATATGACAAGCATATTATTGTATACAAAATAACTAGACGTTCAATCATGTGATAGAGAATATAAGGAATGAGAATGGGGACACAGCTCCGAAACATCATATGAATATCATTATATGTATATGTAGGAAAAATGAAGAAAAATAACATGGAAATGAGTTGCTAAACCTTTAAAAAAATCTTAAAATGCAAATATCTGGAACACGGAAACTTTCAGTTGGTATCAAATTATCCTCAAAATAACCTCACCAATCACCTTTTTAAAAGGATCAGGTCTCATACCAATTACTCTGTATATATACGGTAATTTACGAACAATATTGTTGTCTGATAATAATTATTGATATTTTGGCCAGTATAAAAAATTTCAGACTACTCTGATAGTGAAAAAAATTAGTTATGACCTTGCATAGCTGACCTTGCATAACTGACCTTGCAAATAAGATAAAAATAGTGAAATTGCCCATAAATAAATTAGAGATTGTAAAATTAAACTATTTGTCAATTTATAAATAAATAATGAAGCTTTTATAAGAGTATGAATTAATTTAAATAACTTAGAGTAAGATGTTCACTGCTGAATCCCCTGAGCCCCTGTGACATTCTTGTTGTCGGACGACATTCCAGGTGCATTGCATAGGGGACTTCACCTTGCTGTTTCTCCCTCTGACCTTTATTTTCCATTTCATTCATAGCAAGGCCAACATCTTTCTAGAGGAGTTCCATTTATTTATACATGTCGCTATATAATATGGATTTTTCATCCTTCAAAAGCCCTCTCAAGATTTAACGAAATACCTCGTAGCGCAATCAGACTGCAAAAAAACTTCTGAAAACGCATTAAAAACAATGATTTCTCCACGAAAAACTGCATAATCCAAAAAAACAGACGTAACTAAAACTAGGTTTACTTTTTGTACGCATGATGATAAATGACTAATTGACTTTCTAAAATAAAGGTCTGCCAATTAATAAAAATAAAAATAAAAAACGTTGACTTGACAGATGCAGGTTTTATAATTAACATACGTTTTTGAAATGCTATTAAAAGAAAACTAACTCCAATGAAATGACATTTTTTCTCCCATTTCCCTTTTAGGGAAAGTTATTACCCCTTTAAGTTGGTGTTATAATATTATTTAAAAAGAAATAATATAATCTGCTAAACCAAAGTGCATTTAGCATTAGTCATCTCAGGATCCATTCAAATACAAACAACTATGCAATAACCAATGACGAAAGAAGAAACAAACAAATGAAAAAAAAACCTATGAACATGCATTCATACATATATGGAATGTCTACATACAACCAAAGAATCTCTGAGTCGAGCTTTGCCACTAACAAGAGGGAGGGCAAAGCAGGTGTTAAGGAGATCCCAGTGCGTCTCGCCCTACCGCATCATAGGTATTACAAGCAAATAGAGACAAAGCTAAAATAATGCTAGAACTGAATTAGAATAGTTTTGTCTCGGGTCGACTCTAGATTATTTAAATATTCTAATATAAAATATTCCCCAACAAAACCCAAATGTTTTTAATCCTTGTTTTATCAAAATGTTTCTGTAGTAAACTTGCTTTACGGTTATGAAATTGGAACAAACTCTGCAGCCTTATATAACTATATAGATGAGGCTGTAACACGAAGAAGAGATTGTTTTTGGACGTGAAACAAACAATAAAGACGGAATGAGGATAAAGGGTTGTAAGAATTTTGGGTACACATCTTAGATGTCGACCAAAATCTAGATGGGATGGATGCGTAATATATTATATTGCTTTGAATATATTAAAAAATATCCTTTAAGGCTAACTACGTTTTAGTGTAATCAACACAATTACGATACGTAAAAACAGAACCATCAACTTGTCACTAAACGCTGAACAAAATAAAGAACGGATAAACAAGCGCAGAAGACAAACCGGATAAGCGAATATAAGATCTTCCATTGTGATGGTGGGGGGGGGGGGCACGGTACCTGTTACGGTGAATCCCTTTCAATCGGACCCGTTGACAGGGGATAAAAGGCACCGCAAATCCTGAAGATGAAAACATTCTGCCCACGAACCATCCGCACATGGTGTCGCAAGGAACGAGGCCTGAATTAGGAAACCGAAGAACCATCTGTAACACGGAATACATCAATCTGCTTTCGTCTCTGACCGGGAGGTCGAGATTAGCAATGTCGCTATGGTAGAATCTAGCACGCAGAATGAGTATTAATCATCTAAATTTGAAAAATAAATTGGGATCATATATCAATTATCATAATTTCTCAATTTCCCATATGGATTTTTTAAAATTAAAAGACATTAAATGACTTGATGATTGAAGGAGCAGGTAAATACTTACAACAGGGGAATTAGTGTTAAAATGGAGAAACTTAGATTAGTGTGTTAAATATGGCCTCAGGCACCCTCTACTACAACAACGTCTAAGGTAACTTAAAGAAGTTTTACATTTGTGAGCTCATGTAGAAGGTAATAGAGAGATTTTCTCGCTTGTTTGTTTGTTGTTCACACCTGTGTGTTAGCTGTTTATGAGAGTAAAGGTCTGGTCACACATAACTGCACCGCAGTACGGGCGTGTATCGGATCTGATTCATTTACGAAGGATAGATCGTAACCGGTCACACATGCCCGACACCGGGTCAACAGACTTGTTACTATCTATCTTTCGTATTTGAACGCCCGTGCTGCAGTTGCGGTTATGTGTGACCAGACCTTGAAACGTCGAATATATAGAAACTTTGCCATCTGCATCTTATAAATCCTCATTTATTCTTCCTATCAAGAAATTATTAATCACATAAAACTCTGATAGGTTATTAGAGGTGGAAATTCTTAATAATTCCTTTAACATGATACCTAAAACATTAAAAAATATTCACAAGTTATAAGAACAATGATAAATACCTTAGGGCCCATGAAAAACAAAACACGACAGTAATATAAAACAATAATAAACAAATAAGTACAAAGGGAAAATAAAATGTATATAATTAATTTCAAAGCTCATATAAAATGCAGTAACGGATAGAGTTAAGAGAGGAAGGATAGATTAAATGTTGGATGGATGGATAAACAACGAAGTAAGTTATTATAAAAAATAAAAAAATAAATAATAACACAGATGAGAGAAAAAAACGATACAAAGAATTTTAAAATAAAAAAGTACTTATAACTTATAATTAAAGTAAGTATGATTTGCATTATGGATAAGCCCATTTAATGCTCGGATCATTTATTTATTTATCTTTCTCTATTGAATTAATAATCTCAATTATTATTTTTAATTAACATTTAGTTTAAAGACAATTTTTCATTATAAGGAGAAATCGTTAAGGTGAAATGAAATGAGATGTTTTTTTTTTTTTTTTGCAACAAACAATATTGTTTAATTAAAAAAGAATATACCACATTATACCTATAAGCATTATGATAAGGAAAAAAAATTAATTTAATAGGAACATATAATTTTATAAATATTTTTATATACACAAGAGTATAACAAGAACAATAATAATAATAATTATTATTATTATTATCATATTCATTAATCATATTCCGACAAAGGTGATGAATGAGAAGAGTCTATTATTGACTAACAAGCTAAAGGCTGCCAAGAACACTTCCAGACATCAAAGAAAACACGGACACTTCTTGAAACAAAAAGGTCAGCACGAGGGACATGAAGTTAATTAACGATTTTTTAAAATTTTAATTAAATATATCAATAAAAAATTAAAAAAAAAAAAGTTATAAATAAAAAATGAAAAGTTTAGAGGTGAGAGATATTCAACTGTAATTCTTTACGATATGATGAATGATTGTAAGGATCTTCAGTTAAAAAATGAACAGGTTAATTGAATTTCATAACAATTGCGGTTGGTGTATATTTCTGTGTTTCAGATTTTTTTTTTTTTCTTACATTGGATTATTTCATACAGCCAACTATGTGGTTTGGATCAATATATTTTTATCTGCTACTTAAATACAAACATTTACTTGACAAACGATGTTAACTTTCAATATATAACAAGAATTTCATGTACATCACCATTATTAGGACCATTTCGAGTTCTGGAACTGAGCCACAGGGCTCGACAAAAACAATCTAATTTTTCCATAATCCAATACAAAATCCTCCGTAGAATCCTTAATGTCCCTTATTATGCCACAAACAAAATTATCCATAAAGAAATCAAAATTCTATTCGTTGTACATTTTGCCTGGAATATAAAGATGAAACAAAAGTTTTGCCTGTTCTTGAATGGGATTATTCGTTTATACATGCCATGCTCTTTATCAGTATTCATTTCTTGAATAGCCATGTTTATCATAAAGAAATCCGTTTACACAACACCTCAGTTATCATAACTCTTTCAAACCGAAACCAGTGTTTTTATATTTATTCAGAAAAAAATTATATTCGAATTATTTTTCGGTATTATTGCAAATAAAAAGATTTACGGGTCTTGCTCGAAAAATATGAAGAGTCCACGGAAGAAAGGGGGGAAGTCATTTGGAGTGCTATCTGAGAAAATCGAGATTTTAGGTTTGGATCTCTAATTACTTAAGTATCTTTTATTATTTTTCTTCAATTTTTTTATATGCCCTTTTCCTTTTTGTTTTGCGTGTAAAAATAATAAATTTGCCCGAAACAGACATAATACGCTCTAAAAATAAATGTTTTAGTAAAAAAAACAAAAACAATTTAAACATAAAAGAAAGGGGGATAGTCCTGGACGCTCCCCCTTTCTTCCCTGTTTTATTGATGAAATGGTGATATTAATACACAACCCACATAACTTCTAACATGACTCTCCCCCATTCTAGGTTTTTCCGCGAGAACATTCCCCCTTTCTTCCGAGTACGTAGTTCTTTCCATCGCTTGTAACCAACCGACTGTCATTTTTTCTGACTATTTATTTTCACCAACATATTCTACTCAACTATACGAACAATTATATATATATAACTACAATTCGGAAAAAAATTGACTCTCCCCCTTTCTTCCGTGGACTCTTCATATGTGAAGAGATAGGTGTGAATAGAGGGTGCGTTTCAAAACCGGCTAAACCACCGAAGAAGATGAAATACGTTCTGGGCGCAAATCTGAGTGGTTCCACAACATTGAGGCTAGAGAAAGGGTCGCTATTGAAAATCCGTCAATCAGTACTCACCAACTGTCGACTATTTTCGGCCTTCAAGGGAAACAATGTGCTATAAAACATGGTCCATTAAAAAAAAAATCCATTCAAGAACAGAAAAAACTTTTGCTTCATTGTAGAAAATGTATATTTGTATATGTATTTTACTTTCACTTACCTATATATGAAATAAATAGTAAGTGGAAGTATTGCGATCGTGAAAATTTTCGACTTACGGTTTTCAACGGAAATACACGTTTTGGGGTCCCCTGAGTCAAAATAACCAAGTCCCGCGAAATGGTCTGTGTGTGAACAGACTAGCTCAAAAACTGTAAACCGTGCGAACCTGAAATTGGGTATTTAGAGTATGTATAAGCCCGCGATGTGACAGCAAAAATTTCATCAAATTTGCTCAAAGGGAGGGGGTACTTTATTTAATAAGTTTTTTTCGATTTTCTCAAAAACGGCTCTAACGATTTTGATTAAACTGAGTATTTGATCTATTTATATGCCTGAAATATGACAGTAATAATTTCATCAAAACTGATCAACCGGAGGGGGGACTTAATAAATTTTGGATAATTTTCACATGTTTTTTTTATTTAATCAAAAACGGTTGTAACGATTTTGATCAAACTTGGTATTTGATGTATTTACATGCCAAAGATGTGATAACCAACATTTCATCACAATTGATCAACCGGAGGGGGGACTTTACTTAATAAATTTTGTATCATTTTCACGTGTTTTTTTTATTGACACAAAAATGGTTTTAACGATTTTGATCAAACTTGGTATTTGATGTATTTATATGCCCGAAATATGACTGTAAAAATTTCATCAAAATTGATCTACGGGAGGGGGACTTTACTTAATAAATTTTGTATCATTTTCACGGGGTTTTTTTATTTACTCAAAAACGGCTTTAACGATTAACAAAAATAAGATATGAATGTAGAAAAATGTGAGACTTTGGGAAATAATATTTAGCAAAACACGTCAATTTCCAATCTAAGTAAGTTGGTAAGTGAAAGTTGTGTGTTGCGCGCACGCACCAGATTTTTTTTTTATGTATAGTAGTTGGTCACAAGAACCCTCCTATTCACAATCTTTAATCCCAAAACAATACTCTTATGCGTCTGAAAAGAATGAAGGGACCTGTTAAGTTATATAATTATCGACCTGCAATCGACATTCCCATAATTATGTATATGTAATCCCAAAAACATTCCCCAATGTTTCTTTAGTTTCAATCATTATCTATTCGTTATACACGTGATGAGTACATAACAGTCGGTTTTGTTGGATAACTATCTGTCGGCTTCAGAACCCGCTTGTCATTTACCTGTTCCTCTCATAAAAATGTCAGTTCCTGTACTGCTGATAAGGCTCATATTTTTTCCAGAAATTTTGAATAAGACAGAAACAATCAATACAAAATCAACCCCTAGACTACAAATGTACCTCAACATACAGGAACAAAAGTAGGTGAGAAATTCATTTTTGTAAAGTAAAAATTATTTTTCCAAAGAAATATTATGATTCCTTAAAAGTAATTGTTTTTCTAAATTAGAAACATTTATAAAATTTATCAATGTAGGATACTAATAAAAATAACTATATAAACATTATCATCGAACTAATGCGAAAGTAGCAGCGTCTAAGACATCAGTTGGATGAAAAAAAAACTGTTATATCCTTGAATTGGAATTTTTATCGTAAGTTCTAGTAAAATGTAGTAGAAAAAAGTGGTCAGGAAAGAAAAAATGATCAAGAGAACAAATCAAGAAAAATAATATAAACTCAAACAAGAATGGAGTAGGATTTAATGGAAGTGTTGTAAAAATAAACGAGAAAATGTGCGTTTTTGTAAAAATAAAGCAAATAAGGTACCAGAGAACAATTGGTGTTTGTCAACGGATTTCTAAGCACGATAAATGACTAAAGAAACAGAACAAAACAGATCGTTGAAGTACTGAGAAGAAAAAAAGAAAATTTTAATTGTAAATAATTAAACAGTATTTACAAAATACAACTAAGTGGTGCAGGTTAAAAGTTTTTTTTTTTTTTTTTGAGGGCTGATGTGTAGAAAATTATAAATTTAATTGAATTAGTCATGAGATATTTCAATAATAGATAATAACTTACTCTGATCAAGAACCTATTTCACAAATTTTCTTGAAAATTATGAGTCTTAGAATACTATATAATCACAAATATACTATATGTACAGGAAGATCTAAATTTTGTAAAAGATAGAATGGTGAATATCTTCTTCCCACAACTTTTATTTAAAATTTTACAAAAATTACATAAATTGCCAACGTTTCGGACTATTGAGTCTTAGAATAGAATTGAAAATAAACTTTATAATTGGCCAAATATTAAAGTTATGGAGCATTATTAAACTTAATGTGTAAAATACAATATACGCATACAAATACATCGACATATATACAGTATACATAATACAAATGCATCGACTAATATAAATAAAAATAAAATTAGAACGAATACCTACAAATAAAAGGATATATCCTGAATATTATATTCATTATCATTACTTAATAAGTTATGTTCAGATTCCAAGAAAGGAATACTTAAATTTAAACACTACTATGCCACAAATATTCTTTGTTTGTTTGTTTTAACGTCACCTTATGCCACTAAGGCTAATCGGACGATGCTAAAGTGGGAGTCCTAAATTTTGCCTATCCAGATATATAGGGATAGGGGTTTGGGATCTTTAACGAGTACCTGACATCGTACAGGCTCGGGACCTCCATTTTACGCCCCAACCGAGGGACGGCATAGCCAAGGATTTTTAACACCCTTTAAAAAATTCTTAGGGACCTTTAGTGTTGTAGGTTTATATGCTAATCACTATTTCACAGGTGACCCCCAATAAACTATCCTTTGCCCTTATCATTCATAAGTACTGAAGGGCTGATGTCGATGGGTCATGTTATCGTATACCCCATACCTTATTTTTTTTTAGGGTTAACAAAAAAATTACTGACGTTGGTACGATGGGGTAAATTACTACACAATACATGGTGATGCTCGCGATGCAGTATGTTTTTTATGTGTCATTTAACAATACATATATCACCATAAACGAATTGTGAATAAGAGGGGGTCTAGCCAAAATCAAGACTGAAAATAAGATCCGAAGAGAGGTTCAACTTGTATTTTACTTGCTGATTGAGGGGGGGCTACTTTGAGTCCACTCCGAATCTATCTGGCCCGACCCGCATATTGATTACCATTCCAATATTCTACCACAGGCAGCTCTTCCATTCTAAGATCCTCCAGCTAGCTGCGGAGGAGGACAGAGAGAGAGAGTGAGAGAGAGGCAATTCAATAAATTAATTATTGTAATTTACAATCTAATATACGACGGTATGAATAAAATAAAAAAAAAGGTATAAATTGCTGATGATATTCATGAAACTAGGGATCACATAATAAAATGGGACTTCTCATTTTATCTGTATACTTTTATAGGGTTCTTAAGGTTCATTCAATGTATCAACTTTACTAAGTAATTACTCTACAACTTTATCAAGTAACAGCTATATTATGATGATGTTTCAAGACTAAAACCCGGTAATACCTTAAGCTTTGAAAAAAAACCCGGACTCTTAACCGCACTACCTCCTACCTATTGCAGTCCTGTACTTGACGGTTTACATTAGAGTTATAGTTCGTAAGTCTCTTTACTTCTAAGTGGTTTAAGTAACATTATCCATTAGTAACATTGTAAGTAGGGTAAACCCTACAGTTATAGGCACTCAGTGCAGATATTGGCACCCCAACTTTAACTAAAAGGAATAAGTAAACAAGTTCTAATTTTATTACAGGATATACATGAGTCTAATATTTGAAGGGTCCTCTAAGTCATCTATGAAATAAGACTTTAACAAACTAACAATAGGGAAGACTTCATAATTAAATTCACAGGGTACCAATAACTAGATTTGGCACTTTTAATAATAAATATTGCCATATTGTAAAACTAATCTACTTTTGACCCAGAAAAACCTCTTGAGTCTTTATGAGGATAGATAATGAGGAGCTATAGGAAGTTTCTATTTGATCCCTTTACAAAAAGTATTTTTTTAAATTTAACCACAGAAATGTAGTCTTAAGGTTGCCAATAACTGTACGGTTTACCCTACATTCACACACCTCCATGTTTTGAATTATATACACTTTTATATTCCTAAACCTATGTATTTTATATATTATTTTTAACTTTATTCTTTAATTTTACTTAAGCAGTACATATATTTATTCTAACATCTTTGCTCACTGCAGGGCATAATTTAAAGAACAATATAGTCGAAACGTTGTCATAATATAGTTAGTTGTTACATTATTGAAGGTACCTCAAGGACCATAAGAAAGGTACCTCAATGACCATAAGAATATCATTTAATATCAAAAGCCAAGAAAAAAAACAAAAAAAAAAAACAGTTGCAGCATGACAGAGAATAATCAATTAAAATTTTCATCACGCAATAGTGATATTTCCAAATAGATTAATATAACAAAAAAAATATAATTTTTTTCAGAGATATAAAATGATTCTAAAACCTTTTTTTTTGTTCTCTATCAACACAAATAGTCGGGATTTGAAGGAGGGTATACAAAATCTAATCCAAAGACAAGTAGAAACAAAATGGCGAACTATAAAGTGAACTTAAACAGTAGTGATAAGCGTCTTTGACGTTAGCGGATTTTTTTACAAATCGGCCAATGTATTGAATGCACCTGTGATCAAGATTATAACTGATATTTACTCCGCCTTTATTATTATTTTTTTAAAATATTTTAATAGTAGTTTTAACAGATATATCTGTAAAACTCGGGCAAGTGTTTTCCCCATTACCATGGTTACTTGTAGTTATCGGTTTGGCTTAGCGTAATTTTTTTAAAACGAGTAAATCCGTCATAAGTTTTTAAAATATTTATATGCTGATATTTAAAAATAAACCTCTGGTGAGAATGAGAGACAGGCCGACTATCTACATCAGTTTATTTCTGGTCCGGATGGGTGACGAGTCGAGTACAGGTTCGTTACACTCGGGCCAATTGTGTCGTTTCGGCGAAATGTCACGTCACTGTTACTTGTGAAGAGTACTTATAACAGGTGTGACAGGTGCGAAGTGTCTCCATGTCTCACCAGGATGAGTGTGACTCACTATGGAGTGGCTTTATCACTGAAAGGTGAGCGAAACAAAGAAAGTATAAATAAAAAAAAAACGTACATTATATATATATATATATATATATATATATATATATATATATATATATATATATATATATATGTATAAATTATGATAATGAGGTTTGACATTTATATATAAATGAACTAAGGTTAAAAACGGGAGCTAAAATATTAATGAATAATTTAAATAAACTCTATGTTGAATAACATTAAAATTAGTCACAGTACAGGACAATGGTAATAATGTTCACTGATCACATTCTATAAATTATGGGGTTTTCTTTTTTTTTTTTCATTTTCACTTACATTATTTTGCCATAAGTCTCCAAAAACTTATGGCTAACGAAACTATAAACACACACTAGTACAAATTTAATTGTTAAGAATAACTAAATTCATTCAAAAGAAAAATTGGTATTTTTTCGAAAACAAAGTAAAAATAGAACATAAATGTCCAATATTTTCTTAAGAAATATTAAGAATATCCTTTGGCAATACGTCCAGAGATTGGAAAAAAAAATACGGTTCAACTTTATACATTTAGAAAATAGGTTAATAAAAAATAGTTGAAATTTATGCGAAACAGGACGAAATCCGTTTAATGAATTATTTTTTAACTATACAATGTTTATAGTGAATATGATTTACTATCAATATGAATATGTTATGAATCACTATGATGCTGGTTGGCAGACAGTTTTTACCAATATCTTTTTACATCTAACTATTTTCTTTTAGTTAAAATCTTGTGTCGAAAGCGTTTGATTATTTTCAAAGCCAGTTAGACAATGTCTGGCGTATATCTGACCTTTTTAAATAATGGGACTAAAAACGTGTGTTGGTTTTTCAACATTTGAATAATGGGAAATCTCTAAATCAAACGGCGGAAATCATTAAAAATAAATAAAAAAATAAACCGTCCAACTTTCAGCATATTGTGGTAAACCGCACTGCCAAGAAAAAATCTAGAAGTACAAAAAAAAATTTTAAGTCTAGGAAAAATTTTAAGATGTGAAAATAAAACAAACAAAATTCATTTGAGTGCACCCACATAGCCGTGGAAATGTCCAAACACTTTTTTTTATTTTTTTTTTAAATAATAAAGTTGAATATTTTACTTTTATTGAGTTAATAAATACAAATGAATATGTTTGAAAGTTCACAGTTTTATTTATTTTTTTACTGTATAAATTTAATTCCCTTTTCTAGTTCGTGTATCAATTTCACAGTGAGCCACGATATCTGGACAAATATGAATTTAAATTAATTCCACTCTGATATAAAAAGATAAACAACACAAATTCCATTTTCACTAGCGAGTCAGTGGCAATACTGAAAGCGTTTGAATATATTAATAATAAAGGTATTCCAAAATCCGTAATTGTAACTGATTCTCTTTCTGTAATTATGGGACTACAAAATTTATGGAGCAAGAACGAAATACATAAACAAATTCAGGAACTTAACTTCCAACAAGTAGCGATGCTGTGGGTTCCTTCTCATGTCGGGATTAAAGGAAACGAACAAGCAGACCAAGTGGCAAAGAAGCAACCAAGAGCTCTGACCCTCCTGATCTAAAATACATAGTTCTCTCCGAATGGGCAAAAAAGGTCAAAAACAGAGTAAAGGGAAATTGGAACGAAGAGTAGCAAAATACAGAACGTAATCACCTTCGCCTGATCAAAGAAGAAAACCGTGCCTGGGTGCCACCAAAGAACCTAACTACAAAGGAAGCAACCATAATAACCAGGCTAAGAATTGGTCACACGAAGCTGACTCATATCCACCTGCTTATTGGACTTCACCGGCCAACTTGCGAAACTTGTGATAATGCTCCTCTTACAGTGGAACACCTCTTCGAATGTCACAAATACTCGAAGGAACGCCGCGACCTCAACAAATATGAAATACGCGACCTAAACATCATAACGCCGTATCAAAACAAACAATGGTATATAAAAAACCCTAAAATACCTCAAGAGAACAAAATTAATGCCATACATTTAAGAAGATCAGTCGTCGCTAATGGCCTGAGCTGTCGAAGCGACGTTAAACAACATCAAATAAAAAAATAAAAAAAGATTAACTCACAAGCCTTTTCCAAGTTTCTGGTAATGAAATCAAGCAGGATTATGTTCGTAGCGAGAAATGATGGTTTATTTTTTTTATTTTTTTTTTTTTAAATACTTGTAACCCAAAATAAAAAAAAAACGTTAAAAGGGTCGGAAGGGGTGGGAAACACCTTAAGTGGGGGGGGGGGGATATTAAGTAACTAGAGAATTTATAAGCGTTGCCTGAAGTATAAAAGAGTGGATGGATATGCGGCGGTGGCAGAAATTTGGCGCTAAAACCTTTAATTACTGCGCGCCGGAATTCCACGGCTTATTAGCGCCTTTAGGAAAAACGCCGTTTAATTAAGTTTGACAGGTCTCTTCTGTTCCCGCCTTTAGCCCGTCTCCCGCCTTTTTTCTTTTTTATTCTTTTTTTTTTCTGCCCTCTGACCGTCCGAGAGGAAATTTTAATGAAATATTGTTGCGGCAAAGGGTCGAACTTGGGGGTGTCAATCCACGTTCGAAGAGGCTTAGTAAGGGATATCGCTGTTAAGTTTTTTTTTTTTTCAAAGAAACTTCGATACATTTCCCGAAGGAAAGAAGAAAGATTTCCCGAAGGAAATTTCAAATTGAATAAATTCTAGACTTTTTTTTTTGTGATTTATCATTGGTTCAAATTAAATATACCAGTGTTGATAAGGTTAAGGACAAAACTTCTCCGCTAATTCCCAACTGTCCATAATTATGTAGTTTATTTGTTGTTATACAGTGAAAATTAACGTTTTAGCCTATTGTTTAAATCAATATTTTCTTTTAGAATTTTGAATTTTTATTATAGCTTTGGTGTAGTCAATTTTCTTTATAAGTGTTGTGTAGTTATTTTATTTTAAATCATTTGTTTTTTTCTTGTATTTTAATAAGCTGCCAACTTCTTGTCATAAGGATTATACAATAAAACAAAAAAATAATAATAAAACACCTATATATATATATATATATATATATATATATATATATATATAATTATTTACCATGAAATTCCTGAATATGATTTGAGGCCCCAATCTTTACCTACATATTTCTAAGTCCACCCTACTAAAAATGTGGTTAGTTTTTTTAATTTAGTAAATTATAATAAAACGTTAGTATCTAATTGTATTACAAAATAAAACACTGTTAGAAATTGTATATCATTGTGATAATGCTGTACTCAAGATAAAATATAAAAAAGTTTTAAAACCTTGACGGTATAAATTTTATTGTATGTAAAATCAAATTTACAAAGGCGGAATGAAGAATAAACACTATTAAAATTACATCTATTAGAATATGAAGTAAAAATAAAATTTACAAGGCATTTATAAAAAATATTTTTCTTCTTTTTCTTTATATACCGAATAAAACGATTTAAAAAAAAACTTTCCAATTGGAGGAAAACATAATATAAATAATGCAAATACACAAATAGATCGTCGACGGGAAAGGAGAGATTTTAAAGGAAAAATATGAAAACATTTTCCTTCTCGGATATATAAAAAAAGAACAATGGCAAAGTTGTAAAGTAAAAAAGTTACCGGAAATGGGGAAAATGAAAAGAAGTTATTACAAACCTTGGCTCATTTTTTTATTTTTACGAGTAAATTGAGAGGGGCTACTTGGGCCAATTAAAGAGTAAATTTGATTCGCTTCAAAGAACTTTATTAACGTTTAAGTTTTAAACAATAAAAATACAAATAAAAGTAACCACATTGACAGATTATTATCATTAATATATGTTACAAACCAAGACTAACTAACAATATTCCGTATAAAGTATTTTATATGTTCATTGAATATGTTAATATTAAATTTTATCATTATGAGAAATTCCCTAAATTTAATTATTTCTAAACGAAAAATTCTTTTGTTATTTCCAATAAACTTATATCGAATAAACCTAACTTAAAATTTTTTTTTTTTTTTTTTTAAACAAAAGAAGAGTTACTTAAGTTCTTGTATTTCAGATGACATATTTTTTACATCATTAAAAAAAACCTGGAGCATAATCTCGAAGATCGAAGGTAATGAATGACTACTCCGTATCAGACGTTAACTAAATTATTATTGACGTAGTGCTTATTAATAGTAATGAAGAGACCACCAAAAAATGACTTGTCAAATATCAAAGATTTCCGGGCCCCTTGAACCATAAATATAAGATAGAGGTATAATATGACATCATTATGTTGATTATAGGTTTGATTCAACAAACACGTTGACAACTGTTTGGTGTGGGCACTACGCGCTTACATCTTAACAACGGACTATTGGTAAAGGCGTATTGCAAATGCGAAAGAGTTATTTTTCGATACGAACATTAAATAAATCACAAATAATGCATGTGTTTGGTTAGTGTGGGATGGAGCATTGTAAAAAAAAAATTCAAAATCTTATATAATCCAAAATTTTCTAGGTCCTGAGGTATTTTTCCCAGGTTTCCGTTATAAATTCATACTTTAGTATTCGTTGAACAGAAACTTTCTGATTTAACAATCATCAGCGATCAAAATTCATAACTTAAGCAGGAGAGAGAAAAATATCAGAGGTCTACCTAATTTATAAGCGAAGTTAAGAGGAGGAGCTTCAAAATAATTCAGTCATTCAAACACTAAGTACTTCAACGATTACTTACGGCAGTCAACAAGCATTCTTCGAGTGGGGCTGTCGAAAGTAAGTTGGGGAGACGCATCTTTGTTAATAATTGATGGTTGGCTTGGAGTAGGCTATGAGCCGGTACTGGTGAATAATGGACAAACTAATTAGCCTCAGCCGAAACTTCCTCAGGCCGAATTTCAACTTAAATTGAAAATCACGACTGACATTCGGGGGGGGGGGGGAGGGGTTACACGGAACCACTAGCTGCTTACTACAGAAATAACTAAGTTCAACAGATTTATGATTCAATTATACCTGAAGCCATTGCATTGGCTCAGAGATCCCATAAGGGAAAATGATATATGGAGAAACGCTGCTGTTCACATAAAAAGGAATGGAAACGATTCACAGAACAATCAATAGGAGAATATGCTGATTTTTTAAATTCATTTAATCATATAAGCTAACCAAAACAATTCATACACATAACTTTTATGTGCTAGTATATACATATGTATTTCATCTCCATCCAATGCGGTCCAACCAATCAATCCACCTCACACTCCGGAAGTAGGTATTTATGTACGTATGGTGACATTTGTGGCTTTTATTATGTTTTTTTTTTTTTTTGTAAATGCACAAAATGAAAAAATAAGAAAATGAAATTTTTTATGCATCATCGTTGATAGCGAAACGAAAAATTAATTTAACAGAATTTCACAACAGAAAAAAAAATCATATAGATAAGATAAACTCGCATTCTTCGCAGATGAATCTTTTTTTTTTCGGGTTTTTTTTTTTTTTTTTTTTTTTAATTCAGGGGAATTTACACAGTGTAGAACGAATATGGGATTATCGGTTGCTTATGTGTACATTGCCGAAAACCATTTCCTTCGTCCGTCACGAAAATTCCCGAGAAAACATTTCTTCAGTGAAGAGTAAATACAAGAAAAATGAGCAAATAGGAATGTGATAAGTAGAGAACCTTTTGTTAAAAAAATACCATCCATATTTTTAAAGCTTCGTCGACGTCTAAATAAATAATCGAAACTAATTCTTTTTAAATAAACGTTCCTCCCCTCCCCCCCAAAATAAAAGATATAGCGAAAATTATTTTTAATAACGGCAACCGAGAACATAAAAATGAACGCAGTCATCAATGTTATATACAGAAAAATCTGGTGCGTGCGCGCAACACACAACTTTCACTTACCAACTTACTTAGATAAGAAATTGACGTGTTTTGTTAAATATCATTTCCCAAAGTCACACATTTTTCTACATTCATATCTTATTTTTATTAATCGTTAAAGCCGTTTTTGAGTAAATAAAAAACCCCGTGAAAATGATACAAAATTTATTAAGTAAAGTCCCCCCTTCGGTTGATCAATTTTGATGAAATGTTGGCTATCACATATTTGGCATATACATACATCAAACACCCAGTTTGGTCACAATCGTGAAAGCCGTTTTTGAGTAAATAAAAAAAGCACGTAAAAATGACACAAAATTTATTAAGTAAAGTGCTCCCTGCGGTTGATCAATTTTGATGAAATTTTTACAGACATATCTCGGGCATATAAATAGATCAAATACCAAGTTTAATCAAAATCGTTAGAGCCGTTTTTGAGAAAATCAAAAAAACACGTGAAAATGTTACAAAATTTATTAAGTAAAGTCCCCCTTCCGGTTAATCAATTTTGATGAAATTTTTACAGTCATATCTCGGGCATATAAATACATCAAATACCCAGTTTGATCAAAATCGTTAATGCCGATTTAGAGTAAATAAAAAAAACACGTGAAAATGTTACAAAATTTATTAAGTAAAGTCCCCCCTCCGGTTAATCAATTTTGATGAAATTTTTACAGTCATATCTCGGGCATATAAATAGATGAAATACTCAGTTTAATCAAAATCGTTAGAGCCGTTTTTGAGAAGATCGAAAAAAACCTAAAAAGTTATTAAGTAAAGTACCCCCTCCCTTTAAGTAATTTTGATGAAATTTATGCTGTCACATCGCGGGCATATACATACAATAAATACCCAACTTCAGGATCGCACGGTTTATAGTTTTTGAGCTAGTCTGTTCACACACACACACACACACACAGACACACACACACACACAGACCATTTCGCGGGACTTGGTCATTTCGACTCAGGGGACCCCAAAACGTGTATTTCCGTTGAAAACCGGAAGTCGAATTTTTTCACGATCGCAATACTTCCACTTACTATATATTTCATATATAGGTAAGTGAAAGTAAAAATTAGTCCCTCCCCCAAATCTGATTGTTACTTGCATAGATCTTGTAAAGGTAAAAATCACATAATATATGATTTTTTTTTTTGTTTTTTTGTTTTACTATCCAAACTGTTAATTGATAAATCGTGTAAAATATGCCTATAAGATAAAAGGGAAGATATTTGAGTGATTTTTAATTTTAAAAATCTGGTGCGTGCGCGCAACACACAACTTTCACTTACCAACTTACTTAGATAAAAAATTGACGTGTTTTGCTAAATATCATTTCCCAAAGTTACACATTTTTCTACATTCATATCTTATTTTTGTTAATCGTTAAAGCCGTTTTTGAGTAAATAAAAAACCCCGCGAAAATGATACAAAATGTATTAAGTAAAGTCCCCACTCCCGTAGATCAATTTTGATGAAATTTTTACAGTCATATCTCGGGCATATAAATACATCAAATACCAAGTTTGATCAAAATCGTTGAATCCGTTTTTGAGTAAATAAAAAAAACACGTGAAAATGATACAAAATTTATTAAGTAAAGTCCCCCCTCCGGTTGATCAATTGTGATGAAATGTTGGTTATCACATCTTTGGCATAAAAATACATCAAATACCAAGTTTGATCAAAATCGTTAAAACCGTTTTTGAATAAATAAAAAAAAAACACGTGAAAATGATACAAAATGTATTAAGTAAAGTCCCCCCTCCGGTTGATCAATTGTGATGAAATGTTGGTTATCACATCTTTGGCATATAAATACATCAATTACCAAGTTTGATCAAAATCGTTAAAACCGTTTTTGAGTAAATAAAAAAAACATGTGAGAATGATACAAAATTTATTAAGTAAAGTCCCCCCTCCGGTTGATCAATTTTGATGAAATTTTTACAGTCATATTTCAGGCATATAAATAGATCAAATATTCAGTTTAATCAAAATCGTTAGAGCCGTTTTTGAGAAAATCGAAAAAAACTTAAAAAGTTATTAAATAAAGTACCCCCTCCCTTTGAGCAAATTTAATGAAATTTTTGCTGTCACATCGCGGGCTTATACATACTCTAAATACCCAATTTCAGGTTCACACGGTTTATAGTTTTTGAGCTAGTCTGCTCACACACACACACACACACACACAGACACACACACACACAGACCATTTCGCCGGACTTGGTTATTTTGACTCAGGGGACCCCAAAACGTGTATTTCCGTTGAAAACCGGAAGTCGAAAATTTTCACGATCGCAATACTTCCACTTACTATATATTTCATAAATAGGTAAGTGAAAGTAAAAATAACCAGAGAGAATTAAGATTTTAATTATTATTTTTGTTTGGTACTCCTATTTTTTTTTTTACTTAAGTTTTTATTTATTAAAATTATGAATATTAAGAATATGATTATTTTTTAACTGAAAAACATTCAATACTAATTAGAAACTAAATTTAAAGTTTAAAACTAAATATTATTCAGAGACATCCTGATACTATAGTGTATTAATGATGCATAGATTTATTTTATTTTTTAATAACAAATATTGTACACCACAAACTATGGCAAACAAGCAATAGAGCTGATATATAGAATATTCAAACTCAAAATGATAGAGATGAAAAAAAAAAAAAAAAAAATTGAAGATTAAATGAAAAACCAAAACATGTGCATATATTATCATTAGCGGTCATTGACTTGGTTCTGCTACGATATTGACCTAACGGTAACTACTGTTCCGAAACCTTTCCAAAAAGAGGAACAGTGAAAAAAAAAAAAAAAAACGAAACAAAAACACAAAAGACTCAATAGTGTGCGTGTGTGCGTTTGTGTATGAGGGTGTCTGTGTGAAACGGAGATGAGAAGGCTATTCAGTAACGTACCGTTCGGGCCTCGTTTGTTTCTTTCTCTCTGACCTACTAACCGATGTATCGTTCGATATTTCTCATTCAATATCCGCTCAAAGCGTTCAACTCGACGAATCATCACTCAAAGAAATGGATCTCGACCTAAGAGTAAATACTTGTATAGAGAGCAATGCACTCTTTTTCTTGAAAGAGTGGTTCTGAATGGAGTTACGTAAGTAAATAGATATTCTGTTAAAAAAAAAAAAAAAAAAAAAAAAAAAGAGAGAGAAAAATCGTGTCAATATCGTGTTCACTTTCCCCACTTTGAATATAAAAATAATGACACAATGATAAGGAGATAAAAATAATGACCTTTCACTGTAAAAGTGTAAGCACACAATGAGGATCATTAAAGGAAAACCGGACGGGTCAGACAAAAGAGTTACACAACTCTATTGTGCCAAACTCTTGTCATAACCCCCCCCCCCCCCTCGAAATTCTTTTAACATCAAGAGTTCTTAATTACGCTTAAAGGAGGATAAATGTCAAAGAAGCCAGCGAAGAACCGTGCGTCAGTTTATAATAAAATGGAATATGAAAATAAATGCTGTGTAACTATTTAATAAGCAAATGTAAAAATTTCATACATAATTAGTTAAAACATTCTCAAATTAAAAACCTATAAAACCACTATAGTGAATAGTGATTAACGGGTTGGGTGAATTTTTAATACAATCCTTACTATACCAGGTCCAAATATTTTAGCATAACTAGAACGAAAAAGAAAAAGTAATGAGGCGCCTAATAACTTTAAATAGTTAATTTTCATCACTAGAACCAAAAGTAGTTGTTTTCGGTGCGCGGTCGAGATTAACGCTCTAGGCATAGCCGAGCGCGGAAATTAGACCAAGCACCGAAAACACACTTTTGGTACGTGTTATATGAACAATACTTTTCATCATACTGCACATACTTGGGTACATTAAAACACTTTTTTATTTCATTAATAACTTTCAGATACAATGTAAGAAAGTAAATTGACACCTTTCTTTTTTTTTTTTTTTTTTTTTTTTTTTTTTTTTTTTTTTTTTTTTTTTTTTTTTTTTTTTTTAACATTTGTTTATTAATTAGGTAGAGAATAGTCCGGGGAGGCGGTCAATAAAATACAAAATAGTGTAAAACTATTTTATTGTTGCCGACGTTTCGACCCAACTATGCAGGTCTTCGTCAGGGCTAAATAAACAAGACAGAGACAACCATGTGTATATAAATTACAACCATGTGTTATAAATTATATGCTTAACCTTAAGTTCACAGTCATTTATAACTTATAATGTCAGTTCATATTATTTTTTTTTTTTATATTTTTATATTTTATCTTTCAGTTCATATTCTTTGTCCTAATTACTCATATTGTTGTCTCTGTCTTGTTTATTTAGCCCTGACGAAGACCTGCATAGTTGGGTCGAAACGTCGGCAACAATAAAATAGTTTTACACTATTTTGTATTTTATTGACCGCCTCCCCGGACTATTCTCTACCTAATTCTATATCCGGTCAACTATCATCTAACCAATTTGTTTATTAACCTATAACAGAAGAAAGTAATTATATATTTACATTAATATTTATAGTACGATTCTGATTATTCATTATATTAAAACCTTTGTTTGGCATAGCCTTTTTGAATACCGACAACCTTTGATTAAAAGAATCGTTTTCAAGTTCTGACATGAAGCACAGTATAGCTACAAGTAACCTCATTCAAACACATGTTTATTAATATATATTAGTAGCAGGTAAGGTTAGCGCAAGCAAAAGATTTTTCAAGCCTAGGCCCGAAAAGTACTACTTTACGGAATCAAATCGAGTATTGAAAACACATTTTTGATGCAGTATGATGAAAATGTATATTCTAGAAAGTGGTTTATATTTTTAAAAACTTATAATTATTATTTATTAGTAGTGATAATTATTTTTAATCAAATCAATAAACATCAAAGATAGATTTAAATTTTTTTGTATGAATAAAGCACGATTTCTAAAATTAAAAATTAAATGTAATAATGAATATTATATGATTTCTTCTTCTTCTTGGGAAAAAATAATTATCAATTTCAAACCCTAGTTCTGTTAAATTAAGTTATCTTAAAAAAAATAAAATTTATGGTAAAAAGTCTTAACATTTTCGTCACACCCCTCAGTAGAAATCAAAACCTCCCACGCCACCTTAAAAAAGCCACCTTAAATTGTGTGCTAAGATTTTAAATTATTATAAATGATAATTTCTTTAATTTTAAATTGGTCCCCTCCCCTGACATGTTCTTCACCCCCTCAGTTGGTATTGAAAGGCTTGATTGATTTTTTAAGAGAGCTTCAAACATATTGATGAGAACTAAATTTATGCTCATATTGATGTTAAAGAGATATATTGATCAATATTTCATTTATTACAACACGTATCATACAAACCACAAAAATGTATTTTGAAATTAGCTCTTGAAACGGGTTACATAAAATAAATTTAGTACTATTTTAATATTATTTTCTTATTTCCTAAGTTTTTGAATTACAAGTATTACCTATATACCACAAAAAGGGGGAAAATATGTAATTGAGCTTATACAAAAAACATTCATAATAAAAATGAAAAAAAAAGTAAAGATTAGTAACTTTTAAACGTAAGGAAAGCCAAAATGGAAAAAAAAGAAAATTTGGACCATAAGCATGTGCATATTTTTATTATTAGCGGTCAAAAAACATAAACTTTGCTATGTCCTTCGGATGGGAAGTAAAATAGACGTCCCGAGCCTGTGCGATGTCAGGTACTCGTATAGATAGATACCTGGATTATAAATACAAATTTTTATCATTTTTTAATATATTGTGTTATAAAAAAGAAAATTAGGAATTTGTGAACTCCCTTCTTTAAAAAAATCAAAAGGGATAAAAAAGGATTATAATTTGAAAAACATAGATTTTGCATATTTTAGGTTGCTCTTCAGAGTTGCAATATGTATGAGTTTGAAAAACGCCAAGTCAGATCAGAGACCCGTTGCATAGAAATAAAAAATTATACGGTTCAGCGGTTCAAAGAATAATTTACAAACTCAATGACGTTACATCATCGATCAACTCAAATAATTTAATTCATGGCAATAAAATCAATAGAGGTGATCAAAAATGTTGACGAAAAATAACCGGATAAAATCATGCGACACTTTTCTCATGTTGATCCGAAACTTCCAAATTGATTTAGATTAAGTGTAGAAAGGTTTCGAATTTATGATATCCTTATAAATATTTAACGTTCGTTTATTATTCATCAGTGAACAAAACTCATTAACATATAATCGGCTATAATTAAACAATTCAGTATTCGTTGAGCATTGTTAGCAGAAGTGTCAAGAATATGTTTGCGTTAAACAATGCTGTTTAAACATTAATTAATACAAAGCACAGAAAATATTCAGTTCAGTAAACCAATTTAACATGCATTAAAATAAAAATAAATAATATGATAAAATTAAGAGACTATCGGAGTTAAATGTTAAATTTCATTAATTTTAAATGTTAAGTTCATAAACGTGTGTGGTTAAGAAATAACCTTTATCATGTTTTTTATTATACGGGCCTATTTATTTATCTTACACAGATCAAAAAAGGAAATTCGAATAAAGCATACAAATAATAATTTTTAAAGATGTACGAATAAAAACGAGATTAACCTTACCAACTCAATACTTCAGATTCTAGGCAATCATAACTCACCTGTAAAAAAAAAAAAAAAATTTAAATATATTTATAGACATACACATATGTAGTTAAATTTTTATATTTTTAATAATGAAACTAACACTAAAGGTATTAATATTTGCTACACTATTAAAATTAAACTGAGATTAAATTTTTAGTTCAATTGATTTTAATTAACTTAATTTTTAATTATTATTAAATGTGACAAAAAATTCAATTAATATTTTATGTAACTTAAATATTAGTACATTTATGCCCATCTCTGATTCTAATTAAACCTTTAAGCTTTTTGGACACCCTCTTGCTACTAACCAGCAGTACTATTCAACAGAGATATCTTTCATACTTGGTTGCTTCTTAAGGGGACACCAAGTGCCCCAGAAAGCAATAAGATAAAAGTAAATTGACAATATAATTGTTAATGGCGCAGCCCTTTCTAATTTAGGCAGCATCTTGACATTTGAATGTCTTTTAACAGCGAAGACAAAAAAAAAAAAGAAAAGAAAAAAATGAAGAGAGAAAAGGACAAAGAAAAAGTTATTGTTTCCAGCTTGTTAATAAGGAAAGAGAGGCTCGTGAGGATCCCTGTGATTTAGAAGTGTAGCGAAGCAGACTAACGTCCAATTGTCGGGGGGTTTCCGCCCCCCCCCCAGCTAGGTCATCGCTTTGACTTCCATTCCTTTCGCCCTGTTTACTACTTCTTCTTCCGCCAAATGCTCAAAGCTACAGTCCCTGATTGTGCCTCTCCAACTATTCTCTGATCTTGAAAGTCTGAATTCTGGGGCCCTTTTGACTCAGCCTTCCACCATTTATCCATTGTCTTTTCCCTTCAACATTTAGTTATGGATCCATTGAGGGGCGAATGATACTGGGCGATTTGTTAACCTGAGGGATAATAGTAGGGGATCGATCAAATGAGAGCTTCAACCGCGCTACCTCCAATGTTTGGTTGTAAGGTAGTTTAGAAACGTGATTTTTAATTTAGTGTAAAACATAAATTAACATTTTTTACGGTGCATAAATTAATAAAAGATAGATACGTTTATTGGTACTATATACAACACATAACATACTTTTTTTTTCTTAACGTATATAGATAATGGTGAGAGATTAGATTTCTCTGTCGAGTTGTCTTTTTCCATTATAATAAAATATCAAAAGAAAAGAACTCTTAGAAAAATAAAAATACAAATAAACTTTAGGAGTAGAGCGTACATCGTAAACACATAGATTTATATACAAATAAAAAATTACTCCAATTTTCTAGTTTTTGCCGTTTAATATTTCTTTGAATTCTAATATATTGAGGGTATGTTTCTTGAAATTTTTTGTCCTGAATTCCTTTAAAACATGTCATACTCCTATGAAATGAAAAGTGTCCTCTTTCTTTTTCTATGTAACACAGAGAACATTTTTTATTTATCCTTAGGTGTTGTTCTCCATTTTGGGCTCTATCTATTATATTTTGTCCATGTCTTAGTTTAATGTGGCTGATTAGTTTATTTCTCCAATCGATCAGCTCTGACTGATTGTCCTCTGAGTGTTCTTATCTAGTGGCAGATTGTATTGATGTCCCAGTTTATTTAAGTGCTGGAACCAATTACTATTAAATTAATTAACAAAGATGTTGAGACGACAATGAACGTCTCAATCGTAAGAAATACACCACAAAGGAGGCCAAAAATTAACAGGATAAATAAAACCAACAAAGATACTGCGGAGATCTGTATCGTATGTTGCAAGTTGGAAAGTCGTAACCCAAGATAGGCATAGGTGGAGCAGCCTAGTTCAGGCGGTTAAGATTTATTTTTTTCTATTGGATGCAGAAACTAAAAAACTAAACTAAAAACTACTGCTTTAATGCTATAAACAAAGTTGTGTATATATAAAGTTATTTCATAACTCTAATGTGTTTAAATGATGGTTCTATCCTATTTCTCTTATGCCTGGTGAAGTGGTACAACTTTCCGTATACCCAGATTAAAGCATAGTATTAAAAAAAAATTTTTTAAAGGTTTTCCTCACATTGAGGTTTCCTTCAACCAAACACGTTTAAATCAGCAAAGAAAGATATTTTCGTTCAATTTTCCATTTCTTCCTGTCCTGTAAGCTGCTCTCTTAAACTTTGAGACGTGGTTTTTAAACCATGCTTTCCTCGATATTTTCTGGCCACTTTTTTCCTTGGTCTTCCTCGCGTTTCCTCCCTACCCATTCCCAATTAATAATTAAATTGCTCTTCCTTAAATTCCTCCTTTATTCTTCTCACATATTCCTTTATTCTTCACACATTCTAATTTTTTTTTTTCAATATTTAAGTATTATCCTTACAATATGATTTTTTACTTTTATAAATATAATGTCAACTATTCATCTACTACAAGATTTTCCTATTTTTTTTTTTTAATTTTGAGGTTTCCTGAGACAAACTCCTCCCTCAGCAAGTCCTTTCATCTGTCGGATTCTCTTTGCCTCGCGATCCATTATTGCGCTTCTGTAGTTCATCCTCTTTATATGACCGTAAAACCCATCACCACCTAAGAGGTTTTCTGTCCAACTTTTTTTTTTATTTTTTTTTTCCCGTTCCATATCAAGTTAGAAATTTTCAATATTTTTTATCGATATATAAAGTATAAGCGTAGATAACCATTCGGGATTTGTCCCTTTATCCCTAAACAAACATATAAACTGATAACTAAGCTTCGGGTATCTTATCCTATAATCCGCCCTAGGCATTATAATATTCTTAACTTTCACAGAGCTATCGGTTTTTACATTCGATTGATCAACATAAAATTATGGGAGATGTAAGTAAGTTTTCAATTGAATCAAACTTTCAAACAAACGAATCGAAAAATGCGGTTTTTGAAATATGGCACCTATGCTTCATTTTATGTGTTTTAAAGCCTGTCAAATTATCAATATTCGATCTTTTATTTCTTCCCTGTTAAAAAAAAAAAAAAAAAATCATTTTCGAAGAAGTATACATTTTTTATAATTGGGACCTTTGTGGTGATGCGATTCAAAGCACTGGCATTATTACGAACATTACGAACTGCCTCCTTCACAAAATAATTTATCATCCGTGCCTCATCCATCTGGAGTTCGTTATCTGTCTCTATCCGTAAAACTTCATCCCTCACTTCTTTTAAAACCCAAATATCTATCCATCTCCTTTATCATCAAACTACCGAAAAAAGGTACAATATTGAAAGCTTAAATTGGTACATTTTTAGGTGTAAATGTTAGGTAAATATATATGTTATGATAGGGTTCAGTCAATAATAAACAACTATAATCATGATCATGCCAATGTTACTGATAGATATTGCTATATAAACAGCATAGATGTACAGAGACTAACTAAAAATATCACTCTAATGTAAAACAGCAAATTCAGGGCTGATAAATTTAATTTGAGCCCTGAACTTGCTGTTTTAAATTAGAGTAATATAGTTAGATAGTCTCTATATATTTATATGGTTCATATAGCAATATCCACCAGTAACACTGGCATGATTAAGAGAACAATTCTCGAAACGTCGTCATAATATAGTTGTTTATTAATGACTGAACATCAAGAACCCTATTATAACATTTAATACCAACTGTCAAGAAAACATAACCTATATATATATAATCTTTTATTGGTCTTTCAACTCAACAGTTTGAAAAATAATTTACTATTATTATTTTTTTAAAAATCTCTATCACAATTATTCTTTTCTCAACTAGCCAGACAATGACAATGGACAGATTTGTAAATGTATTGTCATTATTATGGTTACAAGATGTCTAAAAATAATATCTAAAAATTATAGGCGCAGAATTGTGCTAAAGGCAAGAAACTGTTTTTTGGCTCTCCTGAAAAGTTGGGTTTTTGCAGATTTGATAGTTTACCATGCATCCGACGATATAATATCCAGGAAATCAGAAAATAAAATTGAGTATAGCAAGTATTTTCATACGTTATTGACTTTACTCCTACGACAGTTTCTTTCACATTCATCGTACCTTTTAGCCTTGATGAAAACCAACAGTGTGGGTGGAAACATCGGCATTGAATAAATAGCTAACACTATAAAATATTATTCCTGAGAGAAACCCTGGATACAGCTTTTTTCTTTAAATTAAATCTATAAATAGAACCGCAATTTCCCACGTGCCAATAAATCAGGACGAAAATAAGACACCTACCAAGTATCACATATGGGGGGGGGGAGTTGGGATGGTTCGCAAGTAGATACCCTTACATAAAGATCACTATTGGGGGGGGGGGGAAGGGGGGACTGAATATATTGCTTTTTCTCAGATTCCGAATAACAAGATGTAAGGAAATGATTACTCAATATTGGTTCCTATTTCTCCTTCCCCGGTGTCGCTGACTTTTATAAAAGTATACAACGTCTGAGGGGACATATTCCCATATGACTTCAGCCGAATCGCTAACAGTTTATTGGATATCGAAGATACTTTTACAGCCGTGCCTCAATCAGTTTTACAAATGATGTAGGTATGGATACCGCCTCTATAAGGTTCTGATGTATCTGTTGGAGTGAGGAGTGACATCACGATTCGGTCTGGGGAAAGATGGTGTAAACGGAAGTATGAAAAACAATTGTTTGTTTTTTTCAGCAGATGTTAGGCAGGTAGTCGGTTGAAGAAATAAGTTGAAATGCATAAATATATGCGTTTATTTATTAAAAAACAAAGCTTCACCACACCTCATAAGACAGAGGTCGGAATAAGAGATTTGCGTTCCTTCAAATCACAAGATGGAGACACTCACGTCTCTTTTTTACTTTCACTTACCTATATATGAAATATATAGTAAGTGGAAGTAATGCGATCGTGAAAAATTTCGACTTCCGGTTTTCAACGGAAATACACGTTTTGGGACCCCCTGAGTCGAAATAACCAAGTCCCGCGAAATGGTCTGTGTGTGTGTGTGTGAACAGACTAGCTCAAAAACTATAAACCGTGGGAGCCTGAAATTGGGTATTTAGTGTAGGTATATGCCCGCGATGTGACAGCGAAAATTTCATCAAAATTGCTCAAAGGGAGGGGGTACTTTATTTAATAACTTTTTACGTTTTTTTCGATTTTCTCAAAAACCGCTCTAACGATTTTGATTAAACTGAGTATTTGATCTATTTATATGCCCGAGATATGACTGTAAAAATTTCATCAAAATTGATTAACCGGAGGGGGGACTTTACTTAATAAATTTTGTATTATTTTCACGTTTTTTTTTTTTTATTTACTCAAAAAAGTCTTTCACGATTTTGATCAAACTGGGTATTTGATGTATGTATATGCCAAAGAGGTGATAGCCAACATTTCATCAAAATTGATAAACCGGAGGGTGGACTTTACTTAATAAATTTTGTATCATTTTCACGTGTTTTTTTTATTTACTCAAAAACAGCTTTCACGATTTTGATCAAACTGGGTATTTGATGTATGTATATCCCAAAGCCAACATTTCATCAAAATTGAACAACCGGAGGGGGGACTTTATTTCATATCTTTTTTCCAATTTTTCGATTATCTCAAAAACGCCTTTAACGATTTTCATCATATTCGTCATGTTTAATGAAAATTAGGTGTTATTTAATATCAGGTAAGCGCTATCATTATTCAATGTTCTGAGCTAATGAAAATAAAAATAAGAAAAATGAGTAACTTTGAGGAGTGGCATTAACAAAACGCATTAATTTCTTATCTAAGTGAGTTGGTAAGTGAAAGTTGTGTGTTGCGCGCACGCACCAGATTTTTTAACCTTAAGGAAGATTTATAGCTCGACAACATAAGAAATTTACCTGGAAACTGCATGCGCGGACTGTGACGTGAATTTGGTGAGTCATAGAAAGGCTGTATAATAGTTGGCGTAGCTACATTACTTGTAATTTTTAAATATTTCGATAAAACTTGATTTTTATTTTATTTTATTATCTATTTCAACCCTGAGAGGGGAAAAAAATACACAGAATGTTAAGAGCAATTAATTTCCATTATGATCAATAAAAACAAGAGGAAAAGCAGTTCAGGATTTAAATATGAAATGAGGAATAAAAGCATTCTAAAACGCGCAGCCCAAAATAACCAATGTAACACAACAAAGGATAAAAACCCATTAACTGTTAAATAAATATAATCCTGATAGCATTATTCCCAATGTATTTTCCATTAGGTTCCGGGAAAAGAAACGAATACATTTTCCAAATCAAAGGTATTAATGGCAAACACGTGAAAAAATAAAATAAAATAAGAGAACACGTGCTCCGAATTAACCCTACCAATAATTTTTTAACAAAACTAAGTAAAATGTTTTACTGAGTAAATAAAAAAAGAAATAGGGTCCTGGCTAAAGCGAAAACAGAAGGTGGTTCATCCGAAAATTGAAGCAGGGAGACAAGATCCACGGATTCTGTTTTTAATTGCTTTTAGCACTGCTTTTCTTTTTTTTTTTTTTCCTTCATAAAATCCATTATAAAATGAGTTCCAGTAATACCTCTTCCATTAGGCTACTCTCTGGAAGCTTTTAACTCCCGAGCTTCTACAAAATTCGAATAAATCGTCAGAAATTTAAGGGTAAAGTAGGAAACTTCCGAAAATTCAAGAGCATATTCTATAACATTTAACGATGCAATATGTGTGATTAAGAAGAATACGTTTATGATTCGCGTTATAATCTAATTAATAGAATCATATTAATTAATTTATTGTGTGCCTTAGTTAGTGTGCCTCTACCCTAGATTGCCGCCATTGGCATTGTCTCCTTTTTATATTCTACTAGCTGTGGGGCCCGGCTTCGCTCAGGGAGTTGTGGAATGGAAGAATAACTTTAAAATGTAATATTACAGAAAGATAGACCAAAATTTGTACCATCCTGAAACTTCAGTTTAGTATTAGTGGTACTTAAGAGTGCGCCCATATATGGTTTGGGTATAAGAGACCCTATTAATGCGGTTCTCTCAATGCGTTTTCTTCCATTTTCTTAATTGAGAAAAATTATTTTGGTAGCAAATATGTCCTGGTATGTACCATTTTTTATGGTTTCTACGTTCTGATTCCATTGAGATTATTCTCATGACGATACCGCATCCTTATCAAGTTGAGTGAGTAACTTCTCCTTTTTCGAATTCGGTTGAAAATTTACAAACAGAACGGAACTATTAAACAGAAATATTATATGAACACTCGATATCTATTCCATTAGGTTACATCTTTTATTCATATTATCTATTTTATTCAGTGTTAGTTTTCATTCGCTCACTACACTAATAAGCAATTTTTCTTTTGTTGTAAATTTACTCTTATATTGTATATTGATTAAAGGCAATGTTTCGACCAATTCTTTCCTCTTCTATAAAACTTAAGTCGCTTAGGAATCCAGCTGGTTTTGTTTATTTTTAATTTGAATTCATTGCAGAGATGTAATGATCTTATTGAAAAATAAAAAGGAAAGAATAATTATTTATACATAATCTCGTGTAATTTAAAGAAAACAGCTGAAGCTAAAACCATAACAAACCGAACTAATGAACGATAACCTTATGAATTGAGCTTAGCTAGCGCTCCTGGCTTCCAAATGTCGAACTAAATTTTTTCATTCATTAACTCGCCTGGGCTAATTACATGTAGCGAGAGGCTTAAAATTACAGCCCTTGTCCCTTAAACATTACACACTTAAAATAAAACTTGAGACCTTCTTCATCGTTATGGGCAATAGGGCAATATGACGACATAACATTCTTCATAGTACGTGTAGTCGTTTTTGAGCCTTTTCAGCACGCACATTGTACACTTTGCTTTATAATATATATTGATTATAACATTTTACTTTTTTTATGAATTCGAATAGGGTTAGGATTGTTTTTTCTCTATCTTCTAAAGGTGCCTTTACACTGTGCGAACCTCACCTTCGAACAGCCTGTTCGGATAATTTAAATAAAACACGAACTCGAACAGGTACTTAATCTGTGTCTCGGTGGTCGCTTAGTATCGCCTGTGTGTTCGGGGATAAAGCTAGCGTCGCTTTAGATTTAGTTAAGATAAGCTTCTAGACCTTCTTTTTGCATTTTTTTGACGTTGCTTTTATCCATGATTTAGAACAAAAGTCAGAACATCCGCCAGTTCCAAGTCAGCCGTCTTTGTAATGAAAATTATTGTATTAAGGTGCATAGGTACGGTGATACATCATTGCTCGCTTGACTTCAGGTTCAAGTGGTACGCCGGTAAGGTAAGGTTCGGAAGATTACCTTTCGAGAGGGAGGTTCGTACAGTGTAAAGGCATCTCTTTCATGTTTTTGGCCAATATGAAGTATTGTCATATGGCATTGAATTGCTAACAGTCTTTAAGAAGGTACTTAACTGTTTGGGGTGTATTGTCACACTTAACAGGTTGGTGGTTCAAGACCTTAAGTATCTATAAGTAAATTCGTCATGTCCAATTCTTATAAGGCATATTATGTTTTTTTCTTTTCTTGACCTTCTTGAGCTTGTGAGTTCTTCTGCATACTAGTTTCATTTCCCTAAGTTTTGACGTTTTGGTTTGCTAACTCAATTCCCAGATTTTCAAAACTTTATTTCTTAATTGGGTTCCCCAATCTTCAGATGTTACAAATCTGATTTTGTTACAATTACAAATTGTTTGTTACAGATGTTACAAATTTTTGCATTTTTTTGACGTTGCTTTTATCCATGATTTAGAACAAAAGTCAGAACATCCGCCAGTTCCAAGTCAGCCGTCTTTGTAATGAAAATTATTGTATTAAGGTGCATAGGTACGGTGATACATCATTGCTCGCTTGACTTCAGGTTCAAGTGGTACGCCGGTAAGGTAAGGTTCGGAAGATTACCTTTCGAGAGGGAGGTTCGTACAGTGTAAAGGCATCTCTTTCATGTTTTTGGCCAATATGAAGTATTGTCATATGGCATTGAATTGCTAACAGTCTTTAAGAAGGTACTTAACTGTTTGGGGTGTATTGTCACACTTAACAGGTTGGTGGTTCAAGACCTTAAGTATCTATAAGTAAATTCGTCATGTCCAATTCTTATAAGGCATATTATGTTTTTTTCTTTTCTTGACCTTCTTGAGCTTGTGAGTTCTTCTGCATACTAGTTTCATTTCCCTAAGTTTTGACGTTTTGGTTTGCTAACTCAATTCCCAGATTTTCAAAACTTTATTTCTTAATTGGGATCCCCAATCTTCAGATGTTACAAATCTTATTGCAGTAATATTTGCTGTTTCTTGCTTTATAGCTCTATGTGCAACTAGGTCGACTTTTTCATTCCCCGGTATATAACAATAACAGTCATTATATAAATAAGATTAATAACTTTTTATAATGAAATGAAATGAAATCTTTATTTGTATTTGGGGACACTGCCCCGTCCAAATAGAGTTTGGCTGGCACATATTTTTACATGACATTATGAATATGAACATAAATATAGTCCAACTACAATTCAAATCAAAATACAACATAATATAAAGAAAATACATACAATATTTACATTTTCAGATAATTATCGGATCATAATCAATAATTTTTAAATAACTAAATAATTGGATAGCAAAATTATGACAGACATATGTACGACTCCTCTTCATGTTTCAGAGTCGAAAACCTTTTAATTGATTTTCATTTATTTGTGACCTTTCGACCCCGATGGTCCATCTTAGTAACAATGTTTTAGGTTTTCAATTTTAATCCAATCTAACGTCTTGGTATCTACATTTCAATAATTCAATTGTCGTCTGCATAGTTCATCTAAATAATCCTTAAACTTTCCTGCGTGTTCATTTTATTCCTTTTATACGTAATTATTTTAATTTTCATTTTATTAACTATGGGCAAACAATACTCGGCAGGAGTACCAAAGATAAACCAATAACCAGACACGACAACTGAATTATTGAAATGTAGAAACCAAGACCCTATGGAGACCCTATCTGCTTTAATTTGGAACCTTCCTTCAGAAACCAAGACGTTCATGTAGAAAACATAAATTAAATAAGGTTATGAATGTTAATAATTAATAAAATGCGAAACAAAATATTGAGAATAAAACTTAGAAAATTCTATAATTCATATTTATTAATATGCATGGGATAAATATAAAACAGTTACTCAAAAAGTAACTGGTGATACTTAAGTAAAACAAGCTACATGAGTCACACTTTTTTTTTTTTTTTATATATAAAATCATTGACAAACAATGTTCAATGCTACTGTTGCTTGATCGTAAAAGTTAACAGTTCCATTCGGCACAGCAACAATTGCTTTGCAGCGATAAACAAAAGACTTTAATAAGAGGACATTGGAGCTGATAGCAATAAAGAAAACACGAGTTCCATAAATGGGCAGATCCAGGAGGTTGGTAACAGGTGTTGAAGATGAAGTAGGCTGTAAGCTGTAAAGGCAGTTGTGCCCCCCCCCCCCCCCCCAAGGAAATTGCGTGTCAACCCCAGGCACCGAGCCTTCCCTTCTCGTTAAATCGGGGAAGAAAAATAAATAACTTCAATAAAATCGATATATACTTGTATAAGATTTATTTTTATGGATATCCCGAGAGGAAAGGACGGGCTCAATGAATTCCAAGGATGTGTGTTCCTTGCGTAAGCAGCAACCAACCTGACTTCGAAGTTTCTGTTAGCCATTTCTCTTGATAAGAAAACACAACAATAGGATTATATATTGATAGTGTAATATTACACCTACCATATAAGTTCTACGAAGGTGCCTTTACACCGCGCGAACCACACCCTCGAACAAGTAATTCTTCGAACCTTGCCTTACCGGCGCACAGTGAAGTATTCACCATCAAATCATGGCCAAAAGTCCAACAAATAAATTGTAATTCAGAAGAGGACAATACGTATTTCCTGGTAGCTTAGGAATGTTTGCATCGAGATATATTTATCTCGTTAATTTTTATCCATTTCCTAACCAAGGGAACTAGTCTGAGTCCATGAATCGAGTACTCAGTTGCTTTTTCCTGAATAGTAAGATGCTTAAAGATTTGATTTATGCGGAATCCATTTAACAAGTGATCTGAGATTTCTCAACTCAGTTTCGAAAGGTAGGTATTTATCTGTGATAACTAGTTTTTAGCAAGATTTAATATAATTTTTATTGCGATAAAAAAATTAGGCTTATTAAAAAGAATACAATAGATCATGTTGTATTGTCGGGCAGATATTTTTGCATTTATGAAAAGTTCAATCCTCCTACTTGCCATAACGCAAAAAAAAAAATCAACCCATACACCCCCCCTGTTTTTAATATAAATGTATGAAAATACCTGTTAAAGTGAATTTTTTTATAGCCAAGTCTGTGTTTAGAAATCTTTTAAGACGTCTAATGGAAAGAATATAGTTGTAGTTTAGAAGAAATAATAAAGAATTTAGATTTAACAAATAATCTTTATAAGATAAATCAGTATGCTGTGTATAAGCAACCCAATATAATTGGGCAGCACCACTATTTTCAATAAAGTGTTTCTCTCTGTTTATTTTATCTCATTTATTTAATTTTGTTCAATGTTTCACATAATTTTATATAATTTCTCTATTTATTTATTTATTTATTTTACATAAGCCCACCAACAGGCATATGCCCAATCTCTAAATTGGTTATTTTTTGGTTTTTCTCATTTAGTCCTCGTGATGACCTAAAATCTGGGTCGAAACGTCGGCTACAATAAAGTACGTAAATCTCACATATTATTGCTACTTATTTTGACAGCACCCCCCAACCATTCCATGTTCATTTCATTCACAGTCAACTATCTTCCACCATCATTACAATATGATTTTTTTTGAAAAGAATAATTAACGATTCGATTAATTTGAACGAACCCATATGACCGAAAGAACAGTTTAGTACAAAAATTTATAGTTATTTGTCAAGAATTATTTTTTAAAAAGAATTTCTCCAAACCATCAAGAACAGGAGATTTATAGGAATGTCTAAGTCTCTCCTCTGGTGCTTGGCCATCTGCCAGCAGTGAGTCAAAACATATCAATTCTCTTCACCAAACTTATTTGTACTCGCTAAATGGATTTACTGGAACAAATCGTTTTGACACTGGATGAGTACGGGACGATTGTAATGAATTTACATACACTCCAATTTCAATGCTTATTTATTCTTCTTCTTTTTTTTTTGGGGGGGGGGGCAGAAAGATAATTTTAATCAAAATATAAAAAGCATAGATTCATTTTTACAAGATTTGAAAAGAGTTTTTCATTGAATTATGAATATTTACTCAAGAGCTATTGGTATCCATCCGTATACATAAAAAACAGAATTTAAAACTGGCATCAAATGCACTTATCTCTTTCAGTTATTAAAAAAAAAAAACGTTAAAATAAATTGATATCGAATAGATAATAATTTTTAAATACATCAAGTCATGCTTGATTTGATAAAATTGTGTCCGTCCCGTAATAATGATAAAATAATATGTCATCATATAAATGATGGTTTCATCGCATTTGAACTTGAAAATGTTATTATATTTAATATATATATAACCTTATACATAGAAATGAAAACCTATGTTAAATTAAATATGTTTCACATCACCCCAACATATAGAAAATAAAAATGTTTAATGTTTTTCACAATCCACAATGTTTTTACCGTAATTTCGAAAGTTTCGTTTTTTATCTAGACAGTTCACAGTAACCAATTTCAGGAAATTATTATGGTTATTAAGACTCAGGCATTTAAAGGTGTATTTCAGTTGGATTAACCGTCACTCCTTTTCCTTCAGTTACTGTCAAGTAGAACTAAAAAAACTTTTATATAACTTTCGATGTAATTTTTTTTTTAAAGAGAATAAACAGAAAAATAACAAAAAGGAATGTAGGTTACGTAAGATTTTCAACATTTTTGATCATTTAATCACAAATGTTTTGAAAATAAAAATTCTAATATATGTTTAAACCACAATGAGGTTTATTTGAATGCTTCTTGGGTTATGGTATATTTCTAATGGTATTTCTGTTATCTGTATAATCGCTTAAGCGTCACGTCCCTAGTCACAAAGTTAATCGAAGTTTTATGTAATACATATCTCGAATAGAATAAAAAATAATGTTTCCTCAGGGCATCCATCCATTTAAATATGAAATAAATAATGACATTCAATAATAATTTATTATTATTTCAAAATTATAACCGATATTATCAAATTCAAGAGTTGAATATTAAATCAATCCTCTTATCTTGAATAGCTAAAGCTCCATTTAATGACGAATTCCATAGAAAAAAATAAAAGCTTGTTTGGAAATAACGAGTGTAGCTCCATAATTGTTTATTTTATTCATTTTTTTTTTTATTATGATGAGTTAAATCCTGATTTAATGAATTCCACTGGAATCGTTTATTTGATATTTTTAGATAAGTGCCATACTTGAGCAGTCCTTCAGGTAACTAAGAAATCAGAAAAGCTTGTATTGAAACCATCCATAACGGTCTTAAATTGAAATAAATTATTATTTGATTTAATTTATAATGCCCTGCCAAAGAGTAAATCAAATTCAACGGTAACAATTTCACATTTAATGTCTTCCTCAACAACATACAACTAGTGCTAATCTTAACATTGTCACATTTTCTAGAATGAGCACTGCCATGGTATAAAGATGAGAAAATTATACCACGAGAAGCTTATCGTAACTAACACAAAAGTAACACTATTGCCATCCCCGAACACACAGGCGAACAGATAAAGTACCTGTTCGAGGTTAGGTTCGAGGGTGAGTTCGTGCAGTGTAAAGGCACCTTTAAATGTGACGAATAATTTCAAATTTTTTAGCACTGAAGATGGTTCGCTGAAATAAATGCGTTTTTTAAGAAACTATGTGGGACTTATTGATCTTACTTTAACCATAATTAATCTGTATCTATAATAATTGATCTATTCTGCTTCAATCAAATATGTATTTATTCTTATTATGTTAATAAGTAATATGTAGTGAATCTTATTTATGTATTTATTCTTATTAGTCTGAGATAGAAATATGCTGTGTATTAGCAACCCAATTTAGTTGGGCAGCATCTCTTTTATGAATAAAGTGTTTCTCTCTCTGCTTATTTTATATGTATCTTTTTTATTTATCTGTATATAAGCAGTAAATTAATATATAGCACTCTTACACATGATGGTGCCTTTTAGTTTGGAAGTTCGACAAAATTACTACACTACCCCGCCTTGAAGAAAAACAGTAACTTAAAAATTATGAGATAATGGTATATTTTGATGTGTTGTGTGAAATTTTCTATTCGATTCTCCATAGAAATCCGCTGATGGAATGTGTAAACTAAAATAATCTGTTTGCTGCTTTTCTATAGATCATCGCATGGAAAATTTCAGAATAAATCCAACGGTAACATTTTCTCAGAAGTGAATGGGATATCGATATAAACATCGGGCTATAATTATCGATACCATCATATGTTGAAATGGCGATACTACATTCAACATTTCTGAAAACCAGTAACTTTTAAATATAAATATAAATATTGATTCACTAACACACAGGTGCAACTGTAAGATGTAATTTTCCTCCTTCAATTACATAATTATTCGTCGTACAGTATCCTTAAAACAATTCTCCACTATCCCGTGTTTAACAGAACCGCTACTGGTCAAACGTTTAACTTGGAATCCTCATACAAGATCGAAAGGACTAGAAACTGCTCGACGCTACTGAGTACTACAGTACTCACTCGCTAACAATTACAAATTAAACATTAACATGACAGTAATATGCCTATTTTGACTTGAGGAATTGAGCAACGGAGTTCCACTAAACCATCAAATTTCTCTCGTATCCAATCCCTACAATCAAAAACCCAACGCAAACTCCTTAATACTCCTTATTTACACAAACAAAATTATCCTGTTAGTTACATGGTATTCGATTAAAATTAACGGAATTTTTATTTTTTAATTAAAATATTAGGAGACGATATCAATAATCGATAACACCGATAGTGTAGATTGCCATCTAAGGTAAAATATTGAACATCGGAAGACAAATATGGATATATAAATATATTATCGACAATTGATGACCATTCCTTTATTCAACTAGGGTCCCAAATTGCAATAGGTCTGAAAGAATGTACTAAAATTAATTAAAATAAAAATAATACCTATACAGACTCAGAATTTTATTTCGGCGCGGTAAATAAAACATCGAGGTTTTAGGCGCTGTTGTACCGTTGTGAAAGGTGAGGTTAATGTGCTTAGCTAATTACTATAAAAGCCACCATTAGCGAAGTAAACGTATTCATCAAAAATAGAAAATGTGCGTCAAATGCACAACATTCTGACCCATCAAACCATAACCGCCATGCGCTGTTACTGCCTCTGCGGAAAGGGACAAACATAAACTAGTTTGGCAAGTTTTTTTTTTAAATCCTTCTTCACTTCCTCAGCCTCTTCGAACTCTTATTCGAGCAAAAACCTTGCGGTCAAAACAACGTCCAAACATCGGAACACAGAATCAATCTAAATTATAATATATATTTGTAAAAAAAACACATAAAAATACACAAAAACTGATATAATAAACATTAAAAGATATAGTATTATTTTATATGCCTAACTTAATGTGTACGTGGTTATCTCTGATTTTTAGCTGACGCCTCTTTGTTTTGTTCTTTTGTTTTTATCATCAATATTTATAATTGAAAAATAAATAATACTATCTCCCCTAATCATTTAATATTAGTGAACCAAGCATCCACCCATTCATGCTAAGAAAAAAAAAAATGTCTACTTAATAGCCAATTTGGCAATTTACACTAAAAGATGAAAAAAATGAGCATTCTGCACAATACTATTTCTTCTCTTCTCGATTTTCTATTGGATGTGTCCCATTTTAATAAGTATTAAAACCTTTTAATATATCATGCTTCTTTGTGTTTGAATAATATAACAGGAAAAGTTAAATATGCTTGTAGTCAAAAAGTGATAGAAGTAAACATAACTATCTTTTTCATCAGTTTTCTCAAAACACCGTAAAACGAGGTGACTTTGTGACTAATGTGGTGACTTTGTGACAAGCCTATTTTTCTACAGTTTTTGAATTTCCCTCCTTAAAAAGAATCAGGTTAGGCAATTCAGTGTACTTGTCAGTTGGTCAGTAATGTGCTGCAACCTACTGGCCACATATAACTTCTTTCATTCCATTTACCATCGTGCTTTATTTCATATATACTTGATTGTTTTCATTTACTTAAAAATTTGAAATAAAGCACCATGATAAATGGAATGAAAGAAGTTATAGAGGTCCATATGTGGCCAGGAGGTTGCAGCACATTACTGACCAAGGAACAAGTACACTGAATTGCCTAACCTGATTCTTTTTAAGGAGGGAAATTCAAAAACTGTAGAAAAATAGGCTTGTCACAAAGTCACCTCGTTTTACGGTATGGAAATTTGCGCATAAGTTCACTTCAGGCGTCATAGCGATCAAATATATTAAATAAAAACAAATTTATTTAATAGGTAAATTTTTTTTCTCTTTTTTTCTAGTTGGGGGGGGGGGGGTGTCTTCCCCTGCCCCCCCAACATGCTGACGCCTATGAATAATCCCATGTGAGCTAGATATTAACAACTTATCAAAGGAACTTATATTTTTTTCTTTAGTTTTTTTTTTTTTTTTTTTTTTTTTGGAAACCGTATTTCATTTACGTTAGAGTGGATTTCTGGAAGGGGGTAGAGGTCATACTAGAATATAACCAACATCCAGCGATATTTTCCTTCCAACGATTTCGGGGCCGCAGGTGTAGGGAGAGGGCATCCTTTAAAATCAATACACTCCAGAACGCTAACAAATTGAATTTTTCGTCTAACTAAGAAGAGCAATCAGGTGTATTACTCTTGCAGTACTGTAGATAGGTTGGATCGCCCCCCCCCTATTTACCCCTCTAACCCCCCCTAGCAGACACCTTTATCCTTATCAGTCCGTCCCCTCACACCTGTGTCTGTTACTTACAACTTATGTATCGAGGTCATTATATGCAATTTATGTATTGTACTATATTACAGGAGCCGGTCCTATATTTCACTTGACGGATGGGAGTCATTTGTTACTGTTTATCACCTCGCTCCGGTTGGAGGCGGTAATTTGAACAATATCCTTGTTCGCCGAGCCGTAGATCGCGATTCTCTCACTCGCTTTCACTTGTCAATTACGTACTATTTTTTATTACCTTTTTTTTATTAAATTGGTATTTGGAAAAGCTAAGAGATATTTAAAAAAAAAATTGTCTTATATAGTTTAATAAGCTCTGAGCCGATATTAGTTGCCTCAAGAAACAATAAAATGATTTATACATATTTTTGTGTTTCCTGAAAAAAAAAATTAATTATTATTTAATCCATAAAATCATTGCAATAGCCGAGAAAAATTGAGGCCTGCCTGTGTTTTCATGCAGAGCGTCTAACCACTCAAGATGGACCCAATAACGGTAAAAAAAACCTCCTCCTAATTATCGGAGCCGACGCCAACTAAACACCAAGATTGCAAGCGACAAGGGGACCACTTAGATGCGCAACCAGTTCGACTTCGTTAATAACAGGCATTCAAACGGGCAAAGTACATAAATTGGAGAGGGGGGGGGGTCGAACGGACCAACCAGGGAGCGATAATTGTGATGTAATTAATTTATAGTTGGTTAGGAGGAGTTGAGGGAGGTGGGAGGAACGGTGCGGGTGGATGACAGCGGACCTAGGGTCCCTCCCTGTGGGATCCCAACTTGGACCTCGCCCCCCTCTTACCTCTCTTACCTCCCTTTCCCCCCTTAACCCCCCCCCCCTCACCGAGATGGCTCTAAACATCATTAAATGGAACATTGATTTCCTCAACAATATTCTCTCCATGCAACGTTTCAAATTAACTGATGCTGCCTTAATCAGAAGTTATTCACACTATGTAAATACATTTACTTCAACACTCCCATAGTTATTGATGTGCACAATTAAAAAATTTATAATAAGAAGCATTAACTCGTGATAGACGCTATTTTTATAGACTCCTTTACTAATAGCAAATAAGGAAGGAATAAATATTAAAAAAAAAAAAAAAAAAAAAAATTGTGCGGAGCGCAATTTAGGACCCCACTCATATACTATCTAGTATCAATAGGGGAGAGCGGGGTTGGTTGGCAACAGTTTTCACTTTTTTGATTGAGTCGTTCCTGTTAATATAATCCCAATGGGGCTGATACCACTGTAAACTCCAAGTATTAGAGTACTTCAAGTATTTTTTTACAACATAATACTTAATACTAAGATCATAGAAAATTGAAGAATTCGTCAATCCAGAGTATGCCAATTAACCCCCTATGTGGGGCAGGTTGGCCTAGAAGGTGGGGTTGTTTAGCCATCTCATTCAAGTACTGCCTGACACATATTATTGTTATTAAAAGCTGCACTATAATGGTATGATAATTTTGAATCGGTTTTTAACACCTTTTAAGGGAAAATAGAATGACAATAGAAGAAGGTAGAATTTTAGACTGTCGTCACTTTTTGCATAAGAAAAATTGCTCTCATCTTCCTCGCTGGAACTAAAGACAATTGGTAGTTTCACCTTTGATTATGTTTACCTTGTAGCTTTTGTGAATTGCTACTACGCCAAAAAAAGTTGAAGAGAGCCAACTAACCCCAGAGGAGAGATCATATAAAATATGACTGCCAGGACAGGGGAGAACAATCAAACAAAAAACTGGTTAGTCGAAAGGTTAGGTTTTCAAAGGCGTTTGGGACTATGTGAACAGAATCGGAGTCAAATGTTTTTCCATGCCTTTTAACCAACTTTACTGAAAATATAAAAATTTACTTACATGTTTTAAAATCAATCAATGAAGCACACTCTTATCTACACTGTTAGCATAGGATTGAAAACTCAGGACAAGACTCCCGAGGTCGAGCGGGTAACATGGTACAATGGTGGGGCCTTCACAACAGGTGTGACGGAAAACTATAAGCCAATGGCCAACCTACCCCTTTTGCCAACCAACCCCGCTCTCCCCTACAATATTTTAAATAATAAAATTCAAGAATATACAATTAATTCAGGGAGATGTATAAGACTACAAAAAAAAAAAAAAATAATAATAATAATATAAGGATTATCGCGTTCTATTAATTAATCACCAACTCTACTAATTAGAGTTTTATTTTTTTGTATTGCTGTGCTATTCTTGTTAATGTTTAAATTTTATATGTTGAATACTGTTATAGACAATTTTTTGTTTACTGAAATTTATTTGACCATGGGGGATCCAGTGACCGTACTGCATTGTTATATATAATGTAATGTATAACATATATCTTAGCTCAACTAAATTAATTATAAAAATATAATAAATTGATTTTTGATACTTCAGGATTATCAATTGTATATTGGTCATACAAGAACCCAAAACCGTTAATTCAAATTCTATGGTAAACCAACCAGAATCATTTGAATGAAGTCATACTTTAATAATATATTTTTTTAAATACTGTAAACGATTTAATAAATAAATATAAACATGCCAAATTAAAATGATGTTTGCATTGTAGAGCATTCAAGGATTTTTTTATTATTTCCGATTAAAATCGATATAGAAATTTCTTTCCTTCAATCTATTCAGAATAGATAAGAAGTTTTCTGCAACATTTCTTTGGTTGATTAATGAAATTGGTTTGCGTCGTTATGATCAAACGGGTATGAAAATATCGGAGAAGCCGAACGAGTATTTAGATTTATAATAAAATAATTTGAAAATTCGAATAATTAAAACAGGTACCTTAAATAATGATTATCCATTTGAAATTCCAAGATTTTCTGCTAAAAATGAAAATTTTCACGAAAAAAGTGGAAACGATTTTGAAAGTGGAGACATATAAAGCTATGATACACAAAGAGTAAAACTTTACTGCCGCATTAATCCGTGTCAATTAAACGTGTTTGCTTTTTGCTGTTGTTTTTATGGTCTATTATATTACTACAATATTAATTATTTTATTACAATCATAAAAATCTCTTCTATTTTATGATCTTAATATAAAAAAATAGTTTGGGTTTATTTCGTAACGTAATTTTATCGTTTTCAGCTAAATTAATCACAGCATAGGGTACTAGATTCTTTTAATGAACATTTTACAGTTTCATTAATGTATTATTCATTTTGATTGGGACCTTTTATTTCGCTGTTGATACCAACTCAAAACCTGTTAGTGCTAGCGTATTTCATAAATAAACGTTTGAATTAATTAAAATTTTCAATGAAATAAAAACAATATGATAAATATCGATCACTCCTTTAAAAGACGTTGTATCTAAAAAAACAAGATTTTTCAGGAGAGTGAATCAAAAGTTTGAAACTTTACACTGTGTGAACCCCACCCTCGAACAGATAATCTCTCGAACTTTGCCGTACCGGCGTACAGCGAACGGCTATTTACACAACAATTTTCATTACAAATACGGCTGACTTGGAATTACTGGCTCTTATGACTTTTGGTGTAACATATTATAGATAAAAGCAACGTCAGGAAAATGCTAAAAGAAGGTCTAGAAACTTATCTTCACTAACCGAAAAGCGACACTAGCGGTATCCCCGAACAAACAGGCGAACTGATAAAGTACCTTTTCTAGATCGTGTCTTATTTAGAATAGTGTTCGCACAGTATATAGCCACCTAGAGAAAATAAGATAAATATATGTCCTAAAGTTTAGCATAAATACGTCAAAAAGCTATAAAATAAAAACTTATTGGTCCCAGAACCAAACCCCTGTTAAATTTCGTTATCATTATTTACTAATAAATAGTACGCAAACATGGACAAATAGCCCAAGCTATATAAACTAAGCAACAGTAACGGCAACACTTTATGATAAACTTAAGCAACTTTAATGGTAATTTTTTTATGGTATGTATCAACAAGAAAACAGCTGATGCCATACTGTCATGGCAATAATACCAAGAAGGGAACCGTGACGGTGGTAAGAGGCTTAACTCATTGTATTTGCATATGATTTGATTTCATCTCAGCTAAACCTTTTAAGTGTGCAGAAATTTCAGCATGTTAATCTGTCAAGTACATAATGTATTAGGAATATGGCAGACCTTAATCTCATGCCTTATAATACAACTTCGGCTATCACAATATCAATAATATTCGTCCATGGGTCTGCCATTGAATTTAAACTTTTAATTTTAGGTTTTTAATACAGTTTGATTCTCTCGCAAAATCTACTTAACGGTTTTCCTTTTTGGAAAAATTCTAATACAGATAGGCAGGTATTCATTTTGTTATCACCGTTTCCCGTGCGTTGGGCCATACGATGTTATCATGGAGTCGACTGGGCAGGCAACCAACTGTGAATAGGAGATATCATGAAGAAGATATGGATAAATTGCATTAGCGGAACTACAGCAAGGGGCAAAATATGCCGGAGCCAAGTGTTATTCCTTATCTGTTCCTGTCAGCGAGCTGATATAGTGATCCATAATGCGATCTCTACAATAATTGAGAGTCCTGCTTTGTTCCTTTTGTCAGGGAGTACCTGAATGCATTCCCTTCTCAACATAACAGACATCACCTAAACTGGATCATTATCAATGCCACCTATTTAAACCCTTTTCGAATAAAGGCTTTGAATTGAATACACATTAGTGCATTCAATGTATGAGGAACGCATTTTCCATCCTTACCCTAGCCGTGTGTGAAATTCATCGCCACGAAGTAATATTCAAGACAAGAATGAAGAACTACATAGGGTAAACCGTACAGTTATTGGCACCCTTAAGACTACATTTCAGTGGTGACATTAAAATAAATACTTCTTAAGAAGGGATCTAATTGAAACTTTCTATAACTCCTCTATATCTATCCTTATAAAGACTCAAGAGGTTTTTTGGGCCAAAAGTTCAATAGTTTTACAATATGACACTATTTATTGTTAAAAGTGCCATATCTAGTTATTGGCACCCTGTGGATTTAATTGTGAAATCTTACCTATGGTTAGTTTGTGAAAGCCTTACTTCATAGATGACTTTAGAGGACCCTTCAATCATTAAACTCATGTATAACTTGTAATAAAATTAAGACTAGTTTACCTATTTCTTTAAGTTATAGTTGGGGTGCCAATAACTGTACTGAGTTCCAATAACTGTATGGTTTACCCTACTTATTAGAGATACTACTTGTGCATATATGATTCGATGAAATTGAAGATTTTCATTTTTTATCGTTTACATTGGTAAGGCAATGAGTTCTTCAAAGTCACGAGATAATATTCTGCCGCAGTTTGTCTCGTGACTAAGAGCAAACGCAAAAACTGGCGGTTGAGCTATATCACGGCCAAATCACCTCCTTGCACGACCACTGACCAAGGTACAGTAATTCCTTACACAGTAATTAAACCAAGACCCTTCATGGGTTTTAATGATGCAGAGCTTTTTTTTTTTTTTTTTTAAATGTATATTTAACAAATGGGGCATTTGGTTTTAAAACCGGTTACATCCATTCTTTCCAAAAATATTTTTTTTTTTTTTTTTGCAAGTTTTCAATGTTAGAAATAATGTGTTAGACGGTTTTTTTTAAAAAGACGTCTAGATCCTTCAAAAATCTATACTTAAAGATTCCATTTCTTATCAAAATCCATCCAAGCTTCACTTTTCAGAAAACCTTTTTTCGAAATCCCAAACGGTATCCATGTTTCCAAACAGTTGGATGATATTGATACTCTATTAAGAAAAACATTATGGAGAAGAATGGAGATCAATAGGTACCCTAGAATTCTACAAAGTTGTAATAGACGGTACAATGTCACCTATCAAAGTAAATATGCATGATACCAATATGGATGTGGGTCAACATCAAGATTTACTGCTAGTTACCATGGCAACGATATTTCTAGAAAAAAAAAAACATCTGTAATTTTTTTTTTTTTTTGAGTTAGTTTAGAGGCATGCAAGCATGTTCTGCTGTACGATTTATCTTAAGTTAATACCTTTATATTGATGTTATGGACTCTAGCACTATGCACGTAAATCGGTTGAGTATATATAGTTTAAATATAATTGTATTCCCTAGTTTTAAGTTGTGTAAATATGTTTAGGTTATTATTATTGTCTTTGTTTCTTAATTTTCTAGTTCTATAATAATTTTAACTGTATATATTTATGTAAATAGATTGCATGTAAATAGTATTATCCGCTTATTGAAAGAACCAACCCTATCTCCCTGAGCATTGCATAGAGCTTTTATAACTTAGGTTATATACACCTGGGTATGTTATTTCCTTTTACTTTTATTTTTAAATTTAAAAATATGGCTAAAAGCCAGGCGCTCAAAATATTATAACCATAGACATACCTAGGGTCATAGTATATTGTTCATATTAAATAAAGAGATTTGTTTTTGAAAAATGTCTATTCATAATTTAATCAAAAATTGATATTTTCTTATCAAAGTCAGTCAAGTTGTACATCCAACATAGTTTTTTAATGTTAAATGAGATTTAAAAAATAAAATGTGGTAAAAAGTTGTCAAACATTTTTGTTTAAAGGTAATTGCTAGCAAAACGACGAAAAAGAACAAAAAAAAATTTGTTAAATTGATTCATTTTTTAAATTAAAATTTTCTTCATCAGTCCTGAAAAATTGTTGGAAATGGATGTAGCCGGTTTTGAAACCAAACGCCTCAAATATAATGTATATTTATATTTATATATACATTATATATAAGTTATATGAATTAGATATATGTACATATATCTAATGTATATTTATATGTATCTATTTACAAATATACATGAATATTTAACAAACATAAGAATACTCGTATTCGGGGATAGGGGTTCAAAATATCTAAAAATAGTTGTGAACTATTTATTTCATTATAGCCTACATTTCGACCAAACAATGTACTCTTTGTAAATTTTTCACAGCCACCCCGGACTATTCTTGTATTTGTCTATGGGCGTCACCAGCTCCAAATTATTGGGAGGGCGGACGAATCAATATTCTCATGGTAAGAAATGGTATTTCTTCTTAGGTAAACATTTTATAGGCTAAAAGTTCAAATAACAAAATAAACTGACTAAAAATAATTGTTGGGACAGTTAATTCCTCCTCCATCGATGTATTTTTATGGTATTTATAAAACTTATCAGTTTATGTCAAAGTTAGAGTGTATGTAGTAGCCCCCGTCAAAAATACTGGTGGGGGCGCGTCCCCCGTGTTCCCCCCGGGCGATGAAGCGAATGTATTTGTTAAATGATTTTCTCTTTGACTCGAGAAAACGAAATAGTTATGGATGCTTGGATAGTCACCCACCCGGATATTTTAAAAACAGGGAAACTTCATTATCATGTATTACTGTAAGTATAGAATGAACTAACCTCATTACTTTTTTGTAACAATTTTTTTTTTTTTGCTAGCAAACGGAATCGAACTAACATGTTACTCCAATACTAAACAAGTATCTACTTAAACAACAAGCTTCTTAAAACAAAATCCTAACAAAGAATCAAATATTGAAGATTTCAAACGGGATCCTCTGAACAATAAATCAGAAGGAACAAGAATCTGTAGCAATAGGAGATCTGTTTGGGAGAGGCAATCTGATGTAAGGGCTTCCTCAGTTATGTAGCCAGCCGTCAGAGATAAGTCAGCGGGCATTAACGACTACACCATCCCTGATTTATGTACCAACTTCGGCTGTCTCCTTCACTCTACCATATGAGATATCGTTCCTTCAATTTACAATGGCCGGCTGTGGAAAACAAGGTAAGCGGAGAAGGTGTGTCAAGAAACCCACAGAAGAAATATATTAAAATAAAAATAAATGAATATAAAGATATAATTGGAAAACTCCAAACTACAAAGCTTTTAACCCCCCATCAGGTTAATGTCCGAGTAGATTTAGTTATTATTGAAATATGCCAGTTTTTCATTCTATTATTTCGGTTATTTATACATTTATAAATCAATAAATTAGTCAAATCGTACTAACCCCAAATTTTTAGTCCCTAATGAACAATGAGAATCAAGTCACATTGGTACTTCTTAAAGAAAACTGCCTATTGTCTCAGTTATAATACTTTTTCAAAAATATCTCTATGACTATTAACATACTCATGTATCTGATTCGTATTATATATTTTTTTATAGCTTTTATGGCAGAAACAATCATCCTTGTATAAGGCTTATTAAGAGGCAAGAGGCGAGGAAAACACAGATAATGTGTAGGAAGATTTTCAGAGCATGAGACTTTGTCCCTTGAAAAACACTGCAAGCAGAATTGGAACAAGTCATAGGCTTTAATGGTCTATACAAAACAAACCAAGAAACTTATCAACTTAGCGGAACAATGCAGGTATCTTCAGGGAAAAAAACAACAACTCATAACACATATGCTCAAAACAATTTCTCCCTACCAACAGAAAATGTGTGATTTAGGTGGTCTTTAAACGTAGACAAGTTCCTAAGAACTCACTTTCATAATCGAAACCCTATGTTTTTTATATTGCAATATGTGGAATTTAATCTAACGATTCGTTATAGATAATATTTAATAAATGACGAAATTTAAATTTAAAAACAAAAAGAATTGTTAATAATAGCATCCTACACTCTTTTTTATGATCTTAATATGTTTTAGAACTAATAAATTCAAATCCAACTCAACTCATCACGAAAATCTTTCAATGAAGATATCTCGATAGTTTTGATATTTAAATCGATATGTAAAAACAATTGGTCAGGTCATAACCCCCACTTCTAACTCCAAGCAACTGACGTTTCCCATTACACACAATAATCAAGTGTGGCAATTAATAATAAGATTGAGAATGGCTCCAGGAACCGAAAAGTTGCCTAGTTAAATAAAGTTATAACGATAGTGGAAAAAAGAAAAAAAAAAAAGGCCAATTTTATTTATTTCATAATGCTAAATAAATCATCAATTCTGAAGGAGATGGTTTTGAGGAAGTAGAAACATAAACTACTGTAGTTATAAAAGTTACATTTACTCAAACATAACTAGAAAAGCAAAAAAGAGGGAAATATTATATTATACCTTCTAGAGGGCTAAAGAAAACAGAAATAAAGCTAGCAACAAAAGAAATGAGGAAAGAGTTCCTCCTTATCCTTCTCACTATACCTCCCCCCCCCCCCTCGATTCTTTTTTTCTGCAGTTTTCATCTTCTTTTCCTCATATATGTTACCTTACGATGATCAGTAAATATTATTGCTAGTATATAATGTTTTACTCCATACTCTTTTGGGCCTATTATTAGGTTTTATTATCATAATAATATCTCCCAATTGTTTTTTTCTACTTAATGTTATTCATATAATCTTAAAAATATTAAAGTTCACTAATATAAACAAATTCAAAGTCTTCCAAAAAAAGTTAAATATAACACATAACAGTAAATCAGTAAAATATGTGTGTGTGTATATATATATATATATATATATATATATATATATATATATATATATATATATATATATATATATATATATATATATTTCACACTGAACATAGCGCATCAGGTATTCAAATTGTAACACAATAAAGAAGTCTTCTCTGTGATATATTAAGGAAAATAATGCCAAATATGTATTTAGTTTATAGATTTATAGTCTATATATTTATAGGTTTATAGTGTATTGTGTATACCTCACTTTAATTTAAATTGCTACTTTCCATTATGTAATTTAGTTTTTTTCATCTGTTTTGTTTTCTTCCATTGTAGCCCTGAGGATGTCTATAAAATAGACGAAACGTTGGCGAGTAAAAAATTAAACTTGTTTAATTTTTAAGATCTCAAACCTCACGAAATTATTCCATACTATCTAACTTGGTCATGAACATCTCAATTTTTCATATTTCATTTTTTCATCCGTCCACATTTTATCATTTCTGTTTTCCATAGTACGTGTTTAATAAATTATCATATAATAATAATATAGTTAATATTAATATTAAAACATCAATCGGTAATAACACTGTCAAATGCCAGCAATTTAGGTTGAATCGTTAAAAAATATTAAAATAAGTTTTAGACTTTTCTCCTAATTCTTTTCTTTAACCCCAACTCCCCTCCGCAAGTCCATCCTAAACAACTTTTTGAAACGAAAAAGCAATTATATAAATATATATAGAGCAATTTAATGCATAAACTCAAACCTAGGGGGGTGGGGGGGGGTGTACAATCACTGGAAAAAGCAATTACTTTCAAGTTTAACGCACTTAACATACAATGATTAATTTGCTCATTAACATAGGCTAAATAATGATGAGGTATGAGCGAGATTTTTTGATTTTTAGATAACAAAGGTATCGTTACTTAAAGTTTAGCAAGTAGGTATTAGAGTATGGATGACTTAATTTTGTTAAATTATCGCTAATTGAGACAAAATGTAATGTTACTTAGTAAAAGAAGAATTTTATTCTTAAAAAAAATAAATAAAACATAAAATTAAAAAATTTGTTATTGAAAAACAAAATCTAAAATTACTCACGAAAACTAATATCTAGCACACTTTACACTAGGTTGACACTTTTAACACTTACCTAAAACAAAAAAAAAATCAAAATGAATACAAATGATATCTAACGTAACAAATATGCATGATAATAATAACTATTTTTTAAATGTTTTAGGAAGAGGGGCTTATACAATAAAGCTTGTGTTGAACACGCTGTAATTTCCGAAACATGGGGTAATCAACAATTTTAATACTGTATTTGAATCTATACTAATAAATCAGCCCTTAAATATGTAAAATAAAACAGACCTAAAGCAGTACCATGTGGGACGCCTTGAAAAAATGGGTGCAAGCTAAAACATGGAAAATACACCTTACCTAGCAAAAGGTTGGGTAAAATATTTTTTTCTTAACTTGTAAATAACCAGGCCAGGATGGAAAAAACAAGTTTTCTAAAAACATTTCTCCGTGAGTTTTCTGTATGTTTATTAACTTTGTCAGGTTTTTTTGTTAATTATTCGAAAACGATGCATCGTACAGAAAATAGTACTCTGTGATATAAGTGATACAAGGGAAAAGATTTTCTATAATAAGACTTTCCCTTCAACGATGTCACCACATCTCCATTCCGAGGCGTATAGACCACTTTCGAACGGTTCATCTTCTAATGCCTATAATTAGACGTCCACTTCTACTTCACATATAATGAAAAGGTATAGTTACATAATTAGAAAATGGCCGGCCCAAACGTGTAACTCCATGCTAATGAGAGCTTTTTGTAATATCCTTTCATTTAAAAAAAAAAAAAAAAAATACACCATAAAAAATCCTGAACATTATTAATAAATTAATTAAATAATACTTATTTGCATATATCAAATATTATAACATAAAAACTAAGTGATTTTTGTTTTGGAATAATTTTTTACTTTCACTTAGCTATATATGAAATATATAGTAAGTGGAAGTATTGCGATCGTGAAAATTTTCGACTTCCGGTTTTCAATGGAAATACACGTTTTGGGACCCCCCTGAGTCGAAATAACCAAGTCCCGCGAAATGGTCTGTGTGTGTGTGTGTGTGTGTGTGTGTGTGTGTGTGTGTGTGTGTGTGTGTGTATGTGAACAGACTAGCTCAAAAACTATAAACCGTGGGAACCTGAAATTGGGTATTTAGTGTAGGTATATGCCCGCGATGTGACAGCAAAAATTTCATCAAAATTGCTCAAAGGGAGGGGGTACTTTATTTAATAACTTTTTACGTTTTTTTCGATTTTCTCAAAAACGGCTCTAACGATTTTGATTAAACTGAGTATTTGATCGATTTATATGCCCGAAATATGACTGTAAAAATTTCATCAAAATTGATTAACCGGAGGGGGGACTTTACTTAATAAATTTTGTATCATTTTCACGTGTTTTTTTTTTTTACTCAAAAACGGTTTTAAAGATTTTGATCAAACTTGGTATTTGATGTATTTATATGCCCGAGATGTGACTGTAAAAATTTCATCAAAATTGATCTACGGGAGGGGGGACTTTACTTAATAAATTTTGTACCATTTTCACATGTTTTTTTTATTTACTCAAAAACGGTTTTAACGATGTTGATCAAACTTGGTATTTGATGTATTTATATGCCCGAAATATGGCTGTAAAAATTTCATCAAAATTGATCTACGGGAGGGGGGACTTTACTTAATAAATTTTGTATCATTTTCACGGGGTTTTTTATTTACTCAAAAACGGCTTTAACGATTAACAAAAATAAGATATGAATGTAGAAAAATGTGTGACTTTGGGAAATGATAATTAGCAAAACACGTCAATTTCTAATCTAAGTAAGTTGGTAAGTGAAAGTTGTGTGTTGCGCGCACGCACCAGATTTTTTTTTTAATAAAG